>JAWPHD010000164.1:0-565000 GCA_037043455.1 Cyrtodaria siliqua | reverse complement strand
CGCCATCGCACCTTCGCGCATCACTATTTTACCTTCGCGCATCGCCATTGCACATCCGCGCAACGCCATCCACCTTCACGCATCGCCATTGCACTATTACGCATCGTCATCGCAGCTTTCGCTTGGAGCATCGTGCATCGTCATTACATCTTCTGGCACCGGCATCGCACCTTCGCGCATCACTATTGCACCTTCGCGCATCGCCATTACACATCCGCGCAACGCCATTGCACCTTCACGCATCGCCATTGTACCATTACGCATCGTCATCGCAGCTTCCTCTTGGAGCATCGGCCTTTAGGCAATGCACAAAAACACGATGATGGAGCACGAAGACGCACTGGGGAAGCGCGAAGAACACGATTCAAAATTTCAAAGTTATTTCGCGCTTCGCCGTCTCTTCCCAGTGGATCGTATGAGAGAAAACCAAAAACGTACACCGTACAGCTGTACACAAGCCAAATTAATACATTGTTTGTTGCCGTTAAAACTGCACACCATTAATGGGAATTATATTCTATTCTGTTCTATTCTATTCTACTATGCTGTGCTATGCTATGCTATGCTATGCTATGCTATGCTATGCTATGCTATGCTATGCTATGCTATGCTATATTTTCGCCGATCTGTATGTACATGTGACGTTTTCGTCTAAACAATCATTTATCGATTTTTTTTTTGCTGTTTTAACATGTGAAAAATACGTTTTTGCTCTACTAGGAGTAGAGATGCCAAACGTAAATTTCACAAATTATTGTGAAATATCCGCACGTATTCTTCACACGAATTCCTCACACGTTTGAAGAATTCTGTGAAATTTACGGTTCAACAAAGCAGTGTTAATTAATGTTTGTCACTTCCAATGTGACTTCCAATACCTAGTAATACTATACAATTTTGAAATTTATTATTTTTACCTCCATTTACCACTGATTGACATGTATGTTGTCAATAAACTATAATCCGTCTGCATTGCTATGCGATGGCCTCCGAAAAACAGCTGAATGTTTGCAAACGTATAGGTCTTATTTGCTTACTAACTTACTTACTTATTATTACTTAATTATAATATGCGGTTATTTCCGTGATATGACATTTTTTCATCCTATATTTCATGCGTGTGATAAAGATTTATTGTCAGGCAACGAAATCCTGATTGATATGACTAGCTAGGTCTATGTCGTATCGCATATTTAAAAACCAACATATTTGTAGGGAAGTATATGATAAAACCATATCTCGACTTGTTATTTTTCGCTTGATGAGTTTGTGTGTAAGCTAATTATTACGTAATGCCTATTTAGTGTTAATAATGCTAGAATATACCAATAATTAGCCGTGATCTAGTGGTTAAACGTACGGCAATCAAAACTTAAAAGCGCAACGGCAGTGGTTCAAATCCCGTTCCGGGCAAGTATATTTTTATCACATATATTCTGAAGCCTTATATTTGTCGATGTTACCTAAATAAAAATGTGATATTTTACGCATCGATTTCTGCCTTATATACCGACTATTAATAGTAATAGACCTTTCTAACTTAAACGAAAACTTACTTCGGAAGTAAATGAGGGTTTTTCTCAATATATACAAAGGTTAGTTATACTGACAACTGGATTATCCGTCTTATTGAAGCAGCTAAATACAGTAAAACGTAGATGACACTAAAGTGATCGAACTGAAGACGCCTTTACGAAGAAAAATCGGCAGTGAAGACATTTGCAGTGTTTGATTCAAGTTTTTTGGAATGTATTGATCATCGTAGAAGGTATTACTCTGAATATTGACATGTGCATTGAATTCGGTAATAAATGACCCGCTGACTAAACCCCACCCCACCTATGACCTTGACCTCGACTTTAAAGACAAAATGACTTGTTGCAGAGTTAACGTTTTCGGCTATTTTTATTTTTTAAATGCACATATCTCCATTACCATCCAATATATTGCTATGAAACTGAAATGTACATTGAATGGGGTGAGACCAAACACTCTAAGCTCCATCCTACCACTGACCTTGACTTTCAAGACAAAATAACTAAGGCAATTGAGTGTTTGGTTATATTTATGGGATATATCGCCACTGCCGTCAAGGTTATTGCAATGAAACTTTGTACGTGTATTGAGTGGAGTAATCATAACCCTCTGACTCAATCCCTACTCCACCGGTGACACTCAAGCCCTACTCCACCGGTGACACTCAATCCCTACTCCACCGGTGACATTCAATTCCTACTCAACCGGTGACACTCAATCCCTACTCCACCGGTGACATTTACTGACGTTTATGGACAAAATGGCGTAGGCAATTTTTAAGTTGTTTTTGGAAAAAATATATATCTAATACCATCAGATGTATTAATATGCAACTTGGTATGTACATTGAATGGGGTGAGACCTTACCCTGCGACTAAGCACTACCCTACCAGTGACCTTGCCCTTGATTTGAAAGACATAAGGACATAAGGCAATCTTACACTTTTGGTTAATTGCATGTAATGGTATATACCTCAACTACCGTCAAAGGTATTGCCATGAAACTTGGTAATTGCATTCACTGTGGGTAAGACATAGCCCTCTTATTTAACCCCACACCACCAGTGAGACTGACCTTGCCTTTATAGACAACAAAACTTTATCAGTTGTTCACCATATGTAATTGACCTTGTGAATGAAATGCCAAAGGTATTACTTTAACATTTAATGTAAACATTCGCTTGGATTGCCATCATATACCATACCTGACCTTGACATTGACTTCCAACACATAAAAAGACGTACGCATTATTGTTTTCTTTTAATAAATGAATACTCTCTTGTGGTATTCAGGTATTCATGTTCTCTATAACATCCTTGAGAATGAACAAGAAAACGGTAGACAAAATCGTCCATGGCGGTGGCCTGGTGAATGCTTTTTTTGCTTGGGGACATTGTTTGCTTGAGGATAATATTTATCCCGTCAGATTTCATTGAATTACGGATGACTTTTATGTTTACGTTTCCGTTTCAGTTTAAGTTAGAAAGGTCTATTGGGGTGTTCGTCGATTTATAACTAATTCACACATGACTCATTCATATTCATGAGTTATTACCAGTTAAAATAGAGACTCTGTAGCTTTAAACAAGTACATGGACACTTCATCTACGCCTAATTGGTGTTCGAAATTATTCAATCAAATCAAAACAACCTTAATTGTTTTACAGATATTTACAGACATATACAACGTTCTGCACGATGAGGATGCCAGTAAACCCCGTCGGAGATCATCCCGGTTGTGTGCCATTTTATAAGTCGGCTGTCAACATGCCTAAATCAAACGCCTTTCCACAGAAACACACGTCCAGTAATAGTGTATTATTATAACGCGGATGCCTTTATTTAGCATAGATATGATCAACTGTGCTCTAATTATATTGACAATTTCATAAGTATGATCAACTGTGCTCTAATTCTATTGACCACTTCATAGATATGATCAACTGTGCTCTAACTAGATTAATAACTTCATAGATATGATCAACTTCGTTATACTTTGGCAGACAAATTTCATAGATATGTTAAACTGTGCTATAATTCTATTGACACATTTCGAATATCAAATCAAAATTGTTCGGATTCCTGTATATCTTCCCGTCTCTCTGGGACTGCTCTAAATAACTTGCAATGCCGTCAAACAACATTCAAATTCAATTCAATTCTGCGTGTACTTATTTAAAGGGGATGTGGCACTAGTCTAAATCAAGTTATGTTTAAGAAGGCTCTAAACAACTCTAAAAAACAGTGAAAGAATTATCAAAATTCCCAATCTCATTAAAATCAAGTCCTAAGGTGTAAAGTATCGTAGCGTGGTAAAGGGTCTGATTTTAATGAGATTGCAAAATACCATAACAGGTTAAGAATATATGACCTGCTGAAAAGAAAAAGAAAACTTTTTCTGTCATAAATATATTTATGGGCAATTGATCAATATCGTTTTAAAGCAAATAAACCAGTGGTAATATAAATAAGTTTGGTTTTTTACTTTAATTGACATCTATATCAATTTGCCGTATATGGTAAATGGTTTGATGACGTCATCGTTTTCGGATGGCCGCCTTCATGTACGTTTCTTTGCATATATTTAATAGGTCATATCTCTTTAATTTGATATTTTGATCAGTATGTCACCAATTTTTTTAAGTTTTTAGAGCTTTTAAAAAAGAGAGAAGAGAATAGTGTTATTACCCCTTTAACACAGTGTCTACACATATCGATGGAATCCAAGTTATTTTCCCGTCCATCAGCAATTTCTCTTCTATTTGTGATAGTGAATTTAAAGATATTCAAAAAAATAAATGTAAAAGGGGTTAATGCACTATTTTCAAACAAGGTTTATTTTAAAGGCCCCTGAAAAACTTGAAAAAAACCTGAAAGAATTATCAAAATGCAAAGAAAAATAAAGCAGATATAACCTATTGAAAATTTACAAAGAAACATGAAATGGAGGCGGCCATCTTGGAACGATGATGTCATCACGTCTTTTTACCATATTTGGTATATTGACAAAATGTCTTTTAAAGCAAAGAAAATCACTGCAAATGAAAAATAAGCATAATGTATGCATTTTACATCTGTATATTTATTTTTGATCTATTTTTAATGATTTTCTTTGCTTTAAAATGTATTTTGTCAATATGCCATATATGGTAAAAAGGCGTGATGACGTCATCGTCTAAGATAGCTTCCACTATTTATGTTCTTTGCACATTTTCAATAGGTCATATCTCCTTTATTTTTCATGGCATTTTGATAATTAATTCTTTCAGATTTTTTCAAGTATTTCAGAGCCCTTTTAACTCAATTTTGATGGAAAATAGTTCATCAATCCCTTTAAGTACTTATACAAATGTTGCAGTCAAAAATGACAGAACGATTCTAACCTTTAATGACTGTTTGTTACCAAAAGTCTTAAATGAGACAGGTACGAACTCGATGAACCGAGGTTGGAATCTTATTGTACGTTATTGTTATGGTAATATATGCAATGTAATTTAGATGTTAAAGGGGCACACTGCAATATCAGTTTATTACTTCATTATCGTTTTGCATTTACCCTGCTTGCATATCATTTAATTAATAGTTTGAGTTTTTAAAGTTTCTTCGTTACTCTACTTGCTTTGAACTGTTCAAAGATGCCAGTTACAAGTCTGTAGAAATACTAACGGGACGACGCTAATTTTAATAAAATGAAGATTGCCGCGAGTCCCTTTAATTAATACGTGTATGTGTTTTCAATATAGTTAGTACTCGCTGTTTTCAATTTGTAAAATGTATACAGTAGCGTATGAAAGAAAGAAGCGTACCTGCCATCTTTTTTATATTGTCCAAACATATTTAGCTTACTAAAATGAATTGTCCTGATAGTTAATAGCATTGTAAAACACTTTCTTATTCAATTGTAAATACTAGTATACTGAAGGAAAAAGAAACGCATAATCAAAAAAATGCCTATACTACAATGTTATATATACCTAATTACAGAAAAGACAACTCTGTCATGTAGTAGACCTTTTAATCAAAGTATACTTTTTTACACGAAATTCGTAAATGTTGAAGTTTCGCTTGAAAAAGTCAAGCTATTTCAGTATTGTGTTTAATGTTAAGAGATTGCAACGTTTAAAGCCAAAGTTTGCCCACCTGCTTGAACCAAATGCACTTTCTGTTGATAATGAAACTTTAAAGGGGTAACCATTGGTGTGTTCGGTGCTGTTTAAACCTTCTTTCCGAAAGTACAGGCCTAATGTCTCCCTGTACCATTCGATTAGCAGTAGCATATTAAACATACAATATATAGCGGAAATACCCATTATGTGTTTCTTTTTCCTTTCAGTATATATAAAAGTATTGCTGAGCCACCGTCATCTAAACTAGCTTTGTTTTATACAAGACACACCTCAGACGATTTACTCTATAGACCACACGGCAGATAATACCAAATTTCACAATCATAAACAGACGGCGAATATAAAGCCCATTTGTACAATATTACACACGATACGTGGTTCTACAGGCGGGGCTACAGGCGAGGAGCCATAAGCAATATTTACATTCACTTCATGCTTTCTGTTGAAAAAAGTGTCTATTTTCGAATAAAAGTCACTTTTAAGGAGGCGGAAAGCTACTGTGAACGCATCCAAAGTGTCTCAATAGAAAAACGGTCATTCGACTTCTGAAAATACATGGACGGTAGTTGTCTTTCTTGCACTATTTTTGCCATTATCCTTCTCCCAAAACACGCTATTGTCGGTATTATAACGACGGGAATAATGTAAATAAAATAAATGATTCACGTTTTTTACGGCGTTTATGCGGTTTTAAACGCTGCAAGTAAAATGGTAAATTTTCCATAAAGCGCGTTGAATTTGCCGTTTACATACAGCAGTAAATTCTTAAATGAAAACACCTGCCTAGTTTTAACCCTTTCGCTACCACAGTCGAAAGCATTGATTTTACGACAAATGTAGACCCAGATGAACACGCACGCTATGTGCATGCTGATCAGGGTTTACACTGTTCTCCACTCAGTAAAAATGTTTTCCAAAACACTTTATATATAAAATATATTCGGAAGTTTTGAATTCGAATTTTAGCAGACGACATTTGAAATTTGGCGGCGAAAGGGTTAATAGGCAGTACCTTTGAAAAACGCCCATTCCTTACTATGTAAGCAACGTATCACATGTTAGAGATATAATATACTGCAGTGCTTTCACGTCAAAATGGACCATACTTTATGGTTAAATGGTCAAATACATATAAATGAGTTGCCTAATTTGGAATGAGCACGTTTGCTTAACCCTTTCGCTGCCACAGTCGAAAGCATTGATTTTACGAGAAATGTAGACCCAGATGAACATGCACGCTATGTGCATGCTGATCAGGGTTTACACTGTTCGCCACTCAGTAAAAATGTTTTCCAAAACACTTTATATATAAAACATATCCGGAAGTTTTGAATTCGAATTTTAGCAGACGACATTTGAAATTTGGCGGCGAAAGGGTTAACACAGGCATTCTTAGGCACCGCATTGTATTTTGTGGTATGTTCGAAACCCGTTAGGCACCGCATTGTATTTTGTGGTATGTTCGAAACCCGTTTACATTTTCCACGCCCTCAGCGACGAATCTCAGCTCATGTGAGTGTATCAGTATTGTTGACTCTAAACTTAAAGTAACTATCCCGCCAATAACAGCCAGAATTTACAACATATGTACATCGTTTCTAAACCTATTGACGACGATATATACTGAAGGGATAAAGAAACGCAGGGTAAACTTTGAAGATGTGTCTAGGTAAGATGTCGAGTATAATGTTCAATATTTTTAAGTAAGAATGAAGATTAATGCATGCAGAACAAACTTCAAAAACAATGATTTGTGTCTGGTAAGTGATTTAGGAGTAATTGAAGGGAATTGAAGGGGACCCCCTGTAATCTGAAATCGAAATGAACTGATTGTGGGAACTGACTCGTCAATACCGGGTATGTCCCCCGTTCGCTCTCTCCACAGCCCTGATTCTCCTAGGCATGGAGTTCATGAGTGAGTTTATCCTCCTCATTGGGATGTTGGCCCACTCTTCCAAGAGGGCTGCTCTCAGTTGGACCAGAGTAGCAGGGGGAGGCTGGCGTCTTCGAACCCGTCTATCCAGTTGGTCCCACATTGAGGCAGTGGAGGCGGATCTTCTTTACTGATGAGTCCCGGTTCTCCCTGTTTCGAGCAGACGGTCACGACGTCGTGGAGAACGTTTTGCTGACTCTTGCGTTGTAGAGAGGGATAGGTTTGGGGGTGGATCCGTTATGGTGTGGGGAGGAATCTCACATGGGGTTAAATCACTACTGGTTGTGGTAGCGGGCAATTTAAATACCGCTAGGTATAGGGATGAGATCCTCCGACCCCATGTTGTCCCCTTATTGCAGCAAAACAACCTCACATTACAGCAGGATAATACATGTAGCGAGGATCTGTCGCGATTTTCTCTCTAACAACAACATCCACCCACTGGATTGACCGCCATACAGCCCCGACCTATCCCCTATTGAGCATTTGTGGGACCAACTGGATAGACGGGTTCGAAGACGCCAGCCTCCCCCTGCTACTCTGGTCCAACTGAGAGCAGCCCTCTTGGAAGAGTGGGCCAACATCCCAATGAGGAGGATAAACTCACTCATGAACTCCATGCCTAGGAGAATCAGGGCTGTGGAGAGAGCGAACGGGGGACATACCCGGTATTGACGAGCCAGTTCCCACAATCAGTCCATTTCGATTTCAGATTACAGGGGGTCCCCTTCAGTTCCCTTCAATTACTCCTAAATCACTTACCAGACACAAATCATTGTTTTTGAAGTTTGTTCTGCATGCATTAATCTTCATTCTTACTTAAACATTTTGAACATTATACTCGACATCTTACCTAAAATCATCTTCAAAGTTTACCCTGCGTTTCTTTATCCCTTCAGTATATTCTGAGAATTGAAACTCTATAGACACAATATAAACGGCTCTAACCAGCCAGGCCAAACCCTAAGAGACAGGAGCGTCGAATTAAGAGTTACCAACTCATAATTTAACGCTTATTCAATCATGATTATTTCAAGAACCCTTGATTAAACCTAAACTTTTTTATACGTTATTATATGACCTGAACACATGGACAGAGTTTTTATAAACAGTTTTGTAGTGTAATTTTGTCGTTATTTTGCGGGTTAGTATCTTTAAAAAGTATATAATTACATACATTGTATGTTATAAAGCGTGTAACATGGCGTGCATTTCTGTATGTGTTAAATCTAGTATGCATTTATGTTTTTTTCGTTATTTGCCTAAGGCAAATAAAGTATTATTATTGTGAAGGTTTGCCTTTGTTTTAAATCATATACCACTTTATTAAGTATTACAGGATATGTAATTACATCGCGTTTGTGCGTTATTGGATTCCCACTATTAGAGTGGATCCTGACTGGGACTAAATCAAATATAACAAGCGATACAATAGTATGTGCTTTGTATCATAATCACACACTGCGTACTTTTTTCGTCCTTAGCTCCACACAAACCGTCTCCATAGTAACAGTAGAGGATTCTCCTGCGATGTGACCGTGCTGATATCTGATATGGGGACCTATTTTTTTCATATATGATTATTTACACTTCTGTTGCTGATTTCCGAATTCCTAATCTTTGAACCCGATTTAAAAAAAACATTTACATATATTTCTTGAGGTAAATTATTCATACCAGTACCACTTTCTTATTGTCAGTGGCAAAATGAACAAAAACAAACGGTGGCGGCCATATTTGAATAATGATGTCAACATGCCCTTTTACCATATATGGCATATTGATAAATATCATTTAAAGCAAAGAAAACCATAGCAAATACATGTAGAATCATAAAATGAGCATACAATGTATACATTTTACACCAAGATTATTATTATGTCATGTATGGTAAACTTATTAGTAAAAAATGTAAATTGCAATATATCAGACATTTAACCGACAACATGGTCTCCGCATTCGCATTGTCCAGCAGAGTTGCATACCCCATTCTGGCCAGGTGGGCAGGTACATTCATGGCTATTGTGACACGTCGCACGTTTGCCGACAACATGGTCTCCGCATTCGCAATGTCCAGCAGAGTTGCATACCCCATTCTGACCAGGTGGGCAGGTACATTCATGGCTATTGTGACACGTCGCACGTTTGCCGACAACATGGTCTCCGCATTCGCATTGTCCAGCAGAGTTGCATACCCCATTCTGACCAGGTGGGCAGGTACATTCATGGCTATTGTGACACGTCGCACGTTTGCCGACAACATGGTCTCCGCATTCGCAATGTCCAGCAGAGTTGCATACCCCATTCTGACCAGGTGGGCAGGTACATTCATGGCTATTGTGACACGTCGCACGTTTGCCGACAACATGGTCTCCGCATTCGCATTGTCCAGCAGAGTTGCATACCCCATTCTGACCAGGTGGGCAGGTACATTCATGGCTATTGTGACACGTCGCACGTTTGCCGACAACATGGTCTCCGCATTCGCAATGTCCAGCAGAGTTGCATACCCCATTCTGACCAGGTGGGCAGGTACATTCATGGCTATTGTGACACGTCGCACGTTTGCCGACAACATGGTCTCCGCATTCGCATTGTCCAGCAGAGTTGCATACCCCATTCTGACCAGGTGGGCAGGTACATTCATGGCTATTGTGACACGTCGCGCGTTTGCCGACAACATGGTCTCCGCATTCGCAATGTCCAGCAGAGTTGCATACCCCATTTTGGCCAGGTGGGCAGGTACATTCATGGCTATTGTGACATTCCGTTTGTCGTTTCACAACTACAAATACAAAACATGCTTTTTTTTCAAAGTTACACGATTTGGCAGTGAATACAAAAATTAACACGATTTGGCAGTGAATACAAAAATAAAGAGTTTCCAGATGAAAGTCGTCGAAATCTGATAAATCAAGAAGTAAAATGTGAGTATTTATATGCCTTGTCATGGTTGACAGGACTTGGAAGATCGTTCGATGTCGGTGAGATTGGAGAGTGTACACGATTGGCGGGGCCCAAGAAATGCCCAACTGGCAGGAAGCTGAAGTTCCCCAAGGTGTGCTGGAGAGTGGTTTTTGAGTTGAACGGGAATCGAGTACAAGATACAAGATACAATATTTTATTAACCAATTAAGGGCCATCACATGGGTATGTAATTTAGTACGGTGATTGCAATGATTGGTAAGTAACAAACAAGCAATGACAAAATAAACCAGAGCACATAACAAACTCATTGCTCTCATTCAAAAAAAGACTTTAGCTAGAGAAAAAAACAAAATGTCTGGTCTATAACAATATTAAATCGTTTTCTACTAAGACAGTTTAGACAATTACACTATGTGGAATTGCCAAGAAGTTTTTGATGCACTCATTTTCCTACTAGATAATATTTTCGTCATGTATGGCACTACCGTTTATAGACGCATTGTCGGTATCCCTATGGGTACGAACTGTGCACTTCTTGTCGCAAATTTGTTTTTGATTGCTATGAAAGATATTTCATGTTGAGAATTTCACCAGATACTCAGGCAGATGTAATTGACACCTCTCGGTATCTGGATGGAACAGTGACACTCCTTTCTTTTCTACTATGATTAATTACTACTATATCTATCTCAAAGAACTTCAGCTCTGTCAACAAAGCTAATAGTTCTGATACTGTCGCTTCTTTTCTTGATTTACATCTCTCTATTAAACATGGAGAAATAATAAGTAAAATCTATGACAAGAGAGATGATTTTAATTTTGATATTGTTAATTATCCCCACTAAGATGGGGACGTTCCCCGAGATACTTCTTATAGGGTCTATGTTTCTCAACTTATTCGTTTTTCTGGAGCTTGTAGTCGAGTTGAGGACTTTAATATTCGTAATCTGAGTATAACTAAGAAACTAAACTTCGAAAATATTTGCAATATTTTATTATCGTAACCCTGATCTACTTAAAAAATATAACATTCATTTAAGAACTCTACGACGAGGACTACCACAAACTGACTTCATTGGTGATGTGCGTAAGATCCTAGGTCATAATCACTTTCATACAATCTTTATTAAACTTGTTAACAAGTTTAAAAGTTTATCAACAGAGCTTATGACCATGTCATCTTGCAACGTACTGCATGCTTAGTGGTTGACCGCTTCACAGTTCGCCACTATGCTTTCCTCTTTGTAAAATGACAGGCCAGATCGCGGACACTATGGACGTCTACCTCAATCCTCAAGGACGGTAGCGTCTGTTACTTATCTTATATCATGTCTTGTCGTACCCTTAATTATTTGTTCTCTTGTTGCTCTGGTTTCTTTATTATATCGTATATACATGATCATTTATGTATGATACTTATATTGCCTATTAATGCTGCATTGTTTGTTCTAGAGAATATAACATGGCGGGGATATCTTTATTTACACTGTCCCGATTTATATATATTATGAGAGGGGGTTCTCAAATATTCTTTTTTAACAAAATGCTAAATGCACGTATGCAATAAAAAGAATGCCCATGGGTGTCTGGTTTATATAATTATGTACATTCCAACACTCGGTTTGAATGTTTTGAGAGGTTCCGGAGAGCCTCAGTCCATCAAAATAGTAATATCTTACATATCTTAACCGGATATGAAATAATCTTACAATCTTACATGGCGGAACAGCTTTGGAGCTTACCTGCTTTGCATTGACAATGGCCATGCACCTCCAGATGATCTTGTTTGTGACAATAGGGGGCACTGTTGTCATGACATACATGGCCGGCACATTCAGCATCTCCGGTGCAAGTCTCGGCTGCTGCCCGCTTCGCTGAAGAAAATAAAATTGCTAAATGGTTGCAGAAACAACAAGCAAGGTTTAACGCAAGCGTAAAATAGCTGCCGAGAGAAAATAACATATATCTGGGTAGGAACTGGAAACAAACAATTTACGTAATAATAAATCAAGTCATGGGTGTTAAAACAAGATTGAAAAAACATGTTGTCACGGAGACATAAACACGCCACGACTGTTGTGTGTTTTTTACCAGACACATTTGTCCTGATTTTTACCATCAGTTCTTCCTACCAGATATTTTGTATCAAGATTGGCGACCTCGCTTCTCTCTGTTCAAATACCTTGACATGCCTTACATATTTATTACAATTCACCCTTGTAACAGGACGTGCTAGAAGTACACAGCATCACAGAAATACAATTGTTCGCATGTAAGGGATGCGTGTGCGTTAAAGCGTGACCGTGAGCATTACACCACAAATAAACTCTTCACTGCTACCATGTGTAATTATAAGATTGCGTAATCAAAGTGAAAAAGTGTAAAAGAACTGTTCATTGCTACCTTACCATGTGCAATTATTACAACCTTTAGGTCAGATACCACTATTGATTTGGTCCTGCCGATTGGTTGAAAAAGTATAGGTCTATTTGGGTATATAGTAAGATTGTAAGGTAGATTCTGATTGGATTAAAATACCCAAATCATAACAAATCCCCATAAAACATCAAAATATTATATTTCCATCATAAAACATGTTGATTTAGAATATTTTGACTAAAATGTGCATTTTTATGGATACAATTGTATATTTGCAAATAGTAAAATTTCTTTACTGCCATTCTGGGGTGCCCACCTTCAGTGAAATGTTAGAGGCTGAAAGCATTAGATTACCCCCCCCCCCCCTACCACCCCCTCCCCCCACCCCATTGAGTGAAATATTAGAGGCTGAAAGCATCAGATTACCCACCCCCAAATAGTGAAATTTCTTTACTTCCTATCTGGGGGTGCCCGCCTTCAGTGAAATATTGGAGGCTGAAAGCATCAGACTACACCCCCCCCCCCCCCCCCCCCCCCCACCCTCCACCTCCCACAAACCCCAATGTGCTGTCTCTAAGATAGTTCTTTAAAAAAAAGTTATGTTTTATCATCCGTTCGGATATAGGAATAGGGGTTGTAGGCCAAAATGCTATAATGGAGGCCGATGGGAAATGCACTAGTGGTATATGACCTAAAATTAGAGTCGTTGCCGTTCCGGCAGAGAATGGCAGAGAATGATGTTATGGCATAATCATTACGCGCGATTTTAGTGGCAGTTTCAAGATGCCAAACCAAAACTGCTTTACAGTCCTAACACGGTCCTTACATGTACTTTTTCCTTGGTATTTTGGTGTTGATGTTTTTCACACTGCAACGAGCTGAGACCAGACTCTTTATCTATTACAGAATTTACTGTAATCTCCTACAAATGTGCAGTAGCGGACATTTTACGATTGCTCACCAACAGCTCAGCCATGGCAGAAGTTTAATATTAATGTTTTCTGTTATTTGTTGGGACGTAAGCTTTGTCGAATCACGAGAAAATCATTTAAGTTCAAAAAACTTATTTTTCAGTGTGTTGACAAAGTTACCCCACCAATTCATTATAGAAAACACGTATTATTGAAAATGATATCAAATTATATAAACAAAGATCACATGACGCGATGGATGGAATTGTTTTGATACTCACCAGCAGCTACGCAGTAGCAGACACCCTCCACACAGGAACTGGTCGTGTTTGCGGGACATCCATCACAAACTGTCAGATCATGAACGGTGCATGCTATATGACCACCTGGGTGAGGATGGTGATTGTGTGGGGGGTTGTGATTGCCCTGTGCCAACACGATTCCTGAAAAATATAAGTTGATTTAGATAGAGGAGCTTACATGAGTGACAGTGTAATATTTATATTAATAAACGAGTTTTATCTTTTTATCCAACGAGTTTATTCAAGTCAATAATACACAGTCGCGAATGTAAGATTCTATTTATCACATAATACACCTACGACTTGATAGTTTCACTTAAATATTGTCAGTTATACCTGCGCCTATTGCTATCATCGTCATTTTCAAAATGGCGACACCCCATTATAGTTTTAGCCCCATCTAGCGACAAGTTTGAGGTAGCGTTGTGCAGTACTAATCCAGATCATCTGCGACGCTTGCTTGTTTTCAAGACAAACGTCAACCTCCGCGCAGTGATATTTTAGCCAATAATCCCTGCCACCACACAAATCACGTGACGATAGTTGAGGCCTGTGATTTCAAAAAATGGCCAAATCATAACAAATCCCCATAAAACATCAAACTATTATATTTCCATCAAAAAACATGTTGATTTAGAATACAATAGCTGAGGCCCTGTGATTACAAAAAATGGCGATACACTAGGCAATACTTGGTACAGCAAACTCTTGCCTTAACAAACAGGCAATTGACAATACATCATCACCTTCGAGAAAATGTTGAAAACATTCACCTGTTTTGGCTTGGGTCATAGATTTAAATACGTATGTAGGTCTATGATGGGAGTGTAATCTCTTTATTAAATTTAAGCACAGCTTCCGTAAGGTTCTCAACGGAATACATTTGTGTTTACAAGTAACCAAGTAACCGGTGTTCATATTCGCTAAAATAGTTTTGTAACCAGATACCGTTTTTCACACTATTTTCCTATATTATGAACAAAGAAAGTTGAAATATTGAACTAAAAATATTTAACCAAAAATTTTCTGCTTTAAATGTTTGTGGAAATTTCGGCTATAAATGTTTGTGGTGGCAGTGGTTACTGTAACAGAAAGGGGAAGTAACCACTGCGGGGAGTTTGGACAAACGTTTGTATTCAAGCGTCGAATTGGGTCGGGAGGTGTGAGTGTGTGCACATTTTCTTGGTTGTTTGTTAAGTGTTAAGCACAATCTCTTGTTTTATTTTTCATTAAATCAAACCAAAAGGATTCCCTAATGGTATAGGCAAAATGCAGTCTGGACTTAATATTTCAGTAATACCGAACAAGTGTATCATAATGTGCACTACTATAATTTTTTGCTGCATTCTGCTTTTTCTCTGTACTGTTTGGTTAATTCTTTTAAATACAACATTTTCTGCGTTGACTTGATGCTGTGCATCAATTTTTCTTGTGCTGAATTACTTAAGTAAAGTCGAGTACGAACAATAACAAGAGCGCCAAGATGGCCCTAAATCGATCACCTGAGTACTGGAACATTATCAAACTTCGTCAAAATCTTATGGTCATATACAATCTGTGCAAGTTTGGTTAAGATTGTTCAAGAAATGTGGGCTCCGTTGTGTATAACAACATTGATATCAAGACACTGACAAAGTTTGGTAAATATCAAATACAAAATGAAGGTGCTAGAGTGTAACACCTTGGGCACAACCAAATGCGACCCGAGGGCTATATGTAATATATGAGAGTTTTGTGGTTTCAGAGAAGAAGATTTTTTAAGTTTTTCCCTATACAAGTCTATGTAAAACATGACCCCTAGGGTTGGGCCAAATGTGACCCCACGGTCACCATTTGAACAAACTTGATAAAGGACCATCATTTTATAGTAAATGCAAAATATTAAACCTATGGCTCTTGCAGTTTCAGAGAAGATTTTTTCCTATATATATATATATGTCTATGTAAAGCTGTGACCCTCGGGGCGGGGCCAAATATGACTCCAGGGTCACCATTTGAACAAACTTGGTAAAGAACCATAAGCTTATAGTAAATGCAAAATATCAAACCTCTGGCTTTTGTAGTTTACGAGAAGAAGATTTAAAAATAAAATCCCATATAAGTCTATGTAAAACTGTGACCCTCGGGCGAGGACAAATTTGACCCCAGGGTCACCATTTGAACAAACTTAGTAGAGGACCATAAGCTGATGCTACATGTAATACATGAGAGCTTTGTGCCATGTGGTTCCAGAGAAGAAGATTTTTTGAGTTGTTCCCTATACAAGCCTATGTAAAACTGTGACCCCAGGGGTGGGGCCAAATGTGACCCCTGGGTCACCATTTGAACAAACTTGGTAGAGGACCATAAGCTTATAGCAAATGCAAAATATTAAACCTCTGGCTCTTGCAGTTTCAGAGAAGAAGATTTTTTAAGTTTTTCCCTATACATGTCTATGTAAAACATGTGACCCTTGGGGCGGGGCCAAATGGGATCCGAAGGTCACCATTTGAACAAACTTGGTACAGGACCATAAGCTTATAGTTAATGCAAAATATCAAACCTCTGGCTCTTGTAGTTTCCGAGAAGAAGATTTTAAAAAAAAATCCTATATAAGTCTATGTGAAACTGTGACCCCCGGGGCGGGGACAAATTTGACCCCAGGGTAACCATTTGAACAAACTTAGTAGAGGACCATAAGCTGATGCTACATGTAATACATGAGAGCTCTGTGCCTTGTTGTTTCAGAGAAGAAGATGTTTTAATATTTTTTCTATATGTCTATATGTAAAACATCCAAAACCTCAATATACAAACTTTGGACCCCCAGGGAAGGACCATTTTTAACCCCGGGGACTTCATTTGAACAAACTTGAAAGTCTAGGCGTTGGCAATTATTTTAAAAGAAAAACTGTTGAAATATGTCCAGCGGATCTGGAGAAGAAGATTTTTTACGGTTTCGACTATATATAATAATGGCAGTCGTTTTGGATGTAGCGCTGACCTAATTTTAACAAATCTAAAAATCATTCATCTAAGGATCATCCATGTGAAGTTTGGTCAAAATTAGCCAAGCGGTTTCTGAGGAGAATTCGTTTGAAGAAAAGTTAACGACGGACGACGGACGATGGACGGACGACGACGTCGGACGACAGACGAAGAGTGATCCCAATAGATCACCTTGAGCCTTCGGCTCAGGTGATCTAAAAATAGATTGTTAATGTATTCCCCATTTCGGAATGAGATTTCGGAATGAGGCATATTAACTAAAATTAACGACGATAGAGGTTAGAAAACATGCTTCAACATTTTTAAATCGAGTCAGTATTCGGTTTAATATGATTCTTTGATTTATTAACAATTAATAGATGATTCTTTTGTCTTCGAAATTATGCGGAATGATAAAGAATCATTATTATAATGATAGCCACTGTCAAATCTAGAACTAAAATCCAAGATTTTCTACGATATGGAGAAATGACTGTTTGCCACCAGTGTCATAATAGTAGTTAATATGGGTTTTATATTGTTTTGTAACAGTAACACACACCCATTATGCCCATAATGACGAAATTAAAACGTGTTGTACCTCGTTGTTATGCTATTTTGATGGGTGGGGTTTACTGGAAATCGCTTTATAAATTGCCTTTCACGGCATTTCAGATCAAATTCATTGAAGATTTGTTTTCTCAGTATTTATTCTGTTTTGCATATACTTAAAGGTTTCATGACACCCTTTACAACAGGAGATTGCAGAAGATTGCATTTCTTTTCGTTTCCGAACACTATCTTAATCTGAAATGCCGTGAAAGGCAATTTATAAAGCGATTTCCAGTAAACCCCACCCATCAAAATAGCATAACAACGAGGTACAACACGTTTTAATTTCGTCATTGTGGGCATAATGGGTGTGTGTTACTGTTACAAAACAATATAAAACCCATATTAACTACTAAAAGAAGAAAAAGTGTGCATGGTAGATTTGTGATAAAAATGTGGGTGCCTAGTATTACCAGATGCACAGTTTTGTATATATTCATTTTTTAACAGTTACCTGATCTGCGATTTGGTGTGTGTCGCATGAGCCGATCCTGTGTTGCTGATATGAGTGCAGTTAGGAGTTTTGTTTAAATAGAATTAGATTTTATATTCGCATCAACAGCTAAGATGGCGACTTTCCAGCTTCAATTGGAGGAGGAATACCCCAGGTGCCCCCTCCGGGCAATTTTCGTGCACTGACGGGCACCTGGGTAGAACGACCGATGTTCCGCAAGTCAGCTGAATTGCCTCCTCACATAAAGATTCCTAGTCCCATAAGGGAACGAACCCGCAACGGTGAGGGCCAAGTGATTTCAAATCAGAGACTCCAACCACTCGGCCACGGACGACCCACAATTAAGGTGTACACACCGTTAAACGTAAGTATTTATGATCTATATTTCAAGATATATTTAATACATTGAATTCCTATCAGACAAAGATGATATGGCCCATCCGTTGTTTGGTGGGATTGAGACAAAGTACCCTTTCCGTTTTTGTTTTACAGTTTCAAAAGTCAAAGAAATGACAATTACTGTTATCTACCAAATGATGATTTATCAGTGAATGAAAGAAATACAAGCAATTAACCACCAAATACATCAATAATATGATTTTGGTAACTCAAATACATATTAAGTTGTTTTAGATGTTAACACAAAACAATTAAAAAATATACTATGTGGGATTTGCATTTTTTTTCTCTGTATTATCCCATAAATTTGAATATATTAGTGTTGGCAATATATATAATCGACAATTAGTAACACGCAAAAACAATTCCATTTGAGCTCTACAAACTATTTAATGGGGATTTTCTAAGTATGCAAGTTATGTAGTAAAACGAACTGGACGCCGTCAGTTTTAAAAAATAATCATGATAGGAATGCCGTCTGTCCCTACAGGGAGCTAATTAAGTAAAACACCGTTGCGTTTGATACGATAAGCGTTCTAGCGACCTCCACCCCGCTAAAACTGAGAAGTTATGGAAATGCATGTGAAAAAGCGTAAAGCGTTTTTTTTGTGTGTTTTGGTTGTTAATTGTTTTTTAAAAGTTGCGCTCCCTTTTCCTTCTCATCTAATCTCTATGGTGGCATGTGGCTGCCATGCACTTAATTTAAGTTGACATAAATTATCGTGACTTTATGGTCATTTTATTGTGACTTTTCGTGATAATTTCTCTTTTAAGGCGACATAATTTCACGAATATAAAAATAAAAAGCATGATAAAATGTCTCAACAATTAATAAAAAGTCGCGATAATGCTATAACGTGCCATTCAAATAACGACTTAAGATATCTAAAAATAGAATTTTAATTATTCGGATAATTTCTGTCATTAACGCGAGGACCACGGAAGCCCACAGGACAACGCATATAACTTTGTCATTTATAGACGGATTTTATTCATTGTTTTTAGATATAAATAAAGCTAAAAAAAGTACGATTTCACATGTATATATAAAGCGACGTATAACATTGTCAATTTTTATACGATTTGAATTATCTTTACAGTGTTAGAAAGTAGTTATCTTTAGCTAAATGAATCTATAAAGTTATTAAAGATCAAATCTGTATCAAATAATTAATATAATAATAATTAAATAATGTGTTTTTAGCGATTAGAATAAGGCAATTTTGTGATTCTAATGGTTTTGTGTGTTGCATTTATTCAATCGCTTATTTCGCATCCAAATTTAAACATCTGTATTGTTTTAGAAAGTACATGCATATTCTGAGCTTTCCAGTGATATATAGTATTGTAATATCTATAAAATACTAAAGAAGTTATTCTGGGGACCAGGTAGTACCATACTTTTTTTTACCATAATTATAGCAGGGGGCCAACAAGTAAACTCGACAGTCAAAGGCTTTCCGCAAAATTCTATTTTTAGATATCTCAAGTCGTTATTTGAATGGCACGTTGAAGCATTATCGCGACTTTTTATTAATTGCTGAGATATTTTATCGTGCTTTTAATTTTTATATTCGTGAAATTATGTCGACTTAAAAGAGAAATTATCACGAAAAGTCGCAAAAAAATGACCATAAAGTCACGATAATTTATGTCAACATAAATTAAGTGCATGGCAGCCACATGCCACCATAAATCTCAAATTATCTATCCGCCCCGATTTAAAAAGGTTAAACTATTTTTGTCAGACAATTTGTAGTTTTTTTTCAAAACCTTACGGCGCAACTTTTGCGTTAATTTCTTATTTAATTAGGTTTCAGGAATAATGCAAACAGTATTAGTAAAATAAGAAAAAGAATAATACTTTTTTTTTTCTTTCTGAAGTTGTTTATCTTTACATAAACCCGTTTTTACTTAAATTTAGTGCCTATGGAACCACCACGTGGTCCTGGGTTTAACTTTACTAAAACAGCATGAAAATATCACTGCCACAAGAAAAGCAAGATTGCAATCGTCCCCTTTAAAGGGACACACCGTAATCTTGATTTTTTTTATAAAACTCGTGGCGTCCCTGTATTTTTTTATTTTTTTTACATAAATTGTTTGTTTTTTCAACCATTAACAATACTTATAAGACTGTTTAAAGGAAATTGTTTTTGCATATCACTAAATGTTGATTACATTGAATCAATAATATATTTAAAAGTATGGTAGAATAACGAAGAAAAATTGAGAACTCAACATGTTATTTAATTATATGCAAGCAGGTTTAAAGTCAAAATGATACTAAATTTATTAATCAAGATGGTAAGCCATTATACAAACTTCATGATTGCCAAGTGTACCTTGAAACCAGCAGCTGCCTGGCCTAATATCCATCAAACTTTTGAGCACAAGAACTCAGACTCGACTCAAAATCTCATTTATTTTAAATCAAATTAAAAACAAATTTTACAAGCAAATTACTATATTTGATTTCAGAAACGAGTAATTTGAAAGGTAATTTAACAGAAAATGTCAGAAAAATCACAATTCTTACCCATACTTTTGTGATTATAGGGTTTGCAAAAAAATGAGATGTTCAGTCTGAGTCTGATTCTTGTGCTCAAAAATTTGATGAATTTAGGTACTCTTCGGTAAAGTATGCACTTATATTTCCATTCACATTTTTAAAACTGATTGATAATGTTTTATTTTTAATTATTTAAACCTGTTCACCTGTTTTGCTTATTTGCTGTTTTCTCTCTCTTTCCTAGATATAAGAAATTATTTTGTTGAAGAAAGTGGGCGAATGGTGTTCCGATACGAGTGTACTACGCCTGGAAGTTAAAATAATTTCGTAGAAAGAATGACTTACCCAAAACGCAAACGGCGATCACAATCTTCAGCATTTTGATTTCAAACTAACGGAGATTTAGCAGATGAATGCGGTTCTGCAAGTAATGCCAGTACATTTATATAGGGCATAAATCTCGACTTCGTGCCGAGCGTGAGAAAATAACACTTGCTGTGATTTTTGTCGGACAACCAATGGCAGTTCAATGGAGGGATTCTTGTGGGACGGGAGTTACGACGGAATACACATAAGGGGACATCACCATTTTTTTTTAAAACTGCAACACATGCATTTATTCCACACCTGTATAATTATACCTATTCATACACCGCCATGAAAGTGGAGTGGGCCTATAGTATTATTCTTGTCCGTCGCGTACGTACGTCCGTATGAAAAAAAGTTTCAGATTCAAGCTTTTCGTTAAGTCCATTTATTAGACACTTGAAGTAACGGATATTTCAAACTTCTAAGTATTTACATCTCCATGACACCAGTATGTTCCTACCAAAAGTAGGTAAATATGAATGACCTTCACCTACTTTTCGAACTTCGTTAATTTACATTTAAGATTTAAATTCGCTTTTTACATACAAGTTGTTGGACAACCAGAAGCCATAGAGCTTTCAAAATTCACACATGTTTACATCCACATAACCGCAGTACGTTTGTTTCAATGAAAATAGGTCAATATAAATGACCTTGTCCTACTTTTTTAATTTTGTTAATTTGCGTTAAAATTTACATACAAGTTTTATTAAGCCCATTTCTCATATACTTACTTTTTGTTTTACATTCAGGTGTATGACGTCCATTACTCAGATACAGTCATACAGCTTTCAAACTGTATGCCCCGTGTGGTTCCGGGGGCCACGTTTGGTTACGGGGCAAAGAATAGGGCCACTGCAAATCCCGTTGGAGGGGAAGGCAGAGGGGTAGAACCACCCCAAATGCATGTTCATTTTATCATTTTTTGTTCATGCTCATTAAAGGTCTTCATCATGACCCCTGCATTGTTTCAGGTGCCATCTCGCTCATATCACAAGAGCAGTGGCAGAAAAACTATAACGTGGCTCCAGCGTAAATGGAGTGTCTACAATAGAATTTGCAGCAACTCTGCAGTTCAGGGTGAGAAGGTTCTAGGCCTGTTCTCCATATTTTATCTCGATGTACATGGATGATGAGCATGGCATGTTCATTCCTGTTAGGCGCCATATAACCTTTCATGTGTTGATGCGCCTTAAACCCCCAATTCAATTCAAACTGTATACACACTTGCATCTGAGTAGGCCTATATGACAGCAGTAAGCTCATTCCAAAAGTAAGTCGATATGATTGACCTTGACCTACTTTTCACACTTCGTTAATTTACATGACAATGTTCATGTATTCTGCCTGGTCAATCTATGCGCAGTATGAAGTATTTTACCGCGCGTCGTAACAAGTCATAAGTGTTAAGTGTTAAGTGATTAGTGTTAAGTATTAGGTCATAAGTCTTAAGTATTAAGTCAAAATGTCCCTCCTACACTTCAGTAGATATGTAATGTAGTCTATATTTATAGGCTATTTATATGACTTAACAAAGTAAGCAGTCACACTGTCCACTATGTCCGAGAAACATAGTTTAAATTGTATTTGAATTTGATTGATTTGCTCAAGGGTCTTTTCAGACTTATTTCAACATTTTATATATACATTTGCAAGGTTTACGGAGGACGGCCTCGAACCTCCATAGACCTATGACAAGGCAAATAAAGTCTCTTTCATTCTTCTTTCTATAAACACTCGGACGAAGTTTGGTAAAGATCAGATGGAACATGAAGGAGATATAGAGTTTAATTAACATTGTTGAAGTGATACGGGAAATAATTCCCGAGTGAGAAAGATTCTTGCGATATAGAAACGAGTGCGTTTTCGCACGAGTTTCTATATCGCAAGAATATTTCTCACGAGTGAATTATTTTCCGTATCACGACAAAAATGTTAATTAAACTATATAATAATATATATTCTGTGATGAATTTCTTTCCAATCGTCGTTTGACACAAGTATTCCTTCTTCTGTCACTCCTTTGGCGACAGAGCGGAGTAATATCATGACGTCAATTCGTGACGTAATATCGTGACGTCTATCGTTTAGTTCATAACATTTGGCTACTGTGCTATCTTGCACACTAGGCGAGATAGCACAGTAGAGGAAGGGATATGTTATAGATTTTCTCAAACTGGGAAATTTCTATAATTCATCACAGAATATATAACATATTGTGTTAACAAAGCAACGTATAGCTTATTAATATCCTAGTTTTTACTGATAATAGCATTCTAAACAAGTTTGGTAAAGATCGGATGAAAAAAAATGGAACAAAGGTATTAACGAAACAAAACAAATGCCGTTTCATTCAATCTAGGGCCACAACTCTGCTTGTCTGCTAAACTCGGGCTCATTATAGAATTTGTCTAAACTTTCATTGACACTTATAACGCTATAAAGACGTTTTCCGATATATGAGTACTTTTTAGATTTCTGGTAAATGTCAGATGAAAAATGAAGTAGCCAAAGATTAAAAAAGTAAAACATACCCCTTAATATGTCAGTCTCTTGCTCTGGATTAATTGATTGATATTGTTTCATTTGTAGTAGGACTCAGTTGTGGGTGTATGTAAATAGATAAGGTTTATAAACGCGCAACTCCTACCTCGCCGCAGAGATAGCTTTTATGGCAATATCGGTTGAGAGTCCGCTTCAAATGCAGTTTCTCCGAGTTCAAACCCTGCTGAGTGTCCTAATTTTGCATTGTAATTTATCCGGTTCTGTTACTATGGTGTTCCGATAGGGCCATCGTGGCATCACGGATCGATATTTAAGCTGGTTTTCAAACTTGTTTGGATTTACATTGATCGAGTTTAGTAAATATCGATTGGCCTTAAATGTGCTGAAAATGACGTAAGACACCATTGAAACAAACAAACAATTTGTACTTAATACATCAATCTGATTTACAGACATCTATATTAGTTTCTTTCAGAGAAATGAACTTAAGAGCTGTATTTAAATGCGATTTTTTTTATACCTTTGCCACACTTAAAACAAGATTATTTATTAGCAAAATATATAGAATTTAAAATTATATTACGATATTGACCAAGTTTGGTAAAGATCGAATAAAAAATGAAAGTGCTAAAGGCTGACAATGCATAATATAGCAACATGTCGATCACTTAAACACCATGACTCTAATGTTTATTATCCAATATGGATGGGTTTTAAACGTGTTCGAGGTTTCATTGATATTAAAACCGACCAGGTTTGGCAATGACCAACAACTAAATGAAGGTGCTAGATTGCGGACAAACAAACAACCATATTTGTTTAAATCAAGGGCCATTACTCTGGTTTTTATTTTCAAATATAAATGGGTTTCGAACTTGTCACTGCGTTATGAATAATAGGATTCGAACCACGTTTGGTAAAGATCGGATACGAGGCAATTGTGTTAGAGTGTTTAAACGGCAAAATATAGCATTCGTTTGTTAATGTTTTGGTATGTCGTGTTTATTATTCAAGTCATACAGTGTTAACAAGATAACGTACAGCTTCTTAGCTAAATCAGTTGCACGCCTCTGATGTTTATTTTCAGATGTCGTTTTCGAAGCTCTTTTTTATATTAAAGAAATTAACCCGCCAAATAACGGCAAAATTACACTACAAAACCATTTATTAAAACTCTGTCCAGGTGTTCAGGTAAGATTATAAATGTATACGATTGAAGGCATAGGTTTATTCAATAGTACTTAAAATACACGTGATTTAATATGCGTAAAATGAATTATGAGTTGGTAACTCTTAATTAGACGCTCCAGTTTTGTAGTTTGTCCTGGCTTGTTAGAGCCGTTTATATTATGTATCTATAGAGTTTGGATTCTCAAAATATGAAAGTTATATATAAATATATACCTCGGGGTCAGTAGGTTTAGAAACTGTGTACATCTGTTGTAAACTTTGCCTGTTGATGGCGGGATAGGGGCTTAAGGCTCTCACATTTTTGAATCACTTTGGGCAACTATTCCCGTCCCCATATGGTTCATTTTGAATGATCCATCCTCAGTCATGTTGGGCTATCGGCTGGCAAAGTACGTCAAAAGTCATTATCTAAATCGTGACATTGCAAATAATAGTCACATGAAATGACATAGTTTCCAGCGGACGGCACCAATGTTCATTTGGGACTATCGTGTTAGTTGAGTTGATATCTAGATTTCAATTTGATAACCTCGGTCAAGCTTGTAGACTGGCAGATAGCAGAATGAAAAGTTACCGTTGTGCGATTCTGGTGCTTATAGTAATGCCTACCTGATGTCACAATATTACACAAGATGTTAAAGGGACACATGGCAATCTTGAAGTATTTATAAAACATTGAAATTAGCGTCTGACTTTATTCATACAGTATCAGTTTGACTTTAAACTTGATTGTATATGATTAAACAAAATGTTGACTTTCCTTGTTTTCGTCTTATTCTACCATAGTTCTAAATATATTATTGATGCAAAATAATCAACAGTTAATAATATGCAAAAACAATTTGCTTTGAACTATTCTTATAATTAATAATAATGACTAAAAAATGCAGGTTATGTCGAAAAACTGACGGGAATCAAAGAAAGGTAACTGAATTAAATCAAAATTATATATATATATATATATTGGGTCAAAAATACGGCTATTGGGTCATGGACGCAATAACGTTTTTCAATGTCAGTGCAATGGAGTGAGGCTCGTTATGCTTGTTAAAATGGACGTATTATCAGGCTACTGGTACTGTCACAAAATGTCACGGGTAGAGCGTACTGGTCGTATATAGCTCTTGTATCGGTTACACCCAAAATCTATTGTTCGAGTTGAAACAATTTCACAATATTCATTATCTATTCATGTAACACGTAAAAGCGTGCATATTTTAAGTGGCCGCCAGAGAGGCCGTGTCATAAGTTTAGTTTTGTGCTAATGCATGTAAACGTATAGGTATATTTTCCTTAAACGGCAAAATTGTATAAGGGCCTCGCGTGTAGATTCAATACTGTATATTTAGCCACGTTTGTCACGGACTGAACTGGGGAAATAATGATTTGGGCGTAATGTTTGCTATAAAACCCATTGTCTTCTAGCTGTCGCCGGGATCATCGATAGTACTTTGTTGGAACAGAGATTGGACGGCAAATTTCACAGGCAACATGTGGTTAGTAGTTTTATTAAACTTTCATCGTATATTTGTATTCAGTGGGCGGCGCCATCTTGTTTGGCGGTTACGACATCCGGTTAGCATTGATGTTTCTCAAACATAACTTTAGACTAGCATATGATTTTGAAGTTACTTTATTAGATGTAATTATTGTAATTGATCATTAATTGTAAAACAATATTAATTTGATAACAGTGGATATTAGGTGCATTAGTTAACGTTGGCGTATAACTCGGTGATTGTAATACACGATTGTCAACATTAGTTAACAATGAGATGAGTGACAAGAATAAATGCGTGCATGCATAACTCAGTGAGTGTAATATATGAGTAATTTGATCATGTTTATATTACATGTATTAGGGGCATTGATTAACAGCGACGTACATAGCGTACATATGGCGTTGTAGAATATGTATACATTGCTACTCCTCATTAGTACAGCTTGCATATATTGATTGAATAATGATTTGTTTGGGTAATGATAATTATACAAGATTGTTATGTTTGTCAACCGACATCTAAAACGTATGTATAATTACAGCCTAAGCCATCCAGGATATAAGCCATCCAGGGTTGGAGTAAGCCATCTAGGTTTGGATATCCAGGAGTGGAGCTAAGCTTCCACGACTAACGTTACAAGCGGTGGAGACGGTCCCCGTACCTGCTCAGCCAGGTTTTACTAACGACAACCCCCGGGACACAAGGTGGGCCCGTTACCAGTCCTCACTGGAGGAATATCATTCACAATCTCAGTGGAGATTAACTATCATTGCATCGCGTCATCAACCCTTACAGAAGGCATTTGATGACAATCATCCATTGAATTCGCGCATCATCATCTTCATGAGCTCTCGCGCATCACAGTTATCGCGCTAGATCAACATTGTTATAGATTTAACAACACTTTAGTGTCTTAGACTTTCAGTATTCATAACAATACTAAGAACGTCTTACACGTTCATGAGAACATTCTTTTCATAGTTCATTTGTGTATTCGCTTGTTTTTTTTAGATAATTGTATATATATTAAACATATTTTAAAAAGTTGCATTAAATTTATGTAAATGCATTCACCGTCATTGATTCTTTCCTGAGTTAGCCCAACCACTAAGGTCATCCTGTGACAGGTACAATGGGTCGGACCCAAAACAACAACAAATGTCCATAAATTGAGGTTATGTGATCATATATATGGTCATAATAACCTTGTAAGTTTTAGTATCTATATATATAGGGTCATAATAACCTGGTGAGTTTAAGTATGTATATATATATAGGGTCATAATAACCTGGTGAGTTTAAGTATATACATATATTCAGATTTCATTCTTTTCTTTAAAACCATTCCCCAAGGACATATACTTAAAATAATTCCCAGTAATACAGTGCAGTGAGGTATAGCGAACATTACGTTTGTAAATAGTATTGTCTACACCGTTAACTTTTCCACTGTCTACACGGTTTACCCTTTTCTCCCAATCTTGCCTGGTATACATAGTTTCAACAACAAAAACACCTTTGTCTGCACGGTTAACCACGCATCTTTTCAAACACAAACATCTCCATCAACAGAATTTTGATGGAGGCATGATGCGGTTACTTACATTCTAATGGATATATATCAACTATTCTACCGCACAAACTGGACATAAATCGGGCTAGAAACGAACCTATAGTCAAAAACCCGTATCGCTCACCGCATTAAATTTTGAAAACTGAATTATATCCACTTTGAAAGGCGATTACGGGCATGGAACGCTTAGTAAGGGCATGACACGGTTATGGTTTTAAGTAGCGAGCATTTAGGTGCAGGTCTTTTACACTTTGAGTGCACGAAATAACCAAAGTATACACAGGAAGAGGTTGATTTTCAATGTACATACCTCTCTCATGATTGGCCGCCATCTTGTTTCGTCTACACGGTTTTCAAAAACGTCTACACGGTTTCGACTATTAGACAGTCAGATTATAAAGGTCTCACTACACACTTAGCTCCCTTGCATGTGACTGTAGGTGTAGGATGATTCTTACACCATAAAAAGTAGGGGTGTGTTCTTCGGGTTGAGATTTTTAATAATTGCCCATGGATGTTTTCTTTTCTTGTTGCAGGTGAGAAAACAATAGTGTGAGATTGGATGAACAGGGATTAGACGACACTGACAGCAAAATGTGACACATTTGTGGGTGCTCAAAATGCGTATGAATTTAGGTGCAAACTGTTTAGTGAAAGCCGAAAAGAGAACCGTGCCTGACATCACTCGCAATAAAAAAACAACAAAGTGGGCTATGTACCAGATTTTGTGGATTTTTATGAGCAGCAGTAACTGTATTTACCTCAAAAACTACTTTTAGACTGTAAATGCTTGATTCAGAATGGAAAATTGGACTTTACTGCCTATGTCCAACACAGTAAAATCGAAGTGTGTAGTGAGACCTAAAGCGACATGTATTAAGTATATATAGCTATTAAGTGTATATAGCTATTAGGCTTTTTAAAAGTGCTCCCACAGGTACAGTATGCTTACAAAGCTGAGCCACTCGTACGTCACTGGAAAAGCATTTTCTCTATACATCAGTACTTCCATGCACTTAGTGGCACACATTGTATAAATGGAGTTTGCTCATCAAAACTAAGCATTCCTTTGAAAAATAATGGTACAATGTTTTAGATATGTCCAGGATAATTTATATAGAGAGGTTTAGGAGGACTGACATGCGTTTTTTGGGTTGATGTTATTGTCGGTATATTGAGTCGAGTGGTTCTTAACAGACGCTGTTATCGTTAGGCCTTATTATTTTACTTGTAACCGATTTAATGGGGGTATGTCACCACTGAAATCTCTTTCGACTCTTTCTGTCGGCATATCAAGTAACAATCCTAGAATAGTCTTTGCATATTACTAGCATTTGAGGTTTATTCGCATTTTATTCTCCTATTGATTTCAGATATTTTTACGACTATTGCAGACACTGATGGAAGCTTTGGGAGCCTTTTATTCATCTTTATATATAGTTGTTCTTTGTTTCTTTGTGTGTTTGTGGTTGACTGTCGTCCTTGAATGCTACTTTTCCTGTTCGATGTTTATATCTACTTCTAAATACCTCTTACTCCAGCTGTAACACTAACCCCCAAATATTGAAGACAACCCCTAAGAGAGACTTGAGGGGGAAACATGGCTCAAGGATGAAGGACATGTTAGCCCCAGCAAAAGAACAAAGCCCAGGAAAGGTGGCAGCAAGATGGATACAATTAAAATTGAAGATTTTTGCCGAGTTTTTTTGCTACATGTCAAGCGGTGGACCATAATTCTCTGAATTTGCTTTTTATACAATGAAATCTCACATTTCCATTTTGTATTATTATTATTATTTTTTTGATGTTATAATACTTATAATCATAAACACTTTTACAACAAACGATATCATATAGTTCTATAAAGACACACATATTGGATTATATAAATTTTATACATAAATAACGCTTTTTGTTTTGCACATTCATTAGAATAAAACAATGAAACTATGCAATCTTATGAACTTGACAGTTTCAGACTTCGTCAGATTGTAAAGTTCATTGTTCGTCAGAATAGTGAAATACGAAATAAAATTGATATACTTCACAACTGGCAAATACTTGTCAGAGTATGTCTAATGAATTATGTGACATTACAAAAACACACTATCACACAGGTCATGAAACATAATGGAGCGATAAAACCTGTTAGGGCCGAGTACCCATTCCGTTTTTGGAATGCATAGACACGCGGATTTTCTGTCTGATAACACAGACGTCCTTGTGAAAAAACAAACAAAACCGATTTTTTGATCAATCATTCGGGTAAATGAAACAAATTCAAGTTGTAATAAAAGTTGATGCAGAAGTCGAACAGGTTATGAAGCATTTGCAGAATGCAAGCCAAAACACTCACGTTATCAAACAAACATAAATTCATGAATATATACTAAACGAAATTGCTAAGTATCAACCTAAGAATATGTCAATAATATTCTCATTGTTTTGTGTATTTTGAGCTTGATTAGAGATACGGTTAAACTGCAAAATAACGAGTGTAAATCGTCTGCTCTGATTGCATGAACATATTTTAAAACGTTTAAGTCAATGTGTTTTCTTAGAAATAAGTTATAACACTTATACAACTCGGTATGTAGGATTTTATTAAGTACTTCCAATTAGTGAAGCGTTCGATGTTCCTAATTCTAAAATATGCCAGTTAAAATTATTTTGATATCATGTTTTACTAGCATTACCACTACAAATGCGTTTGCAAAAGAAATTTTTGAAATATGTAATGTTAACGCTGAATTACAGTTACTTTAATTTCAAACAATATTCATGTAAAGGGAGATCATTTAAGATTATCCATATTTCACCATTTTTTTTATAGACGGAAAATCTGCGATAAATGGGTCAATTTTTATGTTTTTTTCTATTATTTCATACCAATTTTAAGAATTTTATATCTTTACGCGATCTTTGACTCATGTTATGTGTTTTATCTGTACATTTCATGTTTTCATATAAAGGGAGGGTAACTCTCCAAAAGATGTAACAATTTAAACAAAAAATAAATGTTTTACAACCTATGGGTCAAAACAAAATACTTATCATCTATCTGTTCTAAAATATATTTAAAATAAGAAAATTAGTTAAGATACAAAAGTTGATACTTAGCAATTTTGTTCAGTGTATAAACATTTTAAAATTAAGTAAGCGAAGGTTGTCATTGACCATTCCTAGGCGGTACCTTATTTTTTTTTTAAAGTTTCAACCACCAATTTGGTGATCCATTTATTCTCCCCGTCATTGGTGCATGTGGGTCGGTCCCTCGATGCATCTTACAATATTGTATGCATTTATTTATAAACATGAATACAAAACAGTAACATAAGTGTTAAATTGCATAAGAGAGTTGTTAACAATCTGTCTGAGGAATTTTCTCTTTCTACCATTTCGTCAGGTCATGGGTATATAAGATTTGTTTTTTAATAGTTTTAGTTGGTTGCAACAGAGTTGTAATCATATTAATGTTAAAAACATAATTTACAGAGCTGCTTTAAGGGCGGTAACTCGTATGATTTTGCCTTTTTGTATTATTTGTTATGTATTCTTTTGTTTCAACATGAGACGCTAACTTGACTAGTTATATGACTGTACAGTATAAAAAAGCAAATGCTCAATGACTTGACAGAAGCCAGACCAACAATATAATACACCAATAAGGGCACGGCAGTACCAGATGGGAAACAAACAGATCAGGGTTGCGGAAAGAAATTATTGCAAAGGTTAAGTTTATAGTAACGTTAGCCGTGATGGAATAGAGTTTTAGTTATACAAAGTTACGCATATTAACTCAACTGTACTAAAAGCTCCAGGAAAACGAGTAAGTTGAGAAACATAAGGAAGTTTGCTTAATATTTCTTAATTTTCAGTTGTGAAATTGAAATCAAGAAAAGAAGCATCAGTATCAAAACTATTAGCTTTGTTAAGTTGAATAGGGTATATTAGGGTATATATTATTTACCATAGTAGAACAGTTAATGTGTCAATGTTTAATATATCATCCAGATACCGAGAGGTGTTATTAAAAGCTTCAATTACACCTGACTGAGTATCTGGTGAAAGACCCAACATGAAATCTCTTTCATAGCAATATAAAAACAAGTCTGCGACAAGAGGTGCACAGTTAGTATCCATGATCATGTTTATATCAATATAGCAAACAAAAGCCACAATGCAAGTACTCAATGCTTTGGCAGAAGGCAGAGCAACAAGAGAACAAACCATTAAGGTACGACAAGACAAGATTGAAGACAAACTTCAAACGCTACTTTCTTTGAAGATTTCGATAGACGTCATCATAGGGTCCACAATCTGTCCGGTCATCGAGTTCGAGTTCACAAAAGCCTCACAATACGAGATTAATTCGGACGGTTAAGCATGCTTTGATGGACTAATTAATTTTTTAAACGATCTATTGACGTCATTTAAAGCTGCACGAGTTTGCAGTTTTGCAAAAACAGCAAAGATTTTAACAAATAATATTAAAAGCGGTCATTATGAAGATATACATACTTCATGCTGATGTGCGAATAAACACGTTGACAATGACGAGGATAAAACTATCTACCGTATCAATTTTATTATTAAATGTTGAGAACATGTAATGATATGCTAGCGTGACTTTACAGAGATATGCATTATGTTAGTTAACGACATATTACTATTAAAACGATATATACAACCCTTATTTTCAGTTTCATCAATTATATGATATACTTTAAATTTAATCTGCATATTAAATACATCAAAAACATAACAGGTTGGACAATAGGGCTACCGCATTTGAACGGTCTTTGGCAAAAACGGCCGTTGTGGCGGTTTAAACCAGGTGCACCACCAAAGCTCACTCTTACCCTATTAGATCCCAATAAAACGGGACAGTGCAAATAAAGATAATATCCCCGCCAGGTTATATTCACTAACAAACAAGGCAGCAATAAAAGACAATATATAGAGAATATCATGTTAGTGCCTGATCTCATCCAGTTTATCAGGTGAGGCTGAGAAAATAATGAAGCCCGATCATGTTGATCGTTGAAAATTATTTAATTTCCTTTTTTTCTATTTTTTCGCCACTTTTTTTCGCTCAAAAGCACCCAGACGTCATCAAATATACCATGACGTCATCAAAAGAGTTGCCGACGTCATCAAAAGAAGTGCACCTGACGGGATAGGAACGTAACTGCCGAGATAAGTTTTTATCTCAGGCATCCTGTTTCTCGGCAGAATTATGTAGATCGACATGTTAAAAGTCTAACACATAAATGATCATGTATAAAACCCTAAAAACCTTAGAAAGCCACAAAGTTAAAGTTCGAAGAATCCACATTTCCCGTTGAAAGATCATTTAGGTTTCAAGTTTTATATTTACATTATGCGTTTTGTCCATATGTCCTTTACAGTGTAAGAATGATATTACACTTTAGTTGTGTTAAACACTTCCTTCTAACTTGTTTCGAGTTTTGACTACTGAATATAAGACGAGTCGATTACTGTTCTCTCTTGTTTGTATTTGTTTCTTCCAAGGCATCTGCTTTTCAGTATTTATTGACATTCAAACTAGCGTTCGTTTGGTGCAGGTGGCAACGGCAAAAAGCCCCCGCTTGCTTCGAATCAGTAGTCTTATTTTTACTGGGCCTTTGGAATAAATGCGCCCAAGATAGGTAGCTTTGATGTAGAATACCGGTGCTAGGGGGCATGATAGGTGTTGCTTCATGTATTACCTCTCATGAACAGACTCATTAAAACCGAGCCTGCTACTTTATTCTGTTTGATGTGTTTGTTGCTTCCAAATCAGTATTTATTAGTTGTGCTAAACATTTCCTTCTAAAGTTTCTCGAGTTTTGACTGCTTAACGCGTTCGGCAGATCAATGTACTTGAATTTAACGTGTTACTCTTCCTCCATATTTTGTATCACACATATCAAAATAGAATATGTTAATCTTATTTGTTGTAACTCCGCCCCAAAAGCCGTTCATGCGACATTTGAAAGTTAAACACGCCTTTCATCGATAACTGTGATACACTATACAAGTGTGCTGCATGGTTAGGATAAGTCGTACAACTTTAAACTTTCATACTGTTCACATGCTCTCTATATTACTTCGGTGAAAACTCGAGCGGCACATCGGTAAGTTTTAAAATCAATTATATATTTTTTCTGTAATGTCGCGATTTTAAGATTTCTTATTTTAAAAATGTATCGACATTCTAATATTTAATACTATTTCCAGCAAAAGTGTTTCCTTAACCCTTAACCCACTACATATATATAATGGACTGTTCTTTTTTTAATTAAGACTATTCCATTTATATGACAAAGAGGTGTTTTGGGGGAAATGACTGATCAGCAACCGGACATTGTAAACACTGATCAGCTTGCGAGTTACTCGCAGGCTGATCTGGGTTTACAATGGACGCAAAGGCTATTATAGTCGTGCTTAACGGGTTAAAGGTTAATATTTCTATTATGATCATTACAAATAATCATTACAAATACTAAATGAATGATCTAAACGTTTAAGTAACTGTATCATTTTTCACATGTATTCAAATTATTTAACTTTTATTTAATTTTGTCATTACAATTATTAGTAATAAATACATAAGGGATTACTTTGAGTCGCATAAGGACTTAGCAAGAAGAAAAAAAGTATTCAACGTTTAGGTGAGGTTGGATTTTGTATCATCAGTAGGTATTTTTAGCATGTTAAGGTTATTACAACATATCATTATTAAATTTACAGTTTGTAATAATGTTAATTTCGAAATGAAAAAACAACTGACTTCTCATCATAAAAATCTTCGATTTTTTTATGTGATCTTCACGGTAACAGGAATGAATTCTAAACACTAGAAGCAGTAATAAAAATAACAATACTTAATTATAAAAATAACTTTCGATTTTTTATGTGATCTTCATGGTAACAGGAATGAATTCTAAACACTAGAAGCAGTAATAAAAATAACAATACTTAATTATAAAAATAACTTTCGATTTTTTATGTGATCTTCATGGTAACAGGAATGAATTCTAAACACTAGAAGCAGTAATAAAAATAACAATACTTAATTATAAAAATAACTTTCGATTTTTTATGTGATCTTCATGGTAACTTACAGGAATGAATTATAGACACTAGAAGCAGTAATAAAAATAACAATACTTAATTATAAAAATAACTTCCAGCAAATCAAATGGTATAAATAATTATTATAAATGGTATTGTTTATCAACCCTAAAATAAGAAAAAATAAATATTTAGGGGTTTAGTTGTCAGTCACTCATAACTAAACCAACTCTCTACAAAGACTAGCTTGAAATGTTTATAACAAGGCTCATTTTCTGTGTTATTGATACGGTCAGTCGTTTGTTTGTTAGGTGTTACGTCCTTTTCCAACACATATTAGGCTACGTATGACCGTCGATATTTTGTGGCGGAGGTAGACCACACACTTACTTATGTATGACCGTCGATATTTTGTGGCGGAGGTAGACTACACTTATTTTTGGGTAGAACTGGTACTACATACCTCCCGCCATCCGTAAGAATTGAAACATTCTCGCTTACAAATTGAGCTTCCATTGGGATTCGAACCGCAGCGGTGATAGGCGAGAGGGTTTACAACGCAATGTCGTTAACCTTTCGGCCAAGGAGGTCGCAAATACTGTATTCCTGATCATTTTCATGACCATTTTATTCCCAGATAACATTGGCTTTTTTTATTTCGGGTTGTGGTGCCATTGCGTCGTTTGATTGCTGTGGTTTCTATATGACATTTTTTTCTCATTTTCATATAATAAGATACTCTCTCTCTCTCTCTCTCTCTCTCTCTCTCTCTCTTATACGTGTTAAACGTATATTACCTATTAATGCTGCCTTGTTTTTTAGAGAATATAACCTGGCGGGGATATCTTTATTTACACTGTCCCGTTTTATTGGAATGACAATAGAGTAACAGTGATGTTTTGTGCACCCTAGAACCTGGTTTAAACCCCTCAGCGGCCTTTTTTTTCCACTGACCGCTCCAAGGCAGTAGATCTATTGTCGGCCCGTTTTATGTTTGTAATGTCATATCTTACCTTTTATTCATCTTTGTCATTAGTGTTTGTTTCTAAGCGTGATTTTTGTTGACTGTGGTCCTTGAATGATGCCTGCATTTTCTGTTCGACTTTCAGATCTACTTTTGTTTTAAAACATAATACTGTGTAGACATTAATATGTTACCGTTTTGCACCCTGTGAATATGTTATACGCAATGTGAGAATATTTAAAATGCCCGACGATTCCGGAATTGCGCAGGACTATTCCGGAATTGCGCAAGGGGTATAATCGATATAAAATATGCACAAAGTGTCCACACAATTTGAGAATGTTTTGCGCAAAGTACGAATTTGTGTTGGGATTTGAAAAGATAGAATATAGTGTTTTGAAATCTATTTATTTTTAATTGCATATATGCTTATTTGTTTCACCCGTCTGTTATAAATTGATAAAATATAAAAAAAATCATAGTTTGGTTTGGTAAATGATTCACATGAACTTAATTACTGAGAAAACAATTTGAAGCCCTCAAACAATAAAGCGCGGATATATATTATTGAAACAAGGATACGTTATGGTTAAGAACATATAAACAAGTGAAGCGCCAACAGTGGTGCAAACGCCGGATTGCGAATTCACCAGTTTAACTGAAAAATCTAATAAAAATGTGTAGGTGTGGGTGTGGGTGTGGAATAATTCAAGTTAAATACCTGTGTGTAATGACAACGAACATGTGTGCCAAGTTTCAAAGCTTTCCAACACTTCGTTTTTGAGAAATGGGGGAAAATAAATACCTTAGCCAACATCTTCAACCAAAACGTCAAAACTTGTAGACGGACGTACGGACGGAAATCGCCAAACTATCAGCCTGGAATTACTACGCAATCCGGCTAATAAAAAAAAAAATTAAACGCAACACGGACAATAATATTTCTAATAACGGGTCACATTGGGCATTCCATATATAATATATATTAGAGATTTTCCTATGATTTCTTTATACAAACATTGGATCCTGGTTCGGTGCCATATTCATTTGTATATACTTGTATATACCAAATAAGTGAAATATTGAACATCTGCCAAATAACAAACACGCCAGTTGCTCAATAAATTTATCAGGTGTTATTATACAATTATGGACTTTTCAGCTGTTATACATGATGTGATATGCACCAAAAAAATCATTATTGACCGAGGCGATAGCCGAGGTCAATAATGATTTTTTGGTACATATCAACATCATGTATAACAGCTGAAAAGTCCATAACTGTTTTATTATATAACCCTCAATTTACAATTATATAAAACAGGTCAATATCAAAAAAACAATTATATAAAACAGGTCAATATCAAAAAAACAGGTCAATATAAAAAAAACAGCATTTGCATGTTTTAATCGTAATATTAAAGTAGTATACTGATAAGGTATTTAAACATATTTAATTTCAAATTGTCTTATTGTCCAGAACATCTGTCCATCTGCCAAATGTACTAAAACGATCATTTACACAGATCATTTGAGAATAAATTACCAGTTTATGGTATTGCTAGTAATGACATTTGCATATTTGAATCATACGTTATTGATACACATTTTACAGAAAATGAGAAGATAAACGAACGTTGTATACGCATATACTTGCACTTTAAACATACTTTATTGAATTTATTTTAGGTTTGAGCTACAAGTTCTTCCAGCATTAATGAAGGCATTGCCATCAGTATTATAATTAACAACTAGAACCAAAATATTCCTACTTTGTTCAAATTCCCACTCTGCGCACGGACGATTCCGGAATTGAACAGCGCATTTTGAGAATTCTGATAATGCCGCGCATTTTACAATTCTTACTTTGCGCAGAGCAATACCGGAATTCTCATTTTGCGCATAACAAATATAAGATACACATTAAGTTGCTGCTATCTTTTTAAATATATCAATTAAACAAGAGCTGTCGGAGAACAGCGCAGCTCGACTATTCGATTTTTCAGAGAATAATAAATTTATAGCTAGGGAGTGAGAGGCGGGAGTGGGTTGGGGGAGGGGGGTGTGGAGGGGGAGAGGGGGCAACATATATGTGTAAGAATTGACTAAAACAACAAAGAAATATGTAAAAAAATAAATTTAAAAAAAAAGTTTCAAGTGGGGGTGGGGTGGGGGGTGGAGCGGGGGTGAGAGGCGGGAGTGGGTTGTGGGCTGTGTGAGGGGAGGTGGCGTATATGTGTAAGAATTGACAACAACAACAAAGAAATATGTAAAAAAAAGAAAAAAGTTTCAAGTCGGTCTTGGGGGGGGGGGGGGGGAGGGCGGGTGACGGGACGAGAGGCGTGGGGGGTGGGGGGGGGGGGGTTGCAACATATATGTGTAAGAATTGACTAAAACAACACAGAAATATGTAAAAAAAAATAAAAGGTAAAAAATTACATTTTCAAGTGGGGGAGTGGGAGGGGGAGGGGGTGCAACATATATGTGTAAGAATTGACTAAAACAACACAAAAATATGTAAAAAAACAAAAAAATATAAAAAATAAAAAAGGTGTGGAGGGGAGTGGGGTATGGGGGGGGGGGGGGGGAGGGGAGGAGGGAGCCCATGCCCCAATATGGGTGAAGTAATAATATGCATAATGATGAAATCCCAAACCAAAGTTATAGATATATAAATGCTTACATGCAAACCTAGATATGCCTTTATTGCACATTTTATGGGCCATCACAATTTGGGTTCCATGGGAGCCCAGAATTTGCAGAAGACAAAATTACTTATCCAACCCTTTACAACATACTATAAGGAAACCAATTCCACAATCTAGTTCAGCTAGGACAAGAAATATAAGAGATATAGACCTGTAAACACAGCTTACACGCAAAATTTGATGTGAAACAGACATATTTTAAGGGCTATCAGAATTTGGGTTCCATTGGAGCCCAGGGGTTACGGGAACCAAAAGTGCTTATGCAGCCCTTAAGATAATGCTATAAGGAAGCCTATGGCCAAATTTGGTTGTGCTAGGGTAAGAATTGTAAGAGACATAGACCCTAGCAAAATTTGATGTGAAATAGACATATTTTAAGGGCTATCATAATTTGGGTTCCATGGGAGCCCATGGGTTACAGGAACCAAAATTGTTTATACAGCCCTCAAGATAATGCTATAAGGAAGCCCATGGCCAAATTTGGTTGTGCTAGGATAAGATATGTAAGAGATATAGACTTGTAAACACAGCTTACACGCAAACCTTAATGTGGGACGCCGACGCCGACGCCGACGCCAACGCCGACGCCGACGCCGACCCCGTGGTGATTACATAAGCTCTCTTATTCTTCAAATAGTGGAGCTAATAAAAAGGATGACTGAATTTTATTCAAATTATAAAACATCAGGTAAAGGTTATGCAAATTGCTCGAAACTTCGATATTTCGGTATTTGTAATCAATTGTCCCCCTAAACGGTTAAATGAGTGGAACATTTACTACTTAAGTGTAAGTATTGATATTTTCTAAGTTTTTTTTTTAACCTTCAATACTATCAGTGTGTTGAACCGTCTATAATTAGATGTTTAAATGTGTAAATGTTGTGAAAGTTCTGTAAGACTCAATGAAACCGATTCTGCTGTCTTTTTTTGTGTTTGTTGTTTCCAAGGGATCCCATTTTCAGTATTTACTGACATTCACACTAGCGTTTGTTAAGTGCTGTGTGGCGGCCGTAAAAAGTTGCCCCGACTACAAATCAGTAGTGTTATTACTTACTGGTCCTTTGAGATCATCAAGCCCAATCTTTGTGGCTTTAAAGTAGAAAATCGCTTAAGCCGGTGTTAGGAGACGTGAGTGGTGTTGCACTTTACATTACCTCTCATGAACAGACTCAATAAAACCGAGTCTGCTACTTTATCTCTTGACTGCGTTTGTTGGTTTCAAGGGATCCACTTTTCAGTATTTATTTAAAGTATAATACCGCTTAATGAAACCGAGACTGCACTATTTTTCGTATTTCTCGTGTTCGGCGATTTCAATATTTCTCATTTATATATCACATTATTGTTGCCTGTGCAGTGTGGCGGCTTTGTCTTTGGAGATCACTGAGCCCGATATTTATATGAACTGAATTGGGTTTTTAAGTTTTAAGGCGCACCAACACATGAAAGGTTATATGGCGCCTAACAGGAATGAACATGCAAGGCTCATCCTCCATGTACATCGAGATAAATATGGAGAAGGGCCTAGAACCTTCTCACCCTGAACTACAGAGTTGCTGCAAATTCTACTGTAGACACTCCATTTACGCTGGAGCCACGTTATAGTTTTTCTGCCACTGCTCTAGCATGAACAACAAATTATAAAATGAACATGAATTGGTGGTGGTGGGGGGGGGGGGGGGGTAATGGGGGGTGGGGGTATGGGGAGGTTCTACCCTTCTGCCTTCCTCTCCAAAGGGATCTGCAGTGGCCCTATTCTTTGGCCCGTAACCAAACGGGGCCCCGGAACCACACGGGACTATATTTATATAGATATATCGGTGGTACATTCTCAAATACCTTTTTTCTTACTTTATTTTCGAAGAGGTGGTTCCACTTCTACAGTCTTTAATGTTCTGAGTATTGTTTAATCACCCTTATGATATGTTGTCTGCTTTTTAATATAGTCTTTAGAATGTTACTTGTGATACGCAGGCTTCATAATCTCTACTCCCAACTACATTTTCTTTTATTTATTTTGCCCATTGTTTTCTCGTTTAGGGCAAAGCATTTTGTTAAAAGTTTCCATGTACACCGTCATATGCATACTGTCTTTGGGTGGCTCTTATTTGTGTACTGTTGGCATTTTTAATATTGAGTTCTGCTGAATCCGGGGCTAGAAAACGTGAACGATAGCAAAAGTAGATATACAAATGGAACAGGAAAAGCAACACTCAAGGACGACAGTCAGCCACAAACACACACAGAAACTATATATAAAATGCAAGATAAAACATCACAAACACACAAGGGTTGACAATAGGGCTACCGCCTTGGAACGGTCAGTGGCAAAAAAAGGCCGCTGGGGTTAAAACCAGGTTCTAGGGTGCATCAAACCTCAAACTTACCCTAATGTCATCCCAATAAAAAGGGCCAGTGTGATTAAAGAAATCCCCGCCATGAACTATTCTCTAACCAACAAAGCAGCATTAATAGGCAATACAAGTAAAACACTATTTATATATATATATATATACAAAAAACAATAGCCTAGAAAGCCATGAAGAATGTACTCAATGACTTGGAAGAAACCGGAGCATCAAGAGAATAAACCATTGACGGCACGACAAGAAAAGATTGCAGACAAACATCAAACGTCACCGTCCTTTTGGGTTTTAGATTTTTCACTACCGTTGATGAACAGTCTCTATCAAACCTAGACCGTAATATTTTGTAGTTATCGTGTTCGGCGATTTTCCAATTTTCTCATTTTTCCACTGACCGTTTAAAGGTGGTAGCCCTACTGTCAACCCGTTTGTGTTTGTGATGTCACATGGCTTGCTTTTAATTATAAATGTATTGTTCTTAGTTTTAATGTTTTGGTTGACTGTGTTGTGTGGTATTACATTTCCTGTTCGAAAATGAGAAAGTGGTCCTATAGAAATCACAGCACCCAAAAGCAGCAGCAGCGTAGGTTCGCACTACACCACAAAGAACACATTAACTTTACATTGGAAATGGCAATACACAACACAACGAGTGGTGGAGACAATAAGGCCTACTGGTTAGCTTACATCGATTTTATATGTGAAGAAACGCAAATTAATGTGGCATGGACACTGCTCGCGTTCATCTGGCCTAATAAAGACGATCTTACAGTGCACAGTGGAAGGATCAAGAAGGCAGGCGAGGCAGACAGAAGAAACGGGAAGACAATATCAACGAGTGAACAGACCTGGATTCTGCAAATTCGTAAAGGGAAACGAGAACAGGACTAAATGGAGAGACTGTTTGTTGTCATCGGTGCAGTTAGGATACAGGAAAAGTGAAAAGAATTTGTATGAAAGCTTCCTTCACAAAAACAAAACATGTCTTATTTTTTCTCACAGATATACCTAAAGGCGTTTAAGCAACATCATTGCATTTAAACCAGCGCATTGCGTTTTAACCCCCTTTAAGGTACTGGATGCGATCTAGAAGAAAACAAAGTTAGTTTTTGCTCCAAATTCAAGTAAAATGGTATTATTCGTTTCAATTTCAAAATGAATTTGCACTAACATATCCAGGGTTAGATTATTCAATTGTCTTACTTGTCAAATTTAAATATGAAATGGCCTTTGAGCTTAATTTATAAAAAACAAAACTAGAGGCCCAAGAGGTCCTGTATCGCTCTACTGGCTATACGGTGTCCATGGTGGGGTGAGGGTAGGGTTGTGGGTGGTGGGGGGAGGGGATAGAGGATTGTGTGTCAGATATGGTAGTATCAAACTAGTTTTTCATAAAGTGTTTTCAATTACCGAGATACAGGGGGAGTGATGTATATGGCTCAAGTTTGGGTAGCTTTAAAACAAATCAAACTTTCGTTAATATAAACATCCAAACCAAATTTGACATGTTACCCAGGGGCGGGGCCAAATTTGACCCCAGGGTCACCATTTGAACAAACTTGGTAGAGGACCATAAGCTGAGTGTAAATACAAAATATTAAACCGTTGGCTCTAGTAATTTCAGGAACGATTTTTTAGTTAGTCACTTTATAAGTAATTAAAACATGTGACCCGGGGACAGGGCCATATTTGACTCAAGGGTCAGTCACCATTTGAACAAACGTGTTAGAAGACCATAAGCTGATGGTAAATACAAAACATTAAACCTCCGGCTCGTGTATTTTCAGAGAAGAAGATTTTTTATTTTTTTCCCTATGTAACTCTATGTAAAACATGTGACCCCTGGGGTGGGGCCAAATTTGACCCCATTTAAACAAACTATATTGTTAATTATCCCCATTTAGATCGGAATGTTCCCCGAGCAGCTTCTTATTGGGTCTTTTTGTCTCAATTTATTTGTTTTTCTAGAGATTGTACTCGAGTTGTGGACTTTTATTTTCGTTATATTTGTATAACGAAAAAGCTATTCCATCAGGGTTGCCAATACCATAAACTTCGTAAAATCTTTGCAAAATTTGACCCCATTCAAACAAACTATATCGATAATTATCCCCATTTAGATGGGAATGTTCCCCGAGCAGCTTCTTATGGGGTCTTTTTGTCTCAACTTATTCGTTTTTCTAGAAATTGTACTCGGGTTGTGAACTTTAATTTTCGTTATATTTGTATAACGAAAAAGCTATTCCATCAGGGCTGCCAATACCATAAACTTCGTAAAACCTTTGCAAAATTGTATTATTGTAACCCTGATCTTCTTTCCAAATATAAAAGTTATTTAAGAACTCTTCGGCGACAAGGACTATCACAACCTGGCTTTATTGGTGACGTGATTTACAAACTTCGTAAGATCCTTGGTCATGATCACTTTCATACTATCTTTGTTAAACTTGTTAAAATGTTTATCAATAGAGGTTATGACTCTATCATTTTGCAACGCACTGCATGCTTGGTGGTGGACCCATTTACAGTTCGCCACTATGCTTTCCTCTTTAATTGCGCGATGACCGAACAGGCTGTGGACACTATGATGACGTCTACCTAAATCCATAAAGGACGGTAACGTTTCATGTTTGTCTGCAATTTTGTGTTGTCGTGCCCTCAATGGTTTGTTCTCTTGTTGCTCTGGTTTCTGCCAAGTCACTGAGTTCCTTCTTTGTGGCTTTCTAGGCTATTGTTTTTTTTTGTTTTTATAGATACAAGAGCATCTTTGTGTTTTACTTATATTGCCTATTAATGCTGCCTTGTTGGTTAGAGAATATTTCATGGCGGAGATTTCTTTTATTGGGATGACAGTAGGGTAAGTGTGAGGTTTGGTGCGTCCTAGAACCTGGTTTAAACCCCCAACGGCCTTTTTGCCACCGACCGTTCCAAGGCGGTGGCCATATTGTAAACCCTTTTGTGTGTTTGTGATGTCTTATTTGGCCTTTTATTCATCTCTTAAGTTGTTCTTTGTTTCCGTAGAGGAACATACGCTGATAATAAATACAAAATATTAAAACTTTAACTCTTGTAGTTTCAGAGAAGGAGATTTTTTAAAGTTTTCCCTATATAAGTCTATGTTAAACTGTGAACCCTGGGTCGGGGCCAAATTTGAACCGCAGGGTTACCATTTGAACAAACTTGGTAGAGGATCCATATGTTGATAACAATAGTAAACCTTTAGCTCTTGTAGTTTCAGAGAATAATTTTTTTGAAGTTCTTCCCTATAACTCTATGTAAAACTGATCCAACTGGAGCCTCTAAGCTCCCAATTAAAGAAAAATTGAACCCATGAACCAAGGTTTCTTATAACAAACAATTAAAAAAACAAAAACAAATATGCCTCCAGTGAAATTTGAACCCACGACCCCTGGGGTTTTCAGTGTACATTAACAAATATTGAAAAAGGGCCATAATTCTGGTGTTCCTCGTTTGATATAGCCGATTTTCAAACTTGTCTGAGCTTCCATCAATATCAACAATCTGCCCAAGATTGGTTAAGATCAAATACAAAATGAAGGTGCTAGAGTGTTCACAGGGCTGAATATGGCCTTTTTTCAGCAAACAAGAGCCCTAACTTTGGTGTGAATGATCTGATTTGGCTGGTTTTCGAACTTTTCCGAGGTAACACCAATATTAACAATCTGGTAAAGATCGGATGAAAAATGAAGGCCCTATCGCCTTAACGAGGCAAAATACAGCATTTTAAACTAAATAAAGGGCCATTAATCCGTTGTTACTGGTCCGATCTGGCTGGGTTTCGAACTTATTCTAATTTTCATTGATATTAACAATCTGGTAAAGTTTGATAAGTATCGGATGGAAAATGAAGTCCCTATCGTCTTAACGAGGCAAAAGTTAACGACGGACGGACGGAGGACGGACGGCGGACAACTCGCATCCCATAAGCTCTGCTGGCTTTCAGGGCCAAGAGGGACTGTATCTCTCTACTGGCTATATGGATCCGATTAATAATGAAGGCCCTAGAGTGTTCACAATGCAAAAGTTAACGGACGACTGACGACGGACAACTCGTCATCCCATAAGTCTAAAAACGGATCGAAAATGGACTGATTTTAATTAAATAATATAATCAAGACATGTCTTAAACTCGGCGGTAGTTTCGAAACTGTTAGCCTCCGCGTATAGTTAGCAACCGATTTATATACTAAAGGAAAAAAGAAACGGAACTATATATTGTATGTATAATATGCTGCTGTTAATCGAATGGTACATGGCAACATCAGACCTTTGCTTTCTGAAAAAAAGACTAAAACAACAAGCAACACATCAAATGTTATCCCTTCAAAATTGTATATTGATAGAATATGCGTTTGACCCAAGCTTGTGAGCAACCTTGTGATGTACAATTTTGCAACCTCTTTACATTAAATACAGTACTGAAATGGCATAAAATTTCAAAGCCGAACTTTAACATTTATGATTTTCGTGTTACAAAGTGTACTGTGAATAAAAAATCTACAACATCACAGTCTTGTAACTAGCTGCAACCCTTGTTTTACCAAAACTTCTTGTTATTTTTCTGTACTATTACATGGAATTAAGTGTGCAGTATATGCAATATATAGCAGAAATTCCCGAGTTGCGTTTCTGTTTTCCCTTAGTATACTACTCAAAATTTGCTAAGGATCACTTTTTTGCTGTCTAAATTTCTTGCTGAAATAAAAAGCATTATTTCTATTTTACATGAAATTATTTAGGTCAGTGTATGGTCATGTGATCTCATGACTTGTGGAATTGTTGAAGTATCAGTGGAATTAATATCGTTATTGTGAATTAATTTCTAATAAAATGATATGGAAAAACAAAAGTGATTCTTAGCAAATTTTGAGGTGTATATATGTAGTAAATTATATCACTACAACAATATACTCCGAGGCCAGATACAAAGTAATTATTTTGATTAGTGCCACAGAAGAGACGTAACCACGGCAATACCTATATACCCGTTTGTCATTTTAGAAACAAATTTCAGAATGCTTTGTTCATTGCTTAGATGAAAGGGTAATCTGGTCCACGAAGAAGTATTTCAAGAATTTGTTTTCAACGCATTCGTTTAGTAAGAGTGCGCGAATGTTATCGGTAAAATGGAGATCATACCCGCCTTTAGCAAGACAAAACATTCCCGCTATCGACAAGGTAAAATTGTGACTTGTAAAATTATAAGTAACACACCTTAATGTGTATTTAAGTTGTTGCTTAGTAACTAAAGTCATTTGAAACTTGGCAATATTCAGTGAAATCAACTAAATATTGCATACGTATTATGTTATGGTTTTGGATTGAATTTCATTATTGCTTTCATCCTTTTTGCAAAAAACTGTATAGTTTTATGCATCTTTAAATTTATTTGCGACATTTATGGTGGAGGATGTATTTCACTGTGCATTACCCAAAAACATCATAATCTAGTGGCTTTGTTATGCTTTCAGAAAATGAAGTTACGACTGTTTATCCTGATGGTATTTGTGGTGTATACTGCCATTGTTTCGACCGTTTTAGCAAATACAGATGACAACGGATGCGCTCACATTAAAAGGGCTAAGAAAAATCTAGACTACAATGTGTGCCGAGGTACCTTGATTTTTCTTCCAACTGTTGCATTCTGCAAGTACAATATATAAATAGAATATACAACATTAAGCTTTCTATAATGAACATGAAAGAAACTACTATAACATAATGCTATGTTTACTTGGTGCTTATATATAATCAGTTACGATGCCGAACACGCCGCCTGCACGCCATTTTGACCAATAAGCGTCCGTTTCAAGTTGAAGAGGAGATAGTAACATAACAATAATTGATTAACGTTAAGTGTGATTATTTTGGTCCATTTAACAGTAGCTGATTAAAACTAATCGCAAAATACTTGTATTAACCATTTTTAAAATAAATATTTTCTAAGTAGCAATTTAAAAGGAACTGATAAACCATAACTTACCGTCTGCTCTAAAATATCAAGTAAGCATGCCCGCACTTATTTATCGCTGCTTCTAATCAGAGGGACGAGATAAAATGTGAGAATGAAAACTTTATGAGCAGATAGAAGAAACAACATAATATAAATATAAGAATTTAAGTCTATATTTTGACCTTTGAATTCCGTGAACTTCAGGCAGTCCTTATGTTTTTCATACCTCTATGACAGATCAAATTCTAGATTTTAAATCCCTAATTCAGTGTGAGATTTTCACTAATTAGAACGTATTACATGATGCCGGAGTATGTCGTTAAGTTGTAAATATGTATGAAACAAATGCAAAAACACACACACAAAAAAAACAAAAGAAAACACTCATAATCAAACAACAACGCATAAAACCTTCATCAAAAATATGACTTTACTGTAGTGACACAGCCAAACTATCTTTATTATTGAGAGTTCTGAAAAACTTTGGAATATGTGTTAGAATGATCAAAATCGGATAATAAGCAAAGCATATATGACCATTTGAAGGTTGTTCTGAAACGGATATGGGAGCTGCCATTTTGAAAACTATGACGTCATAGTTCTAAATTACCATATGGTACTGGTAAATATCATTTAAAACAAAGAAAATCACTGCAAATGAATGCAAAGTCATTCACTGGCCAAATAATGCATTATAACACTTTCTAAACTTATTTTTCATACCACCTTCGTTGAGATTTCCCCCTTTTAAATGCGTTATTCATAAATATTCTATATATGTTAAGTTAGAACTGTGATGTCATAGTTCTCAAAATGGCAGCTCCCATATCCGTTTCAAAAGAACCTTCAAATGATCATTTCTTCTTTGGGTATCATTCGGTTTTGATAATTCTTTCACTCTTGGCCAAGTTCTTCAGAACTCTAAATAATAGTGATTGTTTGGTTGTATGCCTGTTTTTCAATTAATCTTGATAAAAGTATTTTCATCTATCAAATTGTACCTTGTAATATACAATAATTTAAATAATAATCATTAAGATATTTATGCCAATGACAATTGTATATGATTGGTTGTTATTGCGCTTTCTCTTTTGTGCGTTTTTTAATATAATGTAACGCGCTGGTGGTTCAAGTGGAAGCATTCCAACACATTGTCGCCGTAGCCTCGTTAAAGTGTTAAATAAAATGGACTCCGATAGTATACTTGTAAATAAATAAAACGCTATAAAAAAACCGATTTCATATTAAAATAACAAGGAAGATAAATAATTGAAATACTCGTGTGAACGTTTCCTTCTTTCAATACTCTCTTTAGGAAATGCTAAAATATCAATATCATCAACAAGTTAATATAATATATAACGAATGTAACAATTCTTGACTAGGTATAATACACAACAGCTTATGCATAGTGAATCTAGTAGATATCTTATCAAATGACTTAGGTTAAAGAGTAATATTCAAAGTGTCACTTTAATTACTTCAAACTATGATAAATAAAAGATGCTCTCTTTAAAACAGACTAAGTGTCTTTTAGTACTTATTATTATAAACAAATTCTAAATAAATGCTCCCTATCAGTAGATAGTAGATAAACAAATTACCTATGAGTAGATGAATCAATGATGCTGGAAAATCAATGGAGGTCGGAGTCCTTGGGCGCAGTTGACCTTTCCTTATATACTAAACATCCCTAAAACTGTGAGCCGCACAAGAATTGCATGTGCGAATAACGCCGCACAAGCATTGCATAACGAAATACATAATAAACCGCGCAACGTCATAGTCGCACAAAACCGCACAAAGAAATACGTGCGCTTTTCCTACTAGCCTAACTAAAGACTGAAATTACAACGTATTCTACTATTAAACTATAGTAAACAATAAACAATATTAATAAAGAAATGATTTTTTACATAAAAAACACTTATATTGGATAAACAATCTTACCTTAAATAAATGAGAAATGAGTGTTTCAAAAGTATTTACAACTCGATTTAAACTTAGCGCGCATAGCGTTGCTATAGAAAACAACCCATAATGCATCGGACATAAACATCCAAAATGGTTACCGGAAATATATTCAAAGCAACACGCGATATGAATAAATAACTAGAATTTGACTGATACACTCGTTACAAAAAGGTAACTTTATAGAATCTAGTCTAGATGATAAATTAGACTGAATGCTTAATCATTATGTTAATAAATTACAGCTATCGATCTAAAAGATCGATCTAACATCAAATCGTGAAAACGAAAGTAGAATATAGAATAGCGAGGCACTTCAGTACCCCCCTCTTAATGTGTTAAAGGTCCTCCTAACACCTTACCAATTGCAAATACAAAGTTAACAATAATAAAGACATTACATATGTTGAAAGTGAGTTCAAATTAGCACTCAGACAGCGGGATAAACATATTACCCCATTTACTATATTAATTAAACATTAACATAACAATATATGAGAAACCCTAAAGCATTTCCTATCACAATTACAAATAATAGTTTTTGAAAATAAAATCTTAATCAAACTATTCCTTAAATAAGTCTTATATCAATTCCAACATTCTCTTAACATGAGTATTACTGTACATGTTTAAATATACCACGATATGCAATAAATACAACAACACATACTGAAAGTAAAATTCACCGTAGTGAAAGCGTCACTGATTGTTCCTTCCTTACATATTAACACTAGGAACGTCCTCAAATGTTTCCTCCTAAAATATGAGCACTAGAAATTCTTCCTTAAATGTTAGCACTAGAAATGTCCTCTATGTAGATAAACGTACTAGAATTGTTCTCTATATAGATTATGTAGGTATATGCACTAGAAATGTCCTCTATTTAGATATACGTACCAGAGTTGTCCTCTATGTAGATTATGTACTATAACTGTCCTCTATATAACTTATACTTGTCGTCTATATGACTTATGTACTAAATTATAACATCTTCCATCTATTTTCCTTATTTCCTTTTCTCGGAGATGGTCGATCTTCCTTCGTCCGTTTGTAGGAACTCTGCGGTGGAGAATGATCCTTTGGCTGGGCAGACTTCAGCAGAGCAGTAAGAGACTGGAGGGTATCTTTCATATCTACCCTGGCTCTCTCCTGCCTTCTTACTGCCCTGGTGTTGTCTTCCAACAGTTGCAAATGGTTGCCGAGTTTAGCTTCAGGGTCTCATGTATCTCCACTAAGGTCTTGTTCCTTACATCGGAAGCATCCGAGGTGGTCGTTGATGATGAGGAACTGGATGATTCCGAGACACTTCTGGCACGCTTCATGGTTTTTGTTGGGGCTAACAAACGTCTCATATCACGGCTTGGTCTGCCCAGTAATGAAGCCAATATGCTCTCTGTAGCAGGAGATGTCGTTCTCATGGCAGAGTCTACAGCTGGTCGGGTAGATGTCGTTGTCAAGGCAGAATCTACAGGTGGTCGGGTAGATGTCGTTGTTGCCGATGAAAGTGGTGAGAACTGTGAGGCGATTACAGATGTAAGTGTCATGGCTTGATTTTGACACTTTATTGGCAGTGCGGTCAATGGTGCTGATGGCGGTCTCTGTACTAATACTGGTGACCTCTGTGGTAATTCTGGTGATTTATGCATGAATAAAGGTGACCTCTTTACGAATGCTGGTGATCTATGCACAAATGATGGTGTTGTCAGTGAAGCTGGTGTAAATAAGCATGAGGTGAGTGATTCTGATTGATGTGGCATTGACGGTGGTGTTGTTAGCGTATATCTGACGTGTCTCTCATCACCATCTAGTTGAGGGAAAAGGTCAATCAAAGTTGGCAATGGTGAAAGTACACTTTGTTGAGCGTTCCATCCTGCTGACTCATCTGGGAAACTCAACGGGAATGCTGTGTTCATGGCAGTGTCAGCATATCGGGTGTTGGTGCGGTGTGTCCGTTCCTCTCAGCCAAAGATTTCCAGTGGAGGTTTGAAGCTTCCGCCGACAAAGCTACCATATCGACGTCGGAGATAATGTAAGGTTTCTTGCTAGCGACAAGCATTTCTGGAGTGTCCACTACACCTTTCTCGCGAAGCATGGTCCGGTGCCTCCTGAACGTTGTGGTGTGCGCCAGAAACTCCTCCCACTTCATGCATCGGAAAAGGCACAATCCGCAATGAAAGGGCGTCTCATCCTGGCTGTTATGGTGCTTCATGATGTGATATATCACTCTATACCTCGCCTCTATGTAGACCTTATCATACCGATGTAAACATTTAAGACACTGGTATGCCCGACGTCCTCGATCGCTCACGGTTGACATCTTGTTCTGAAGAAGACAAACAAACAAATTCGTTGTAGTACTAAGACTATTGGTAAACAGAAGTTTAGACCTCTTGAATGACATGATAAACCTCAACTGCTTTCTTATTCGGTTGAATCCAGTTTAATAACCATATAAATTATCGGTATGTTGTTACAAACAAATAAAATCATAAAATCTGTGGTTGTGTTGTAATTCTCGTGGTATTACTGCCACTTATTCATGGTATTTATGTCTCTAACATCTTACTTCTGTGACCGTTCTAATGGCGAACTAAAACTTCAAGTGACCCGGTGGGGTAGTTATTTACAACTCTTCTAGACCCTTCTCTCTTTCACAGAAAATCTTCACCTTTGTCTGTCGGTGATCTTTATATACCTCTCTAACATTCTTCGATCATCTTTATCCAGGACTCTTTTAGCATAACTGTCCTAATGACCCACTCTCTGTCGGTTACACTAACCCATGTAATTATTTACACATCTTCATACTACTGTCTACTGCATACACCGTCACTTGATTATTCCTCGTCTTAGCTTCGTGTCATGTCCGCCGTCACCAGTATAAGTTCCCATATATTCTGCGTTGAACGAAGTGGAGTTCTGCGACGACCATCTTAGCTTAGTCGGTCCACTAGTTACGTTACAAACTATGAAAAGTCATAGATTCTATTATTAAAATTAGCTACTATTTTGTGTTCTACAATTTACACAATCTTCTTATCAGATTATACGTTGAATCAATGGATCTATGTGACTGCGTTGTCTCAGCTTAGTCGAGTCCACTAATACTACAACTTATTTCACTATTTACTTCTTAATCGATTCTGTGTTGAATCTTGTTGAATTCTGCAACCGCTTTCTAAGCATGCATCTGGTAGACTAATTGCTAGTAAAATTCTGATAAGGTGATACTTTTATTTCTGTGTATTCTAACATATTACACGTTGAAACACCTCTCGTTGAATCTGTGATAAACTGCTTTTTCAGCGTACACCGGTTGACCCACATCTATTTACATCTAGGAAAAACATAATTCCCATTACAACATTTTAACTACATACTTCAGGTACTAATTGTATATCAAAATACACTCTTTAAAAAACAATAAATTTACAAAAAAACAAAAGATGAATGTATTACAGCATACACATCTTTAAAACTTGATTAGAATCATTTACTCTCTCAGCTAGTTCCTATCTTGACTTCTAGCTCTATTCTTTACGGGTAGTCTATCTCGGGGGTGTGATTCCTTCATATGGTTTGAGCTTATTGTGATGCACAAGTATCTCACTGCCATTCCTATCCATCTGAATAATAATGAAATTTGCTTGTGAGATCTTCGTTTTCACTACATACGGACCTGCATAAGTCCTTTCGAGCTTGTGTGCTACTCCAACTGTTCTTGCTTCTGCCAAGTACCACACCAGGTCCCCTACTTCGAACTTATTTAGAGCCAATTTAGCGTCATATAACTCTTTATTTCGTTTCACGGATGACGATAGATGCTTTCGCGCCACCTCATGCGCGTGTTACCCCGTAGCAAATTAACATAGTCGCCATACGATGTCACTTGCTCATTGTCGTTAGCTGTGGAACTACCAAAAACCAGTTCGGATGGTAATCTAACTTCTCTACCCATGGTCAGTAAGCTCGGCGACAAACCGGTTGCTTCGTTTGGGGTAGCTCGCTAAGCTCCCGCAAGACATCCAATGTGTAGGTCCCACTCTGCTTGTTCGCCACATAAATATGCTTTGGTCATTCGAAGAAGTGTTCGGTTAAACCTCTCCGATTGACCATTGTACATGGGGTTTCGTGGTCTTGTTCTTGTCTTCCTAATCTCGAGCATGCGACACATTTACCTAAATACCCTGTTTTCGTAGTTTCTCCCTTGGTCACTATGAATGGATAGAAAACAACCCCATCGAGAGATAAATTTGTTGAGTATCCTCTGTGCACACACCTCGGCGGTCTGGTCAGGCACTGCAAGAACCTTTACATACTTGCTGAAATGGTCGGTTAGTAGTAAGATATATCGATTACCACGTGGTGATATGGGGAGAGGTCCTAAATAATCGGTTGCTACCACATCCCATGGTGCTCCAGTAGTGATCGAACCCATAGTGGCTCTTGGCGTCTTCATTGGTTTTTTATCTGCTGCGAAAATATCACACTGTTTCATATATATCCCGACGTCCCCTTTCATGGAATACCAGTAACAGCGCTGTAGTAATTTCTCGTTGGTTTTCTTGCAACCGAGATGACCAGATAAAATGGAGTTATGCATTTGGTATAACATGTCTTTCTTCATGCACTGTGGCACAACAAACTGACAATGTTCAACACAGCCGTTCTTTCTGACGAACTTTTTAAACAGTATACCCTGTTTCACTATTAGGACGTCCCGAAGTACCCAATAATGTCGAGAAGCTGAACTAAATGATAATACGTCCTCACTACTTGGTCTCTTATTCTCGAGTTTTGCCTTAAAAATTGGTGCTATATCGTGGTCGTTTTCTTGAAGAAGTCTAATATCTGCCAGTTGCAGACCACCAGCCCACGACCAGTTATAGTCAGTTTGTGAAATCTTGCTGTTAGTTGGATCTTTTTCGTTAGACGGACCGGGCTGATCGCTGGCTTCCTGTTGCAGGGTTGTTCTAACTACCTCATCTATCTGCTCTAGACAGCTGCTATTTGCCTTTTCTAATGAAACTGCGGGCACAGGGAACTCGACGTGATCATAGCAGCCCTGGTATATCATATCCTCTGCCCTTTTCTTACATTTCTTGCAAGGTTCACACCTAAGTGGTTCGTTGGTATCTTGTAGAGGACAGTCACAATCCTTTGGGTTTTCGCACCTCGACAAAGCATCACAATGTTCCTGTTTCTTACCAGGCCTGTAGTCAATAGAGAAGTCGTACTGATCCAAAATCTCTATCCAGCGTGTTATCTTCCCTCTGGGTTCTTTAAGTTTAAAAAGCCACACCAAGGCTTGGTGATCAGTTCCCACCAGAAAACGCCTACCTAGCAGATACTGTCTATAATAGTCTACAAAGTATCTGATAGCCCAGAAGCTCCTTCACTGTGATGCAATAGTTCCGCTCCGCTTTGTTGAGTGCTCTACTGCCATATGACAATACGCGTTCTCTTCCTTTTTGTACTTGGTGAAGAACACCGCCGATACCCAAATCCGACACGTCTGCAAATTTCTGTTTTCTTCAAATGTTCGACCCCCTACGGCCTTCTCATAAAGTTGAGTGAGATGAGTGGGGATTGCTTCAATTTCCTTCTCTAGGGTTGTTCTAGGTGGCTTTGATGTAACACTCAAGTTTTCAAGCTTAACTCTACGTATTGTGTAGTTATTTGCTTGATCTGTTGCATGTTCTCGATTGGTGATTACTGCCTGAATTGCCTCAATTAGTTCCGCTTGACCGACTACGCTGTCTTGTTTAATTGAAACTGAGGTTGGAAACGGATTTAACACCCTAACCTTACTTGTGACACCATCATTGATGTCTACGAGAACATTCGCCATCTGCAGGGGCTATTTGTCGCGGAAATGTTCGGTTGGTTCTATAACATAGTTAGAACATTCACACCAATCGTCATATTCCCTGCGTTCAACATATACGTCTATCACCTCTTCATTCTGGGGAGGAATCACAAAGTAATCAGCCGCTGTTACTTTTCTTAGTTTTCCCCGGAAGACCAACTTGAATTAAAGGTATTTCGTGCTCATCAAGTAAAAGTACCCCCTTTACTCAACAGAATATCTCCTTGTCCTCACGCTTCCATTTTGTAATATATCTACGCCCAGTAGACCTTCATCATCTATATCGGCGACTATGATTTCTTGACTGATGCTTAATGCTCCCATTATTATTTCAAAAACGCTTTTACCATATTCGTTAAGTGATGCTCCCCCGGCGCCTACTAACCTAGCTGACCTAGTTAATGTTGGACGCTTGTCTTCATTGAGAGTGTCGTACACTTTCTTTGACAGGACTGTTTTTGATGCGCCACTATCTGCCGTAAATAGTACCCGCTGACCTTGAATAAAACCCTGGACATACACTCCATCAGTTAATGTCTTGCTCCTTTTTACAGATTTCAAACTTTCAAATTCACTTTGGCCTTGTTAGATAGGATGGGCCTCCCTCTGGCCTTGAGGGTAATAAATACTGATGAAGGTGATCCTTTGGGAGCAACAAACACAATTAAGAGAATAAAGCAGCTGACTCGGTGTTATTGAGTCTGTTCATGAGAAGTAATGAAAGAAGCAACACCTCTCACGCCCCCTAGCACCGGCTTAAGCGATATTCTACTTCAAAGCCACCTATATTGGGCTCTTTGGTTCCAAAGGACCAGTAAAAATAACACTACTGGTAAGCCCGTTCTAGTTTAAATGGCTTGTATTAGTGTTGTATACATGCGAATTAATGGGCTCATGGTACCCTTTTTTATTCTGTTGAGTGTGTCTATAACCAGATGCCTGTTCCCTTTTGTTTGGACACTCTCTGGCATAGTGTTCATAGTAATTCTGCTATTATCTCTCTTGGATACTTGATTTCTTGATGAACTTGTATTTTGTTTATTCTGTTGATTAGCCTGTGTTAGCTCTTCTATCTTTTCTAACAGCTGTTTAAGTAACTTGTTACTCTCAGTTTCTACACATTTTGGGGTCTCCGTTTCTTTCTGCTTAATGGGCGTCTCTTTGTCAGGTAGTTTTGATTTTTGACGTACTATGTCCTTTACTGGTACTCTACATGTATATTCAAGCTCCTCTGTCTCGCTATCGTCTATGCTGTCTTCTTCACTACTACAATGATCGTCCATCTTTGTCCTTCGCGCGTACTTCTTCGCTTTCTTCTCTGTGTAAAAGTCTGGAGAACTGCGCCTCCTTGTCTGAATAAAGTTCACTACAGGGTAGACTGCATCATCTATATTGTCAGGTTCTTTGTGATACTTAACCTCGAACCTTGCTTCGTCGTCTCGAAGACCATCCAGAAACTGTCTCACTAGATCTTCCTGTCTTGTGCCATGGTCTCTCTCCTGGTGTGCCCTATCTTATAATCGTTTTAAATCAGTTGCAAATTCGTCAGCTTTTTCACCAATCTTCTGGACTTTTTGGGAGAATTTTGCTGCAAAAATCTTTGATATTTCTACCTTTCTGTAACGACTGTTTAGCTCCTCAACTAGTGTTGGATATCTAGACAATACTGGTTTTGGAAGTTGAGTGAAAACAAACTCTACTGCTTCACCTTGGATCTGTGGTAATAGCTGGTCTAAAATGGTTTCCTCATAACAGTGTTGTCTAGCTGCGATTGCCTCAAATCTGTTGATCCACAATTTCCAACTATCCTTTCCATTGACAGGCGTCAAAATTCAACCAATAGCATTTATCCTATAAATAGCATCTATCCTTTCCATTGACAGGCGTCAAAATTCAACCAATAGCATTTATTGGTTGAATTTTGACGCCTGTCAAAATTTGTATTTCTCTGTTGTTGATAATTTCCAACAAATTGAGGGTGCTGTTTATGATGGGGTCCTGCTTCTGGATACCGGTTATTGTAGGTGTACATGGAGTTTCTATTTCCTGTTGATCTAGGATAAGAATCGGTCATCTCGACAGGGCTGTAGGCATATTCTTGCACAGTGTCATTAAATTCAACTCTATTTTGGGACTGACGAGCTATTGATGTGGAGTTAATGTTATTGTTGTCCCTATTACGGGGTAAACCAGTCGCAATGTTGCTTTCCCTAAAAGGCCTGTATTGGATGTTGTTCTCATAATCGGTTTGTCGCATTTCCTCTTGTGACCTGTGTTGTTTTGTTTTTGATTGTGTACTGCTCGAACTAGGATTTGTAGATGCTGTCACGGAATGTGACTTATCACTTACCTGCTGGCTGTCTGCATTTAGTCTAAGATTGGTATTAGGTACCATGTTGCTCTTTAAATCCTGTAAAGCTGAAACTACATGACTCAGTATATTAACAATTTGATATTGTTGACTAACACCCGGTAACCCCTTAAAGAGTAATATTCAAAGTGTCCCTTTAATTACTTCAAACTATGATAAATAAAATATGCTCTCTTTAAAACAGACTAAGTGTCTTTTAGTACTTATTATTATAAACAAATTCTAAATAAATGCTAGCTATCAGTAGATATTAGATAAACAAATTATAAATTACCAATGAGTAAATGAATCAATGATGCTGGAAAATCAATGGAGGTCGGAGTCCTTGTGCGCAGTTGACCTTTCCTTATATACTAAACATCCCTAAAACTGTGCGCCGCATAAGAATTGCATGTGCGAAGAACGCCGCACAAGCATAGCATAACGAAATACATAATAAACCGCGCAACGTCAAAGTCGCACAAAACCGCACAAAGAAATACGTGCGCTTTTCCTACTAGCCTAACTAAAGACTGAAATTACAGCGTATTCTACTATTAAACTATAGTAAACAATAAACAATATTAATAAATGAATGATTTTTACATAAAACACTTACATTGGATAAACAATCTGACCTTACATAAATGAGAAATGAGTGTTTCAAAAGTATTCACAACTCGCCGCTATAGAAAACAACCCATAATGCATCGGACATAAACAGCCAAAATGGTTACCGGAAACATATTCAAAGCAACACGCGATATGAATAAACAACTAGAATTTGACTGAATACACTCGTTACAAAAAGGTAACTTTATAGAATCTGGTCTAGATGATAAATTAGACTGAATGTTTAATCATTATGTTAATAAATTACAGCTATCGATCTAAAAGACCGATCTGACATCAAATCGTGAAAACGAAAGTAGAATACAGAATAGCGAGGCACTTCAATTATGTGGACATCTCCATAGATGCTGATGGTGCAAATAATAAAAGTTGGTATATTTGATGGATGAGTTAAATAAAAATATTTGTATTTCAGCAATTGGTGAAGCAAGCTATAGTTCTGGACTTCACCAGCAATTTAGCGGAAGTGAAAAGAAACAAAGCCATACAAATGAGAAGAAATTCGAAGATTTGCAAAGTTTGACAGGGTTGTCTCGGTGAGGACATGCTCTTGTTAATTTTTTAAAGTTTTAAAGACTTAGCGTTTCTCTCATTGACATGTACGACTAAACGACATAGAGCACTGAAATTGTGTCGTCAGCTTTTCTATGATATATAAAAGTCAAACAGGAAATGTAGCTTTCACAGAGCTCAATCAACCAAAACATGCATTCAAACAAACAACAACAATTACAGTTTTAATAAGAAGCAAGGGATCTAGTATTCACCATTTACCTGCACCCGGTTACATGACACCACAAACACAAACGGGTTGACAATAGAGCTACCGCCTTGGAACCGTTATAATTATAGGATTCACCAAACCTTACTCTTACCCTATTGTCATCAAAACAAAACGGTAAATAAAGAAATCCCCGCCAGGCAATATCCTCTAACTCGTTCAGCTGTATTTTCCCTTTGTATTACACTCTTTGATTCCCCCCTATATATGTAAAAATAAAAATCGAACAGGAAAGATATCTTTCACAGAACACAGTAAAAAAAACACACAATTGCAACGTTACTAAGAAGCAAAGCATGTGACACCACAAACATAAATGGGCTGACAACAGTTACCAAAGCATAAAACAATGTCATTTATTTGATTGAAATATTAATTTAGGGCTAATAACGTGATTTCCCATTGTTTTATGTTAATGTTCAACGTGTAATAATTCCTAAAATTGTTGCAAAATTGTTAATAGACCATATACACTCTATAGTGTTGTTTACATGATTAATTATCTAACTCTTTCCTTGTCTGCTGACCAACATAACGTTCACCCGACAGCTCTGCATTAGCATCATGTATTCCCGAATTAGTTGACGAAGGTTGTTCTGCAACTGAAGAACTTTGTCCAAACGACGAGTACTCGTCCATTGATGGAACGTGTAACAATCTAGAAAATCCCAAATGGGGATCAGCCAACAGTGGCTTGCGGCGAGATTTAGCGGCGGATTATGGTGATGGTACGTAAAAGGAGTTACACTTCAGATGTTAATAAACCAAACTATTGATTTAAACATATGTTATTGCCATATTATATGCATAAGGGTTGGGCCACAAGTTCTAACAACATTAGCCCTTCCCAATACAATATATTACAAAAATGTACATGGCTAAGCAAGTAGTTACATAGTTTATATATACACATTGTTGGTTTAACAATTAACTTATACTTGAATACACCTGAGATCAGTTCCATTTGTTGTTGTCGAAAATGGTATACAGAGAAGATATAGGAAGAAGCAAGGTCGTGATAGCAGAAACCAGATTATAGACATTCAGTACAGTATGCACCCCTTTGTAAGAATTTGGTAAAATGTACTAGTGTTTAAAACGCTTGATTTCGCTAATGTATTGTTGGAAAGCACTACAAATTAATGTATTTTCTTCATCTGAGAGTCGTTCTTGAACGAATAGCAAAGTGTTTACACTTAGCGCATGAAAACGTCGAGTGGATTGAAATAGAGTAAGTCGTTGTATGTGAAATCTATTACAATTAAACATACAATTTTCTGCAGCTTCTATTACATGTCCGAAGTCGCAACTTGGTGATGGTCGTAAATGATTTGTATAAATATCGTTATTAAGATTGCTACATGTATTACGAATTCGTGCGTGTATAACGACAAGTGGTCGCGGACCATGTAAGAAGAAACTAGGAACTGTAGGACTAACAAATATTAAGCTTTTAAGTTTGCTTTTAAAGATAGCAAGAGATTCGGAGTTTCTAATTTCGACTGGTATGTTATTCCACAGGGTAATAGATATTGGTACAAATGATGGGGAAAAAAGTCCGTTCTTCTTGCCATTGTCTCATAGTTGTTATTGTTTCTTAGTTTATAAGGGTTATTTTCCTGGACAAATGGAGGGAAAGGGTTAGTAACATATGGAGGCATGTGGAGGCATTATGCCATTATTGACTTTACAAACAATGGCAAGTTTTTGTGACTAACGTCTATTGGATAATGAAAGCCATCCGACTTCAGATAATATGTTTTGTATTGATACTGATCTTGTTCATCCAGTAACAATCGGTGCTGCCTCATATTGGAGTTTTTCTCGATCGTAGACAGAACACCCATCCCACACAATAGCTGCGTATTACAAAACTATTAATTTATAAAAAATGTTTTTCAATTTTATTTATTGCTATCTATTTTACCTCAGATATAATGCTAAATTCCCAGAGCCCTTCATAAAATATTGTTGACTATTTCCCGCTAGTATTTTTTTTAGTTTTTATCCAAATAATTTGAATGGTATTAATTAATTGTCGACCTTTTTGTACTAAGTTTTGACATCTTCAAGTCTAAACATGTTATTTTCTAAATCATAGTTTTATTTGACAACAGAATTGTTTCATTTTTTGCATTCTAGTAGATATGGATATAATGCAGGATTTAAGACGGTAACATATCAAATTTTAAGCATTTTTTTAAGTCATTTGTGATCATTTTTTTGTTGTCAACAAAATAGGGGGTATGGGTAGCTCTGAGTAGAATTTATCCTTTTGCTATAGAATAAATTAGATTTTTGTTTTTCAGTAGTGGACTACATATATAAAAGTAGATACTGAGCTAATTTTATTTTCGATCTCCATGTCAATATTGTGTGTACAGTATATTACATTGAAGATGTCAAAATAACTCCAAAATGGGTATAATTTAAAGAATTTTTAATAAAAAATCATTAGAAGCCTAGTGACCTATATACTTTTTTTTACTTGTTTTGAAAGAAATGTCATAGGACCTTGTCATATACAAGTCGTAAAAAAAGTTGAGCATTTGAACATACATTTTTATCTTGAATTAATTTTTCGGAAAAAAAAAGTGGGTGGGGTACGGTCCATATATGTCCAAAAAGACGAATGAGGTTTACAATTGTTTTTGTATGATTTGAAAGATATGTATATATGCAATTGAAAATTAATTGTTGTTTTTCAATAAACGTAATGTTATGAAAACAATTGTGAAAATGTTGACTATATTTTTCCGCTTTTTAGTGAAATTTTGAAGTTAGAAATATGTGCCTTCTTCAATGACGTCTAGTAAAAAAAAAGTGTGGTGACCTAGCCTTTTTTTGATAATTTTACATCTTAATGATACCAAAGAAGCTTTAAATATGAATTAAAAAAAACATTTCAGCTCTACGTCCTTTCTCAGCCAACCTCCTTAAGGAATTCAACTGAGTGCCCTAGAAGGACGAATGACTACTACCAAACGAACTATGGATATAACAATCCACGTTGATCCTTTGTGAAATTAAAGATCGTGTGGTATTTATTTACACGTTTTTTTAATTGAATTATTCACTAAAGATGTGTACAGCACATCAACGAATGTAAACCTTAGTAATATTAATTATTTCTCCATGTTATCACAGCATTAATTGTTAAACAGGTTTATGGAGAGTAAGACTTTCAAAACGTAGTAAAGAACTTCCAAATGCTCGGAAAATATCTAACGCCGTTTTAAGTGAATCGCATGACACGGAAGATAGTGAGTTTGCAGTTTGGACAATGACGTTTGGACAACTTGTGACGCATGATCTTGTCAAAACTCCAGTATCCACAGGTATAACACAGATTTATAATACGCATGAATAAACCTTATACTTTTAATCGGCACATATGCATTATTATAATATATGATCTGAACACTTGGACAGAGTTTTGATAAAAGTTTTTGAAGTGTAATTTTGCAGTTATTTGTCGGATTAGTTGAAACTAATCCGAAAAATAACTGCAAAATTACACTGCAAAACCTTTTATCAAAACAACGAAGTTTATTGTAACAAAAGTCCTGAACACGACTACACGCTCTAGAAAAACTAATAAGTTGAGAAACATAGATCCCATAAGAAATAGCTCGGGAATAATTAATGATATCAAAATTAAAATAATCTCTCTTGTCATAGGTTTTACTAATTATTTCATCATTTTCAATAGAGAGATGTAAATCAAGAAAAGAAGCGACAGTATCAGAAATGCTAGCTTTGTTGAGTTGAAGTTTCTTTTAGGATAGATAGTATTAACCATAGTAGAAAAGAAATGATTGTCAATGTTCAATATATCATCCAGATACCGAGAGGTGTCATTAAAGGCTTCAATCACATCTGCCTGAATATCTGGTAAAAGACTCAACACGAAATCTCTTTCATTGCAATACAAGAACACATCTGCGACAAGAGGTGCATTGTTCATACCCATAGGGATTCCAACACTTTGTCTATAAACGGTACTCCCATAAGTGATGAAAATAGTGTCTAATAGGAAAATAAATGCCTTACAATCTTCTTGGCAAGGCCACATATTGTAATTGTCTAAAAAGATGCTGTAATATTGTTAAAGTCCAATACTAGAGTTCTTCTCATGCAGAAGGGTTTTGAATGGGAGAAGTACGTTTGATAAGATGATTTGATAGAGTTTAATATAGTGTTAAAAAGGCAAAGTATTTACTGATGAAACTTGACTTTTATTGCGAATTTTATGAAGAATGTCTCCTGAATTTTTAATTGACCAAAGTAAATTAATCTCTGAGTTTCATAAGCTTTAGCACAGTATTGTTTAACGTGATCCTTAACGGCAGTAAGACAAGAAGTTAAAAGTTTGGAGATGTGTGTATTGGTGCAAGCACAAAGCGGGCTTTCTAATACTCTATTACTGTTATTCATTTCGATCTTTGGAGATCACTGAGCCCGATATTTCTATATATATATCGGTGGTACTTCCGATATTTCTATATATATATCGGTGGTACTTTCTCACATAATTTTGTTTTCCTATTATTTTCAAATAGGTGGTTCCACTATACCAGCCTTTAAATGTTCTGAGTATTGTTTAATCACCCTTAGGATATGTTGTCTGAATATTAATTTAATCTGTTGACTGTTATACGAAGGCTTCATACCCGATGATCCCAACTAAATTTCATTTTGTTTATTATGCCCATTAAGACAAACAGTTTGGTTAGAAATTGCGTACCATGTTCACCGTCATCTTCGGGATGGCTCAAATTTCTGTACTATTGACATTTTAAATATTGAGTTCTTCTCAATCCGGAGCTAAAGAGCATGAACGGTAACAAGCATTTTTTACTACCGTACATGAACAGTCTTAATCAAAATAACTTATGATAATTTTGAATATTGCTTTGATTATTAAATTTTACAGTCACTCAGGAGTACGTTATGTTATATGAATTCTTATTTAAATAAGCGTTTTTTTTTTGTTTTATTTCAGATGCTATATTGAATTTTGTTGTTGTTCAAATCAAGATTGTATTTTATGTTAGTTCACAAGTCCTTTTTTCCGAAAAGTTGACATATAGCGATAAACAGTTGCATACGATTTGCTCTACTTATTGGAACGGTCAGTGGCAACAAGACCGCTGGGGGTTTAAATGATACTTAGGTGTCTTTTAAACATATATTAAAGATATTCGTGAACTAGTTTTGGACTGATTATTCACCAAACTTGGCAGATAATTTGAAAGAGTACAATCTGTATTTTGGACTAAATGGAAAAAAACATCCTAAATGTAAGTTTAAACTAAGAGAATATATCACTATCTTAAAAGAAACGCCTATGTCTTGACTTAATTTTTATTTCCTTTCAGTTACTCTCTTTGTCTACCAATCGACACAACTGAGGATCCTTACTTTTCCAGTGTAGGACAGACATGTATAAATGTAGTGAGATCTGTTTCGTCAATGTGCTGTTCCAAACAATGTAAGACATTTGATTGTATATCTATTAATGTAGCGATATATTTAGAGACGATGTGCTGTTACAACTAATGTAAGCCAGTAGATTCGAGATATTTAAGGACGATGTGCTGTTACAACTAGTGTAAGACAGTTGATTGTATATATATAAATGTAGCGATATATTTAGAGACGATGTGCTGTTACAACTAATGTAAGCCAGTAGATTCGAGATATGTAATGGCGATGTGCTGTTACACCTTATGTAAGACTTTTGATTGTATAGCTATCAATGTAGCGAGATATTTAAAGACACATTTCTCAACTGAATATAGTCGCTGAACAATCATGGATAGCATGTTTTTTAACTGCTTACTTCTCGCTGACTGATTACCACAGAGATATTATATTGAGGCCCCATCAGTGTTTTTTTCTTTTCATTTACTATTACCTTAGTTTTTGATATAATATATTGTAACTAAGAACACTAGATTGTTTATTATGGGGGAGCATATAGTCGCCGTTTTTTCCGTCCGTCCGTGTGTGCGTCGGTGCGTCCTTGCGTCACACTTTTTGTGCGGAGCATAACTCAAAAAGTATGCTTGATTAAAGTTCGTGTGAATGATTAGGACAATGAGACGGAGTGCAGTTCATAGGAACCATAACTCTAGCTTCACTACTTTTTTTAATTATCTCCCTTTTTTGAAAAATCTCATCCGGAGCATAATAGAGTTCCTCCACCAATAAAAAGCTGGAATGTCGCCAAATGACCTTAGCTATTGGTGTAACTATAAAATCCAGTTTAATGAATTCATATAAGATTTGGTTGAATTCCGACAAGCGGTTTCTGAGAAAAGGTCGTCAGAAGCAAAAGATAACGACGACGGACAGACAACGTACGGACGACGGACGAAGAGTGATCCCAAAACATCACACTGAGCCTTCGGCTCAGGTGATCAAAAACACTGACAAATGACAACGATTTTTGAATTTTGAAGTCCCGATGAGTTTCTTGCATTTGAGATCTACTAAAACATGGCAGAAAAGTAATTGATAATAGAGTATATTGTGCAAAAAATACAAAAACTATTTATTGTTAACACCGGTCTTTTAAGAAAATCCATCTATACATAGTTGTTTTAACATATATACAAGTGCACATAAAATGCAAAACGGTTATAATGTTTACTACATTATTATACACTATTTATGGGACGGGCCTCATCCTAGGAAAAAACCCTAATAATCTCAATTTCCCTGTGCAAATGTATTTCTAACAGCGATTTACAGTTACCTATAGAAATTCTCTCCCTCTCAAATACTATAGGCTCGAAATGTGTCTTTAAAGCTACAGACGCCCTATATCAATCGATTTCTTCTTTGTAGGCGCCATATAACCTGTAATGTGTTGGTGCGCCTTAAAACCCCAATTCAATTCAATTCTTTGTAGGCGTGTCTTTATTTGTAACTTCATGTTCACCAGCTCATGTCGAAATCGGGTATTTAAGCGAGCAAATATAGCGCATGAAATCATTAACTGTATATACATCGACCAGTGCACATCGTACCTATACACAGGTTACAGTAATTTTTACCGAAAGAAAAAGTTAGCTTTCTTCGGGGCTCGAACACACGACCTTCTGTACAGCTTTAATTAAGGGCGATGTGCTGTTACAACTAATATAAGACAGTTGATTGTATATCTATCAATGTAGCGAAATATTTAAGGGCGATGTGCTGTTACAACTCATGTAAGACAGTTAATTGTATATCTATCAATATAGCGAGATATTTAAGGGCGATGTGCTGTTACAACTAATGTAAGACAGTTGATTCGAGCTATGTAAGGACGATGTGCTGTTACAACTAATGTAAGACATTTGATTGTATATATATCAATGTAGGAGATATTTAAGGGCGATGTGCTGTTGCAACGAATGTAAGATAGTTTATTCGAGATATGTAAGGGCGATATGCTGTTACAACTAATGTAAGACATTTGATTGTATAGCTATAAATGTAGCGATATATTTAAGGGCAATGTGCTGTTACAACTAATGTAAAATATTTGATTGTATAACTATCAATGTAGCGAGATAATAATTAGCGATGTGCCGTTCCAACTAATGTAAGGACATTTGATGGTATATCTATCAATGAAGCGAGATATGTTTCGTCAGTGTATTGTTCGAACCAATGATATAGGATAATTGACTGTACGTGTATTAATGTAGTGGGTTCTGTTTCGGCATTGTAAAGGCATTAGAGTGTACAGTGTAGAAAGTTCTTAACAATTTTTAATATATTTTGAACATCTCATTTGTACTTTACATGTAATAAAAGTATATGCATATAATTGTCGATGTGTTTATATGAGAGAGAGAGAGAGAGAGAGAGAGTGAGAGAGAGAGAGAGAGAGACAGACAGACAGACAGACAGACACGCGCGCACACACACACGCACGCACGCACACAAACAGACACACACAGGGAGAGAGAGAAAAATGTATGTACAATAAACGATAACTTAAATATGGCGTTAACATTAATTATTACGATTACTACGATTTTTCTTTCGAAAATAAATAAGAAAAAATTTAGTAATAATATAACATTTTATTCCATTCACTTTTTATAATTTTGACACAATCTGTCAGTGAATCATTTATACACTAGATCACGTTTTTGTCCATATCTAAAACATTTAACTTGTGTATAATTTCAGGCACAAGGAATCAAATAAATAAAATATCGTCCTATATTGATGGGGTGCCAACCTATGGCGACGATCTCACAGCGTTGCTGGCATTGAAGGATGGTGGTAAGTTTTGTGATATATGTTTCGTGTTAAATTAGGCATCTAAATTTGGAGCGCTGTGGTCTAGTGGTAAAGCGTTGGACCCATGATCCAAAAGTCGTGGGTTTGATTCCCGCCATTGCCATATGCGTTGTTGTGTCCCTGAGCAAGACACTTTATCTGCATTGCTTAGTACTGGTTCTACCCAGGGAGTCATCGAGAGTGATTCGAATAAGTTCATAGAGCTTTCGTTACAATCGATGTAAAATAAATAAGTTTAAACTAAATTAGGCATCTGTGACATATTTATATAAAAACACCAATATTAGGGCTTTATGTATAGCATTTAATAGTTGAAAGTTCTCTTGTGGTTTTGACGTCAGCAGTGTGTTAAACAGTCTCGTACCTTTTTACTAAAAGTGTTATTTCCATTTTTGTAGCAAAATTAAAAATGGGTCCATCTGGTAAACACAGTAAGGATCTGCCACCCTACAAAAATCAGACGGTTTGTCATGATTCCCTCAACAATGATGGCCAGTATTGCTATGCAGCAGGTACAGATTGTTATATAAACGTTTATCTTAATATTTACAATACAATATTTGTATATAGAGGATCTTTCTTATATGAGTACTCATTCATTATTGAATTTATTAAACGACTTAAGAGCCTCGCATTATATCATTTTTGCTAACCAGTTTAATAAATTCAATAATGAATGAGAACGAATGTTAGATTCTATTTATCACATAACTCACATATCGACTTTTTATTGCATTTTGAAACTAGTTATATATCGAAAATATAGAATGGTTTTATACCACTACCACATCATAAGTTATGTGATAAATAGAGGATATTTGCTGTCTGTAGTGAATAACACATTTGATTTCATCCAGAAGTGAGAAACATCTTTTTGTTGACGTCATCTATTCAGTATGGTAAAATTGCTAATTTTAATTCACTATAACTTCAAAAATACTTAACCGATTTCAATAAATTACAAATCATTTTCTTATTAGCTATCGTGCCAACAACAACCAAATTTTACAACATTACAAATTGTACAACGTATCTAAACCTACTGACGACAATGTATACATACTTAAATAATTTCAGAATCCAAATTCTATAGACACAGTATAAACAATGATAAACGGCTTTGACCAGCCAGACCAAACCCAAAAAACTGGAACGTCGAATTAAGAGTTACCAATTTATAATTCATTCAACGCATATTCAAAAATTCAATTTTAAACACCCGTGAAAAGAATTATACTTTTAATCGGCACATATACATCATTATATGACCTAAACACATGGACAGAGTTTTGATGAACGGTTTTTGTATTTGTGATGTCTTATCTTCCCTTTTATTCGTCTTTAAAGCTGTTCTTTGTTTCCGTGTATGTTTTTGGTTGACTGTCGTCCTTGAATGCTACTTTTCGTTCGATTTTTATATCTAATTGTGGTGTAATTTTGGTGTAATTTTGCCGTTTTTTTGGCGGGTTAGTTTCTTTAAGAATTTTCAAATCCAATGATATAACTTTCATATCAACTTTCTGGAAAAAACAACAACTGACATTTCCGCTGTCAATGACCACAATTCTTAAAATACTTCACCAGTTTTCAAAACCTACATCTGATTTTATTTGTTGGATCATTTACAAGTAAATGATATACATTAAGCAGTTTTTGACAGTGAAAAAAAGTAGTTCGTGCAGTGAAAAAAAAACACTCTATATTTCACACAATACTTTTATTTCACTGCTAAAATCCATTATTCATTGCTAAGCATACAGTAAATAATAATATCGTTAAATAAAAACTGCATATTTACATACATAATCAAATGCATGCTATAAAAACACTTTTTTTTTATTTATTTATAACACTCTTTAAAATACTTTCCCATAGTAGGTCTGTTACTTAGTGCCTATTGTTTCTGCACCTTTTTTTGAGTATGTTGCTTTTGGATTTATATTCAATCGATCTATGAATAATATTTTTTACAACATTTCTATATTTACATTTATTTTGCATATTTAAATTTAGCATTATTAATAATAATAATAATAATAACAATAATACAAATAATATTAATAATAAAATTAAAATAATAAAATAATAATACATTAATAATATAAAAACTGACTGTTACTTTTATTTCGTATATATTTATTAATTTATGATAATGGTTTACCATGTTAACAAATATCACACATCTACAGCATAAAACAGGGATAAAGTTCAAAGCTGTCACAGAACACAGTCATCGAATAACACCCATTAAAATAGACAACAATTATAATATTAATAAGAAGCAAGGCAAATGACGTCACAAATACAACTGGGTGACAATAGGGCTACCGTCTTGGAACGGTCAGTGATAAAAAAAGACCGCTTGGGATTTAAACTAGGTTCTAGAATGTTTTCATTTATTTTTTATAAATGCCATGGCGATACCATGTTCATCTCTCATATCCGTTTAACATTAAATGTATCAGTTGTTACGTGTTTGGTTCTATATATTCGTATAGCTTAATTACATTGTTAGTGAGGCATAATTGTTTAGGATAAACGACCAACTCTGGCACACTTTGAATGATTGGATTATTTTGCTGTGGAACTACTTCCAAACAGCTGATAATATGGGTGGGAGTTTTGAAAAATATTAGTCAGATGTTCCCAGGGTAATAGTTCCAAATGAATTGTCATTAAACTGACTGCCCGGAAAAAACTTTATCTCATGAATAAACTCAATAAAAACGAGACTTTTCTCTCTTGTTTGTGCTCGTTGCTTTCAGTATGTATTTGTTTGTTTGTTTGTTTGTTTGTTTGTTTGTTTGCTTGTTTGTTTGTTTGTTCGTTCGTTCGTTCGTTCGTTCGTTCGTGTTCGTTCGTTCGTTCGTTATATCGTTCTATTTATGTATTGATATAAGATTTATTTATCTTCAAAATTTAGTGAAAAATCATCAACAAAAAATCCTAATCCAATTTTGTCCGGCGGTAAAGAGTCGTAGCACAGGGCTCGATGTTACGTAGTTGAGTGGCCGTCATTATTATATATTGGGTTAACATAATTACAGGTGACTCCAGGGTCAATGTTGTGCCCACCATTCAAAGTACAGTCACCTTGTTTGCACGTGAACACAATCGTATCGTAGACAAGCTTGTTGAACTCAACAACGGCTGGGACATCGAGACGCTGTTCCAAGAAGCTAGGAAAATTGTTATCGCAGAATACCAGCACTTCACACTGAAAGGTGATGCTTTAGGATGAATATGAACAATAAGATCAATTAGATAATGACATGATGTGTACCTTTAATATTATGATACCTGACGTCTGAATTATTGTTGTTGTTTTTTTTGTTTTTTTTCTTCTTCTTCTTCTTCTTCTTCTTCTTCTTCTTCTTCTTCTTCTTCTTCTTCTTCTTCTTCTTCTTCTTCTTCTTCTTCTTCGTCTACTTCTTCATTTTCTTCTTCTTCTTCTTTCTCTTCCGCAACTTCATCTGTTTCTTCTTTTTCTTCTTCTTCTTTTTCTTCTTCTTCTTCTTCTTCTTCTTCTTCTTCTTCTTCTTCTTCTTTTTTGTCGTCGTCGTCGTCGTCTTGTTTCAAGTTACAGCATCATTATTAAAAATATTAGTGTACGAAAAATGTGAACTAAGTCGAAGTAGATAATGCTGTTCATTTTTGTACATATATTATTTATATTCTGAAATCCTTTAACAGATTTTGCAGAAGTAATTCTTGACGATAACACTCTTTCAATTTACGACCTCGAAGAGACATACGGACATGACGCAGTGTATGACCCATCTATTGATGCAGGAATCTCCGCCAGTTTCAGTACTGCAGCATTTAGATACGGTCATTCAACGATTAACGGGTGAATTCCTTCAGAAGATGAGGTGCCTTTTCATTCCAGTCCAGACTATATTGTACCTTTACCTTTAGGACGTCCCACTGGTTAAAATGCTATAAACCCACACGGACACACACGCACGCACGCACGCACGAACGCCGCACGCACGCACCCACGCACGAACGCAAGCACACATACACACATACATCGAGCTTTAACGAGATTTTAACAAAATGCAGAACGAGTTTGATAAAATTTCGTATTTTATTAACACCGAGTCTTTTATAATGTTTATTATATGACCATTTTTCCCCCAATAAGGCTGTGTTTTAGGATGTTTTCCGAGTATAAGTCGTACCAAAACTAATTGGAATGCGCTTACGTTATTGATGAATGTTACGTGACGTCATACTAAGTTAGAAAGCCTGATTTTACACAATGGGGCAGATAAAAGTCGCGCGCTGATATCAACAATGACAGTTGCATGACGTCATTGTGTAATTAAACACGCAAAACGTTTAGTAGTTGGCGACGTCAACGCGCAGAATGTAAATGATATGCAGGAAAAAGAATCAATCATGAGTATCCGGTTTAGATAGGGAAATTCCAATACTCGGTCTGTTTTAATCGGAACCTCGGCAGAGCCAATAGCGCGGATCAAGATTGCTTAACATTGATAAAAATAGATTTCATTCCTACAAATATGTTTGAATTGGATTGTGCTTTTATTGTTCAATGGCACTATATGTTCTTATTCTATTCGCCTTATTGTGTGACGTCAATATTGATCTGTGCTATTCCCAATCGTCACCGGATACCCATGAAATATTGCTGTAATCATTGAGTGTTGCGTGACGTCATACCGTATTAGAACAATATGATATATGACTGTTGCGTGACGCGTGACATGTTTAATTCAATATGCCTTTACGTTCTACATGCATTTGAAAACTGATGTTTCGTAAATAACACATTTCTTAAAAAGAAGACGGTATAGTTCTGTACCTGTATAAGCTATAATTTACATAAATAGTTGATGCAAACGCATCCAGCAAGAAATGGCAATGATGCCTTAGAAAATAGGAGTAATCTAGATTGCCTAATATCCAAAAGAAGATGTAATTGATATGCTTTTTGAAAAAACAGTATTTTTTAATCCGCGACACATTTTGAGTATCTAAAATTTGCGGATTATTCGTTTACAGTTTACAAGGACAGCATCAAGCTAAAAATAACAAGGAGCTAAGTTCGTTTCCGTTACACGAGGAGTACTTCAGGGTGGAAAAGTCTTGCAAGCTCAACGGTCACAATGGCATACTTCGATTTCAGCAATCAAGAGGAATGGGAGAAATGGACGCGTAAGACTATTGTTTGTTTCCTTATAAAATGATATATATAAGATTATCAATGAACCTGTTATCTAATTGTGTTTGTTGCTTTGAAAGGATATCCCTTATCAGTATTTATTAACATTCACACTTGCGTTGGTTTAGTGCAATGTTGCTGAGGTAGTGTTATTTTTACTGGTGCTTTTGGATCGAGACAAAAATTATGTGGCTTTGAGGTAGAATACCGCTTTAGGCGGTGCTAGGGGACGCGATAGTGCGGCTTCTACATTACCTCTCATGAACAGACTTTATAAAACCGAGTCTGCTACCTTATTCTTTTGTTTGTATTTGTCGCTTCCAAAGGATCTCCCTAACGAGGAGACCAGTAACCGCTGCTTCGGTCGAATTACTCCTGTTGCTTAAATTTTAGATATATAGTGAGATAGTATACGAATGAGAAATGGGGATATCCTTAGGTGTTAGTCCACCCCTAGAATGTATCGACTAATCGACTCACACTTTTTTCTACAGTTCCCCATGTTTGCACTACTTTGCAGCATTTAAAAGCGCTTTTAAGATCTAAGTATTTCTCTATTTGAGTATTTCATTTTAAGTAAGAAGGATGTGTTCTGGCATGTTAGAGCGATGTATATGTTGGTTTTGTTTTACGTTTAAACGTTTATGATATATTTTACGTTAACATGTTTCTGTCAAGTTTAACGTTAAAACATGCACACTCATACTTGTGATTAGACAATAATGAACAGGTCTAAACGCCTGCATATTGTAGATCAATTCATTGTAAGCTCACCATGTTGCTTACAAAAGTGTGAGGATAAAAAAATCACCAAAAGGTAAAACGATGTTTTCCGACGAGACAACTTTATCGTGAAACCTGAAATGTCATATATGAGTTACTGAGATGTGTCGTATTACACCATTAACATAGTTTATAATAAAGGACGTATTTAGAGAAATACATATAAATGAGCATTCTTAACCAGGAAATCCTGTTCTTTATCTCAGGGGACTTTCAGATTCGGTTAGAAACATGCTATTTATGGATTTGAATACATCTCACGCTATGGACCTTGGAGCTATTGACATTATGCGTTGCCGGGACAATGGGCTACCTAGTTACAACAAATGGAAGCAGTGGTGTGGCCAAAGTGATTTCCCAGCGGACCATACCTAACAAACTGAAGACAAAATTAGAAGTGTATATGACAGGTAATATCCGAGATGATTATAAAACTCCTGAACCGGGATGCAATTATTTTTTAACCCGATACAAATACATTCATAAAAGTAGGCATAAAAGCCGAACAGGAAATAAAATATAGCTTTCACAGAACACAGTCAACCAAAAACACGCATACTCTTTTCACGGTAGCGTTGCCTGTGCAGTGAGGCGGCGGTAAAACGGTAATACTACAATGAAGTTCTATTTGCGTTTTAAACATATTGTATTGCCAATATTTTACATACAGAGCAAATATAAACATATATACGATAGAAATATTATAATGACTTGGGTAACAAGTTCTACCAACATTAGGTTAAACCCTTTCCAGTTAACATTTTGAAATTGCGAATGTATATGGCTGAGAGCAATAAAATACAATGGCAAATACATTGAGATAGAAAAAAGCTGAATAAGTAAATAAAATATAAAGAGAAAACATAATAGAGAAAAATGGAGATAGAATAGTGAGAATAGTGAAAAAGACTCGTTTACACCAATTTAAATTCCAGTCACTTTAAGAACGCCCGAACGCTATCTAGAAAACATGTTCAAAATATAGTATACGCGCATAGTACGTGTAGATTGTTGAAAAACATCAGAGACAGACTATGTAAACCTATGTGTTTCTCGTATATATGTTTTAACTGCTTCGAAGAGAGGTTCACTTTCTCTGTCAGTTAACTGTTCGCGACCATAAAGGATTGTTCTTATATTTAACGGGAGTAAATGGCGAGTGGATTGAAACAGTTGGAGCCGGTATGTGAAAAAAGTGTTACACTGGAAAAAAATAATGTTCAACATCTTCTACTTCAAAACCGCACTCGCAAACGGGTAAATCGTGTAAATGATTAAGGTATACATCGCTATTAAGATTACGACATAAATTCCTCATTCTGGCATGTAAAACAGAAAATAATCGTTGACCGCTTAAGTAGTATTTTGGTACCTTTGTACTCGGAAATACAGATGTTAATAGTAATCTCTTGAAAATTGATATAGTTTCCGAGATTCGTATTTCTGCTTACAGATTATTCCATAGGTTAAGAGAAGACGGAACAAACGATTTATTGTATATTTCAGTTCTCCTAGCAATAGTGGCATAGTTGTCGTTATTTCTGAGAGGGTATGCACTGACATCTCCTACTAGCTGCGGGAAAATGTTTGAATATAATTTGGAACGGATACATTTTTAACATTATAGACTGAAATGTTTTTGCATTTTCCTTCTATCGGAAAGTGATACCCATCCTATTTCAGATATTAAACGATGTATGGATACTGAACGAGTCAGTCCCGTCACAATACGAGCTGCTTTCGAAAGAGGTACATCCATTCCAAGTAATGGAAGCATATTCCAATATTGGACGCATATAAGACAAGTATATCTGATTAAGTGTTTTACGGGCTACTTTATATTTAAAGTATTCGCATTAAACCAAGAACCGTTGAAGCAGAAGCCATAATATTGCCATTTCCCGTTATTACTTAATGTTACTCCTAGATGTTTGCGGTTTTCAACAAAAGTCAACGGGACATTGTCTGGATATAATTTTGGACTACGATCATTACTAAAGGCTCTGGGTATTGTTTAACCACTCATAGGATATGTTGTCTGCTTTTTAATATAGCATTTTGGCTGAACTACTTGTGATATGCAGGCTTCATAACCGCTGCTCCCAACTAAATTCCATTTTGTTTATTTCGCTCTTCGGGGCATAGTATTTTGTTAGATACTGGGACCATACGCCGCTGGATATTTGGGAGGAAAACTCTATGTCCACCGCCATATGCATGCCATCTTCGGGATGGTTCAAATTATATACTATTGATTTTATGAATATTGAGTTCTGCTCAACCCTGGGCTAGCGGCTAGCATATTTCACTACCGTTCATGACCGAGACTGCAATATTTTGTAAGTGTCGTGTTCGGCCTTTTCCTAAGGTCCATTATCATACTCTTCTATATTCTAATCCATCATTATTACCATCTAGACCTAGGTTTGCGTTTCGTCATCTGAAGAAAGGGATCCAGGATTTTCATACTAAATATGTCTTAGTTCCTGTTGACAAAGCCTCTAATAATAATATTATTGTTTGACGGCTACATTATGTTAATGTTTTAAAAGAGGAACTCGGGAGCACCGACTCGTACAGTCTGATTAACTCAAATGAGAGAGATATTATTCGTGACCATATCGCACATATTTCCAAGTTTGGGATCAAACTGGACGAGAAGCAAAATAAACTTCCGACAATTTACTGGATCCCTAAACTACACAAACATCCTTATAAAGCCCGCTTCATTGCAAACTCTATCGCATGTACCACAACTAATATCTCCAAAGTTTTAACATCTTGCCCCACAGCAGTAAAAGAGCATGTGAAAAAAGTATTGTGAGACAGCCTATCAATTTATTCTGGTCAATGAAGTATTCTGGCGAGGTTCTACGTAATCTACCTCGAGTGTCATCATTGTCTACTTATAATTTTCTACACTTTCAATACTTTACCGCTTAACCTTATAAAAGAAATACTAATAGCTATTATACGCCAGGAAACAAACTAATGTTTTAGCCTGTAACAACACTAGGGCATTTCTTTACCAACAGTGTTCCCGACGGTTACACTTTATGGACTTGTGAAACACTATCATTCTTATTAGATAACATGTTTCTCAGGTTTGGATATATCGTTTATAGGCAAACCGGTGGCATTCCTACGGGTACTAACTGTGTACCCCTTGTCGCAGATTTGTTTTTATATTGCCACGGACGTGACTTTAGGTTAGGCCTATCTTCAGATACACAAAATGATGTCATCGACGCTTTTAATATCACCTCACGTTATCTGGATGATATACTTAATTTGGATAATATTTTTTCCATTTCTTCTATGGTACCTAATATCTATCCTCCAGAACTAAAACTCAATAAGCCTAACGTTTCGGATTCTGTCGCTCCGTTTCTTGATTTACATCTTTGAAAATGGAGAAGTAATAACTAAAATTGATGAAAAAAGAGAGGATTTTGATTTCGATATTGTGAATTATCCACATTTAGATGGGGATATCCCCAATACTCTTTCTTATGGCGTGTATATTTCTCATTTAATTCGTTTTGCCAGAACGTGTAGCCGGACTTCAACCTTCGTAATCTTAACATTAATGAAAAACTTCTCCAGCAAGGTTACTGTTACCATTAGTTACGTAAGACTTCTTTTAAGTTTTATTATCGTAACACTGATCTGCTCGCCACACATAATAGCAATCTTAAAACACTTCTGCGACAAGGTTTATCACAACACGTCTTTTATGGAGATGTGATTTACCAACTTAAGAAGTTTATCGGTCGTGATAATTTTCATGAGTTATTTATTAAAATTATTAGAAAATTTATAAACAGAAGTTAGACCGAAGTATTATTCGGCGCACTACATGCTTTACATGCTTAGTTAAAGACCCTTCTACAGTTTGCAATTATGCTTTCCTCTTTGATTGTGCAACGACCAGACGGGCAGTGGACTTTATTACAACGTGTTCCTAAATCCTTTAAGACGGGAACCGTTTGATTAATGTCCTTCACTCCGTTTTGTACTTAACGGTTTTCCCTTGATGCTTTGACTTCAGACAAGTCACCGAGTACATATGAGATTAGATTCTTAGGTTCAACTTATTTTATGGTATATTATATCATGATGATTTCTGTGTTTTTTTCTTATTCTTATAACACCTATTTATGCTTTCTCAAATGTAAGGAGTTAACTCGGCGGGGATTATTGTTATTTACACTGTCCTGTTGTTTAGGGATGATGACAGGGTAAGAGTGAGGTTTGGTGCACCCTAGAACCGGCTTAAACTCCCGGGTAGTCCCTTTTGCCAATGACCGTTCCAAGGCGGTACCACTGTTGTCATGTTGGTATGAAAACCAACGTCCCGTCCGGATAAACAACTTTTTCAAACGCGCTGCGGTTAAATTCATTTTTCTTCTAGCTGACGTCGTAATGTGAAATGCAGATGACAAACATATTACCATTGAAAATAAGAAATGACGATGCGTTGATCGATGCACAATTTGTTGTAAGTTATACAGAACTTTTCAAGAGAATGGATGATAATGAAGTTGCGCTTTTTCGGAAGGAAAGTGAGGCTAAATATTGCAGCGCCCAGACAATGCTGACAGAAAATCGTGAGTATGAACTTAATCGAAGTAATGCGATGAAGAAAAAGTATAAGGCTACGGAAAGGGACGAGATGACACTTACGGAAACATGAGGTGGCAAAAAACTCTCGTTGAATACAGGAACATATCAAATGCTAAAAATGGCAGCAGAAGAGTTTTACGGCTCAGATAACTTTCCTAACTGTTGTAGATCGACGAAAAGGGAATTCTTACGGAGACGAAATTTAAAGTCACGTCAGGTTCAAGTTCGTTGTAAACATCCATATGTACCACATGAAAAGTAGATGTCTGATAAATGGTAAACGGGCCTTTTTGATATGTTGATCATGACCTACCAGAAATGTTAAGCTGCATATAAGAAGAACTTCATGTAGTAAACAGTTCACTCAGGGAGGTAAATGGGTCTAGCAAACATATGATCAAACAGTAATTTGATTCCAGTGAGGGTGACCATATGAATAAACAATGTGCCTTTTCTGTGGAAAATAGTGACAGCGTGAGTGACAAAAATGAGAGTCCAAAAGTCGATCACACCCAAGAAACGGGAAATAATTGCAGCGTAAGTAAAGAGAGTACAAATAGTGGTCACACGCAAGAAGCGGAAAATAATGGCAGCGTGAGTACAATAAGTGATCACACGCACGAAAGGGAAGTGAGTTTTGTAAATGTATTAGACAGTTCAAGCATATCCGATCATCCAAAAGGGACCCCATCTGATATGAGAATTATACAGATATTCGAGTCGATAAAAGAAAACATCCACAACTTACCAGAATGCTTCACCAACACGTTAAAACAACATAAAACCACTTCGGACAGTCTAAAGATGAGATTCATAATATCAAAAAACAAATTTCCACAAACAGCAGCAGTACAAATAAGCCTATTGAAAGCCTTGCGATACAGCAAGTTAAGTAAAAATAGGTGTAGAAAATGCCAAAGAAACCCTTCTGCGAGGGCTACTGTCAATCACTGACACACTGAAGGCTGTCCAGAAGCGTCCACAGAAGGTTAACAGACAGGTAATTGAACAGTCTCCAGACAAAAATACCCAAACAATGAACTTACACTAACAAAGAAATAGTTCTTCACCAGCAGTTGAGTCCAGAAGTAAGCCTACAGGTGAACAGAGAAACGGAAATAAGCAACAGGCAACTCTAGTGATCGGCAGTTCAATTTTTAAAGGCATAAATAACAGGATGTTGACGTTAGCACAAATAGAGGCGCCGTAGTCAAGGATTTATCCAGAAAACTAAGAAATACAGACATGACAAAATATAAACATGTAATCCTGTATGTTGGCGGCAACGATGCAACAGACGGCAAGCTGCGAGAAGATATGGGCAATGATTTTCACATGATGATTAGGTTTTTGATGAAAGGAGTAGCTCTTTCTCTGTACACGATATGCCCGCGAAACGACGTGGATGTGAAGGCGCTGAATGACGTCATCAAACAGACAGCTGATTCGAATAGTGTGAATTGTATAAACGTATATTGTTCGTTTATTTTGGTGATGAGAACACAGTTAGCAACATATTCGCACGTGATGGCATTCACCTATCGCCTAGCGGTACAAGTATTCTGTTAAAAGCCATAATTAGACATGTGTCGATTATAAGAGAGAGTACATCCGAGATACAGCCTCGATAACATCATGAGCAACAACAACGACAAAGACCACAACTTGGGCCTCGCTCTACGAGACAGACGCACGGGGACTTAAGCGCGAAACATAAGACCCCGAGTAACTTCTTATGGGGTGTACTCAACTTATTCGTTTTTCAAGAGCTTGTACTCAAGTTGAGGACTTTAATATTCGTAATCTGTGTATAACTAAAAAGCTACTCAATCAGGGTTACCGTTACCATAAACTTCGTAAAAGCTTTGCAAAATTTTATTATCGTAACCCTGATCTTCTTTCCAAATATAAAAGTAATTTAAGGACTCCTCTGCGACAAGGACTATCACAACCTGACTTCTATGCTGATGTGATGTATAAACTTCGTAAGAGTCTTGGTCATGATCACTTTCATATTATCTTTGTTAAACTTGTTAAGAAGTTTATCAAAAGAGGTTATGACCCTATCATTTTGCAACGTACTTCATGCTTGGTGGTGGACCCTTTTACAGTTCGCCACTAAGCTTTCCTCTTTAATTGTACGATGTCCGGACAGGCTGTGGACTCTATGATGACGCCTACCTAAAGCCTATTGGGACGGTGGCGTTTGATGTTTGTCTATGATCTTTCTTATCGTGCCCTTAATGGTGTATTCTCTTGTTGCTCTGGCTTCTGTCAAGTCTGTCAAGTCATTGAGTACCTTCATTGTGGCTTTCTAGGCTATTATTTTTTGTATTATATTTACACGAGCATATTTGTGTTTTACTTATATTGCCTATCGATGCTGCCTTGTTGGTTAGATATTAGATCATGGCGGGGATTTCTTTATTTACACTGTCCTGTTTTAATGTTTTAATGGGATGACAGTAGGGTAAGTGTGAGATTTGGTGCACCCTAGAACTGGTTTAAACACTCAGTAGCCTACTTTGCTACTGACCGTTCCAAGGCGGTAGCCCTATTGTCAACCCTTTTGTGTTTGTGTTGTCGTTTGTATTAATTTATTATTACTTTTGCCTTTTTGTTTGTCTGTTTGCGTGTTTGTTTCTGTATTTTGTGGTTGACTGTCCTCTATAGTACGAGACAGACACATGGGGATTTCAGAGCGAGACGGAACTATTTGAGCGATTGTAGCGGATACGACAATAGACGTGATTATTACTAGGAAACTGCGGGCAATGCATTCACAGCAACAACTCTTTTAAACAGATCTGAATTATTAACCAGTGTGTGTGAAAGTTGTTGTGAAACTGACTGTGTTAACTTTGTGAAACAAAAACTGACCTATTACCGAACACCGACACACTGTCCTCGAACATTGAAACGACAGCAAATATAGAGGTAGTTAATTCCCCTTTACCTAATATTTGCTTACATAATTTAAGCCTGCAAAACACTGATTCATTATTTCATAGTAGTTTTGAATCAGGTATTTTCGTAAATGATGAAGAAGTTTAATGTAAATTGCTTAGTTCAGAAAGGTTACAACATAGCAATGACAATTTAAATAATACGTATTTAAACACATCTACATGTATATAAAATCTTGCATTTAAATATCGTGGACTACATGTAGCAAATTTAAAAATTAGACACATAATTCCAAAGTTAGATGATATCAATATTTAACTTCATGATTCAAGCACTGTTGATGCTCTTGGTCTTTGTGAAACTTTTCTTGATGGAAGTACGAATGAATACTGTCTATATAAATAACTACAACTTTGAACGTAAGGATAGAAATATAATTCATACTAATAAGTCTTTTGGAGGTGGAATAGTAATGTACATCATTTACGACATATCCGTAGACATGAAGTAGAATCAATTTCGATTGAAATAATATTGATTTGCTCTGTATACAGGTCACCATGGGTAAACGCCAGCTGGCTGGATCTGTTTGATGAACAAATTGAAAAGGCTTCTCTTTACAATTTTGAGCTTTATATCATGGGAGATGTGAACATAATTTCTGTACTGAAACCAAATTAACAGCAAATCGAAAATGGTCTATTATAATTCAAATTCATGATCTCACCCAATTAATAGATACACCATCACGGGTAACAGAACAATCTTCTTCTATAATTGACCATATATACACGAATAATGATAAGTGTATTAAAGAATGCTTTGTTTCGTCTGTTTCAGTAAGCGATCATTATCCTATCTGTTTAACAAGATGCTCCACCAAAAAGGTTATCGTTTAAAACCATCCTACGGAAATAAAATCGATCGTACAAAAACTTTTAAGAAACCGAACTTCTTAATGATCTTTCAATAACAATGTGTAATTTCACATTTTCAAATGACAACTCGAACCTTAACTTTGAAAAATGGAATTCGGCATTTACCGAAGTGCTTGATAAACATGCCCCTCTGAAAACTAAAAGAGTATAGAGGATTATTACACCAGACTGGCTTGGTGATGACATTCTAACAGCTCATATAGGCCTTGAGCCAGGACCCTAAATTTTCGATATTGTTACCAACTCAAGGGACAAATTCTACCATCACTTTTTGAAAAGAGCAATGTATATAGATTACATTTTTCCATGATAGCAATCTGGAACAGGTAGCTTATATAAAAAAAATCGAACATTAATAGGTTATCATTGTAGCGCTTTCATATAAGTTTTTGATGTTCATTTTTGAATGTCATGCTTGTGTGAATAATTATTGATGTACTTTTTATAGATGTGCTTAAGTTTACAATTCATTGAGTTACATAAAGCGTAAATAAACTCTTTTTTAGCACTGAATTCAGTTTAAAATCTCTATTTTGCTTCAAATTAGAAGTCAATTTACCCCACCCACTATTGACCCCCTTTTTAATGCTTTTAGTTTAGTTAATATAGTTTACAATATATGTGTAAACTTGTAAGAATCAGTAATTTACAACCTTTCTACATGATTTAAATAATATAATATGAATAAGGGATTGTTATGATATATTGATGAAATTAAGTACTAAGCAATGTTCATGGCATTGCACAATTGTGTTCAGTAAGCCTGATAAGTTGACATATTCCAAACTGGAAGTATAAGCCTTCCTCAAAGTAACTGCAACATAAATAGTATTAACATGTTCTGATACACACATATATTGCACAGACGACACATAGTCCAAAGAATTCTAGATAAAGGAAATGTGCGGTTTAACGTGTTTTTTTTTTTTAACAAAAGTATTTTTTAGGTGTATGCGTCATGGCAATACTTATTATGATTACACATTTGGATTATGTATTACACATAAATACACGAATTAAACATTGCATATTGCAACGCAAAATCTTAAAAGTTATTTTAATACTTTTTAATTACAATTTATGCATATTTTAAGGATTTTTACACCTGAATTACCCCACCCATATACAACACAATGAAGAATTCTGCATATGACACGTAAAATAGTAATATATGCATTTGCACGAACCATTTTTGTGTTACTGAAAAAAGAATAGACGAAGATGAATTGATTTGAATTGGGGTTTTACGGCGCACCAACATAAACATGTTATATGGCGCCAACAGGAATGAACATTCGACCCGACTCACTCTTCATTAACATCTACATAAAAATGTGCACAATGTGCCCAGAACCTTCTTGCCTGCAGAACTTCAGAGTTGCTGCAAATTCTCTAGTAAACACTCCATTTTTCGCTGGAGCCACGATCAATGCCACCACTGAAGTAGCACCTGAAACAATACCGGTTTCATGATGAAAATAATGAACACAAATGAAAAAATTAACATGAATTCGGGGAAATTTTACCCATATGCTTGGATATATTCTTGCCCGGGAACCACATGGCGTCGACGAAGAAATATCTTTAGGCTGATACCCAGATTACTGTACTAACTACTTACCATGGCAACTATTTGTTAGTATTGGTGCAGTTGTTACAATATCACCTGCTTAGGATATGTATCTAAACATAGGTTATGATGTTCTCCGTACTTGATTTAGAGTATGGAAATAACCTATTGTTTGGGGCGCTTGTTTCAGCCAAAGGTTTTTCTGCAGTAACTCGAGCAATTTAAATAATACGTACATCAGTCATATATCATTAGAACTGGCATATTTGGTGGTAAATAAAACTACTTTACTTTTGAAAATCAGTTGAGAAATAAATATTTTACAGCCAAAATGATTTTTTGATGGGGCTTTTCCTATGTAAATTCCTTGTTGGTGGGACAGCAGAAAATTACAAAATGTCAAATAACTTCTGTAAAACTTGATATTTTGTTATAAAACTTTCAGGGTGTCTTAATGTACTAATATCCAACAATTTAAAACTATTTTTGAATAAAAAATCTAAAAAAATATATTTTTCGAATTTTTCATGCAGCAGAAGTTTGCATTGAAAATGACCCATCAAAATCAACTTTCGCACATGAAATTTTTATTTCTCAACCGATTTTGAAAAGTAAGGTATTTTTATTTACCACTAAAAATGTCTGTTCCACTGATATATAACTTATATAGGTAGTAGATTAATTTTATCTTAAAAGTCCAAAAAACCTTTGGCTGAAACAAGCGCCCCAAACAATAGGATAGTAAGCATTAATCCTACTTTTGCGCATGCAAGTGCAAGTGGATTGATTATTACCTAAAAAAGAAGGTGTATTGCCAATGAAGAGAGAGAGGGAGTGTGTGTGGGGCGTGGGGAGGTGGATATATTATATAGGCATTTAGGAACCTGCCCTACTGACGAATAGACACCTATGTTTCTTTAACATGATGAGGGAAAAAAACAAGCGATACACTGGATCGCCTGGTTTACGTCCCAATCCGACGGACGAGGGTAAAAGTATCTTGCCCAAGAACACACCGACAAAATTCACTTGCTCCAGTGAAGCTTGAACAAGGGTCCTCTGAATTTAAAGTCCCCCGTGCTATCCACTGCATCAACGGCTGTATGCGATCAAGCAGAATGACTGCATTAAAGTACATACAACTAACATGTTAATCATTCATAAAGGTTATATCTAAGAAGCTTGGTTCACAACGGTTTCTCTTATCTAGCAAGTTAGCACCAAGTTCATGTATGTCGAGTTGTTAATATGCCTGCAAGCCTTATATATGCCCAGCTCATTGCTGTTTTGATAAACTTAGCAATTATTGCCTTGGGATAAAACAGGACAATTAAGAATACTCAGTACATATTATCTGATTTAAATAATATAACTTAATGTGATAATATAACATACATATAAGATATAAAAAAAAATAAACGCTTCCAGATAAGAATCGGTACCCAGTGCATCGAGATAGATTACATTTAGTGATCACGGTTAGTTTACTGATGTTTGATCTAAAAGCTATATCCGACATACAGGTGCTACTGCAGTTAAAGTAGCTATCCCGCCAACAACAGCCACATTTTACAACATATGTACATCGTTTCTAAACCTGCTGAATACCAGGTATATATATATAAATTACATCGTTTGAGAATCAAAACTCTATAGATACAATATAAAAAGCTTTAACCAGCCAGACAATACTTTTTTTTTTTTACACTTATTCAATTACGGATATTACAAAAACCCATGAATAAACATATACCTTTAAGTGACACATATGCATTATTATATGAGATGAATACCTGGATAGAGTTTTGATAAACTGTTTTTGTAGTGTAATTTTGTCGTAATTTGGCGGGTTATTTTAAAATTTGTATAACAAACACCTAAAAATCGACAGTTAAACTGTAAAATGCCTTTTATTTTTCTTTCTGTTTTTTTGTGTGCAATTTGTCGAAAATGCAGTGGTCTACTTTGTGATTTTAGTTCGTGGATTTATTCAATATGTGATTTGTAAACATGGTTAAGTCCTCATAATGGAATACCTTATCAAAAGTCACATTCTCTATATATTTCAGTTCGCTTAAAACTTTTGAAGTGATTTTATAAAAAGTGTACAACTTCAAACCATAAACAAGAGACCCACTCGCCTTGTCTAAAAGTGCTCTCATGTTTTAAAAACAACAACAATTTCTTTATATAAATCTGTGAAACTGTGACCCCCGTAGTGGCCATATTTGACCCCATTGTCGCCATTTGAACAAACTAGGTAGAGGATCATAAGCTTATGGTACATGCGAACTATTATTTAGCTTTTGAAGTATGAGAGAAGTTGTTTGAATATGTTTTCCTATATAATTCAATGTAATAGTGTGACCCCCGGGACAGGGCCAAATTTGATTCGAGGCTTGATTCAAGGGACACCATTTAAATTATTTGGTACAGGACAAAAATCTTAAGCTACATGTAGCTTATAACACCACTAGTTCTTGTAGTTTCAGAGAAGATGTTTATAGACGTTCCTACATAACTCTATGTAAATATGTGACCCCACGGGACCGGGCGAGATTTGACCATAAGATCACCATTTTAACAAAATAAATTGGTAGATATCGATACTCTTATGCTACATGCATCGTATTAGACCTCTAGCTCTTGTAGCATCAAAAAAAAGAATATTTTTATGGACTTTCCTATATAACTCTTTGTAAAACTTTAACCCCAGAACTGGGCCATAGTTGGACACAGAGTCACGATTTGAACAAAAGTGACCCCTGGGGCGGAGCCAGATATGACCCCAGGGTCAACAATTTAACAAACTTGCTAGTGGATCATAAGCTTATGCTTCATGCATAATATGGGACCTCTAGCTCTTACAGTTTTTAGAGCAAATCATTTATTTTTTAAAGATTTCCCATATAACTGTATGAAAAAATGTTACCCCCGGGGCTGGGCCATATTTGACCCTGGGGTCACTATTTTATAAATACTTCGTAGAGGACCCTAAATGTATAATACATGCAAAATATTAGACCTGTAGCTCTTCTAGTTTCAGCGAAACGATTTTTTTTAAAGAAACAAGAGTTTTGCTTAAATGGGGGAGATAACTCTAATAACAGGAATCAGCTACCCTGTTCACACTGCTATCATGGATTTTTTGTTTATCTACAAGGTACTCAATAACATGGTACTAGTAAGAATTTGTCCCTTGAGATGGTAACGAAAAAGTGTATGGCTCACGGTCTAATAATAATAGAGATTATTTTCATAAAATTAAAGATTGGGTTCAACATAAATATTGGCGTAACACAACTAAAAATCTTATAAGAAAAAGAAAAAGTGATTTCTTTACAAACGCGATAGATAATGATAAAAACGATTCATATTTATGGAAAAATGTCAATGATATAACTGGACAGTCTAAAAAATCACACTTGCCCGAATGCCTTGAGGTTAATGAAAAAGAACAGATTCGGAAGAGTTGGTCAACTGCTTTAATGACTTATTTATAAACATAAGTTCTGACTTAAAAAAGGACAATCGCATTTTTCCAAACCATACAAATAATTTTGAGCTATGATCAGCCTTTATCAATGGTAAAGTTCCAGAAAATATCAGATTTAGGATACCGTTTGTGAAAGAAACATTAATTATACAACTTTTAAAAACACTTGATGTAACTAAAGCTACTGGTTTTGATGGACTAGGACCAAAGATGTTAAAACTTAGTGCTGATTTAATAGCGCAAATCATTACTGATTTGATAAATATATCGGTATATGCTAACACATTTCCAAGTTGTTTACAACATGCAAAGGTTTTTCTATTTACAAATCAGATGATAAATCGAATCCCTCTAACTATAGATCTATTTCCATTTTACCTACGATCTCTAAATTGTTTGAAAGACAACTCCATTCATGTCAAACTGCAATAGCAAAGATTATATTTAAATGGTTAAAATGTATCGATGAAGGAGAAATTATAGGTGCTATATTTTATGATCTACGAAAAGCATTTGATTTAGTTGACCATGCCCTTCTAATTAAAAAGATGAATTTCTATAGATTAATTGATTCTGCATTGTGCTTTTTTAAATCATACTTGGCTGGAAGATACCAAAGTGTAATAGCAAACAATACACCATCCAGAAGCCAGCTTGTATCTGCTGGGGTTCCGCAGGGCCCAGTGCTCGGACCATTACTGTTTCTGCTATTTATTAATGACTTGCCACTATATACAAATAACTGTGAAACTGATCTATTTGCAGATGACACTACAATTCACACACACAATAAAGATTCAGATGTTATTGAACTAAACTTAAAAATATCACTTCTGGTTTTGTCATCTGGTTTAACGATAATTCAATGATATTATATGCCGAAAAATCGTCTGTAATGAATATTGGTTCAGTTCATAAGCTATCTAAAGCGCAAAATCTTGACATATCTGTTGAAAACACACAGCTTAAGCATATAGAGACGCAAAAGCTTCTCGGAGTTTACACTGACAACAGCTTAATTTGGAATAAGCAGATATACCAAATGTCCCTAAATGTTTCTAGAAAGATAACGCTTATGAAATTGCTCTGAAAATATGTTCCAAAAGAATCATTAATTAAGTATTACAATTTCCCAAACGGGTCCCAAACAATGGAATAAACTCCCTCTTGAGATCAGAAAAAGTAATTCCCAATGCAAATTCAAAAAATCTTTGCAGAGTGATATTTGTATTGCCCGTTTTATTATTTAGACAAATTGTTAGTAGTAGGTTTTCTCCATTCACCATATTATTTTAATATGTTTGTTTTTGTGTAAGATCGTACATTCATAATCATTTAGTCATGTATTTTTATTTAAGGTCATAATTATGTACACTTAGTTTATTTATTACATATTCATGAATGAAGGTTAATATATATGTTGTTTCCTATGAGGACATATGTTAGAATGGCTATTAGCCAAATATGTCATCCTATGAAAATAAAGATACTATTATTATTATTAACCCTTATATGTTTGTGATGTGCTTTTTTACTGAATGAGTTTATAATCCCCTTTGCGTTGTAATACTTGTCGGATTGACAGTATTATGTGAATGCTACTCTTCCTGTTTGACTTATAATCTTTTCTTTGGAACTGTCAGTGGCAAAAAGGGCCGCTGTTGGGCGGAGAGGGGTTAAACTACGTTCTAGGATTAACTAGGTTACCTAATCATAATCAATAACACTAATGGCTTAATGCTCTTTAGTGCTGTTTTAACAATATTAACAGTAAACGATAGCGTCTATAGACTAAACATTTTGTTTTATTGAAATATCGAATGGCGAAAACTAGTTGGAATAAAATGGTATATTTGAAGTTGAATTCGAACAGTTTCACTTCCACAATTGATATTTGGTAACAACAGTCGTTTGTGGAACAGTAACATATATTATATTTAGTGCGTTTCAAACTCATCTGTATAGTATTAGCTGTGTGTTAGAACATAAAGCAAGAGTATTTTGAGAAAAACAACCCAACATCTGTCACTGATATACATAGAAAAAATGACTATGATTGATTGTTGATATTTTACAGTGAAGATGATATAGACGTGTTTGTAGGAGGCGTGTCTGAGACAAAGGTTGATGGTGGATTAGTTGGTCCTTTGTTTGCTTGCATGATTGGCCGGCAATTCCACAGGCTGAAGTATGGAGACCGATTTTATTTCCAGAATCCACGAGATGTCACAACCACAAAGGGGAGATTCAATGAAGGTAAATGGTTTGCTTCGTTTCAACTGTATCTGTATATAAACTGAGAATAATTCTCTGCAATAAAACAATATGACATATTTGTTCCAATTTGGGGGGCTGGCGTGGCGCAGTCGGTAGCGCGGCGGATTTGTAACCGGAGGCCCCGGGTTCAATCCTCCGTGGTGCCACTGAGTTCCGTCTTTGTGTTCTTGGGCAAGACACTTTTAACTTAGCCTCGTCCGTCGGATGGGGACGTAAACCGGGCGGTCCCGTGTATCGGTCTATCCTCCGAGCACGTTAAAGAACCATAGGAATCTATTCGATAATAAGAGTAGGGCAGGTTCCCGGATTCCTATGTATCCTTCCCCTCTCTCTGGGGCGGCTCTAAATAACCTATACTGTGTTGATGAGCCGTTAAACAACATTCAATTCAATTTAGTTGTTCCAATTTGATATATATACAACTGTATTTCGCTCAGGTCATGAATTAAGACATTTAATACATTGTAAACGACAGATGCAAAGGAAAAGGCTAACACGTTAGAAGCAAAGCCAGGCAAGTTTCAATATAAAAGGAGGTTTTAGTAACATTTAAAATGGTTTTAATATTTCTTTAGAATTAATTTTATGAAAATTGTGTTTGCTTGTTGTGGTTAGTAATAAGCATAATTGTAAACTAAAACAAATTAAGTTATTTTCATTTTCTAGTCACTATAACAGGTAGGCAATGTAGCTTTGACAGAAAACAGTCCATCAAAACCTCGCATTAAACAAAGGCAATTTCAATGTTAAGAAGCAAGGCATGTGCTATCGCAAAAGGGTTGACAATAGGGCTACCGTCTTGGAACGGTCAGAGGCAATAAGGCCGCTGAAGGCCGCTGGAGGAGTTTAACGCAGGTTCTAGGGTACAACCAACCTCACACCTACCCTATTGTACCTCCAATATAACGAGTGCAAATAATATATTCACCCCAGGCTATATTCTCTAACAAACAAGCCAGCATTAATAGGAAATATAAGTATAAAATATAGATGATCCTGTGTATATGAATATAAAAAGCAAAATCATAGAAAAAAGTATGAGAGTGGACCTTTGAAAACGGCCGAACACGACATATACGAAATATTGCAGTCTCGGTTTGATTGAGACTGTTCATGTACGGTAGTGTAATATGCTAGCCACCGCTCACGCCCTCTAGCCCCGGGTTGAGCAGAACTCAATATTCATAAAATCAATAGTACAAAAGTTTAACCATCCCGAAGATGGCATGCATATGGCGGTGGACATGGAGTATATTGAAGCCACAAAGCAAGTACTGAATAACTTGGCAGCATCCAGAGCAAAATAGAACCTTTATGTATTGATGTAAATGAATGAAGTACGATTGGCAACTCTTAAAGATGTTGTCAAGGTAATCTCGACATATAAAATAAAATAAACAGCAAGCCAGTTTAACCATCCCTACATACGTCGCTTCATGCATGAAGAGATAATAAAGCTTATTTTATTATATACTTTACAGTCAAATAGAGGATTTTATGATTAACATAAAACCTTATATTTTCATTGTTTATATTTCACATGTGAAATACCGAAAATGACGTAATGCTGCTGTTGACGTCGTTATTGGCGTCATGGTTTTGGCGCATTATGTTTTTTCTGCATAAGTTTTAAGGTTGTGAGTATATAATAGATATAATATTTGTTGGTTTGTCGTGAATATAGGATTTATTTTCATCTCGAAGTTAGAAAACAAATATTTTCACTCGTGCTAAAGTACTTCTCGGTGAAAACAAATCCCCCATTTACAGTTCGCCACTATGCTTTCCTATTTAATTGTGCGATGACCGGACAGGCTGTAGACTCTATGATGACGTCTATATAAAGCCCAAAAGGACGATGACGTTTGATGTTTGTCTACAATATTGTCTTGTCGTGCCCTCAATGTGTTGTTCTCTTGTTGCTCTGGCTTCTGCCAAGTCACTGAGTACCTTCTCTGTGGCTTTCTAATCATTTTTTTTTGTATTTATATATACACAAGAATCTTTGTGTTTTACTTATATTGCCTATTAATGCTGCCTTGTTGATTAGAGAATAGTTCATAGCGGGATTTTCTTTATTTACCCTGTCTCGTTTGATTGGGATCACAGTAGGGTAAGTGTAGGTTTGATGCACCCTAGAACCTAGTTTTAACCCTCAGCGGCCCTTTTTTGCCACTGACCGTTCCAAGGCGGTAGCCTTTTGTGTTAATGATGTATTATTTGCCCTTTTATTCATCTTTAAAGTTGTTCTTTGTTTCTGTGTGTGTTTGTGGTTGACTATCTTCCTTGAATGCGATTTTTATATCTCTATTTACCGTTCCAAAGCTCTACCTTTATTGTCAACCCCATTGTGTTTGCTTTGGTAATTTTTCAGCGCACTGAGAATATATCAAAATAAGTATAAAAGTCGAACAGGAAATGTAGCTTTCACAGAATACAGTAAACCCAAAATCACGCAAAAGGACAAACATGAATGGTAATGTTAACAAAGAATAAAAGCATATGACGTCACAAAAACAAAAAGGGTTGACAATAGGGCTACCGCCTTGGAACGGTCAGTGGCAAAAAAGGCCGCTGGGGGTTTAAATCAGGTTCTAGGACCTCACACTTATCCTACTGTCATCCCAGTAAAACGGACCAGTGTAAATAAAGAAATCCCCGCCATGAATTATTCTCTAACCAACAAGGCAGCATTAATAGGCAGGCAATATTAGTAAAACACACAGATTCTCGTGTATATATAATACACAAAACAATAGCACAGAAAGCCACAAAGAGGGTACTCAATGACTTGGCAGAAGCCAGAACAAGAAGAGAATAAATCATTGAGGGCACGACAAGACAAGATTGCAGACAAACATCAAACGTCACCGTCCTTTTGGGCTTTAGGTAGACGTCATCATAGGGTCCACAGCCTGTCCGGTCATCGCACAAGTAAAGAGGAAAGCACAGTGGCGAACTGTAAAGGGTCCACCACAAAGCATGCACTGCATTGCAAAATGATAGGCAATACTTTCTTGTCGTACAAGTCCACACTGTTAGTATGCATTCGTGTCACCTTTTACTTTAAAGTAAGTCCATAGATACTCTCGAGCAACAAAACCGTTGCTTATTTCTTTGACACTTTTGATGGAGACTGCAATATTTCGTATGCATCGTGTTCGGCCGTTTCCAAAGGTCCTTTGTATAGACAGACTTAATACCATGAGAAAAAAATCCAGTTGAATAGTATTCAAAAAGCCATTTGACATTAAACAGTTATGTTTTACTTTTCGTTTGAAAAGTCATGTTACGGTTTCGGAAACCTTGTTATTTTCAAAAGAAATCTGATTTGGGCAATATTTATTATTATTTATTGATCATATATGAGGCGTCCTTGGCCGAATGGTTAGAGTCTCTGACTTGAAATCATTTGCCCCTCACCGCTGTGGTTTCGATTCCTCAGTGGCATAGGAATCTTTCAGTCAAGAAGTTGTCTAGATGGCTTGCGGAATGTCGGTGATTCTACCCAGTTGCCCGCCCGTACGAAAATTGTCCGGAAGGGCACATGGGGTCTTCATCCACCAATGGAAGCTGGAAAGTCACCATCAAACGATACTCCATCAGGGCTACCGTTATCATAAACTTTGTAAAGCCTTTGCAAAATTGTATTATCTTAACCCCGATTTCTTTCCAAATATACAAGTAATTTAAGAACTCTTCTGCGACAATTCATAGATCAGATCAAGTCCATCCAAGCATTAAAACTGGCTAGGATAGTGTGTGAGAATACGGATACACAGAAAATTCAGGCTGATGTGTTTCGGAGAGTTGGCAATGGGTATGTACTCTACATAAATATTTTAGAAAGCTGTATTATTTATTATAAACACGTGAAGTTACCAACATCACTAAATAATCGCAATATACCTGTCTTTTAAAATCAATGAGCTACATTTTAATTATTTCAAATATTAACATTGTCTTCATATTTTACATATCCTAATCACCTGAGCCCGTATTCATAAAACAACTTAAGTGGAAATTATTACTTTATTCAAAAGTTAAGACTTTTACATATTTCGCATTGTCCTTATTAACAACACCTTGGTGAAACTACAAACCATCTATATTAAGATAAATATTTAGCTGTAGGTTTTATTTATCCATAACCTTATTAACAATATTGAAAAAACGTCTTAAATCCATAGAAAAGGTGTATAAAATATTGATAAAATTTGACTTAAGTTAAGGTAAATTACTAAGAAGCTTTATGAATACGGACCCTGGGCCCTGTTTTATTTTAACATCTTACGATAAGTCTCAAATTGTAAATCGTTCACTCTTTTTGACCTAACCATTCAATGTAGACAATTATGTGTGCACGTGGGGAAGAAATATTACATGTATAAGAAAATGAAATGAAATCACGTTTATTTGAAAGTGTAATTTATAGTGAAGCATTGAAAGAAATTGATTTAACATCAAAATGGTCGTAAGTTGTTCCATAAAACGGGGCCCTGAACTTTTCGTAATCGTGCATTTGATGGAGTTCTCCGTGACAGAGTGGTCGAAGGCGATGTCTCAAAAATGATAAAAACGGTCTTATAGAAATCACAGCACCCAAACGCAATGGCACCGTAAATCCGCACTGTACCGCAAACAAAGAGCAAATTATCTATACAATGAAACAACAGAAAGAGTGGTGAAGACTAGGCTACCGACATATGGCACTTGGAACGGTCAGTAGGCAATATGGCCGGTTAGCTTAAATGGATTTTAAGTGACAGATTATCGCAATTATTATTTTTTCATCGCTCAAATTGACAAGACCATGTAAATCAATGAACATCCCATCAAAAGGAAATCTCTTACAATAAATTCCACATCCAGTGATATTTGGAAACCATACACGCATATGCTATTGTAAAGATATATATATATAATACTAAATACTAAAAAGGTGATCCCTTGGAAGCAGCAAACACAAACACAACATAATTAGAAAACCAATCTAGGTTACGACCAGAAAACGCATCACGCATCTCTCACCGCTATTGTTATTTGTTCAAATCCCAATGCGACACATTGATTGTTATTGAATCTGCGAGGTTCGTACAAAATTATGTGTTGAGAAATGGCTTAACATTCCAGAAACAAATGATATCATAGAAAAAGAAAAGCAACTCGGGAATTTCCGCTACATAATGTATATACTGCACACTTAATTACGAAGTTTTGTTTAAAAAAAAGGTTGCAGCCAGTTAGAGAAAGAACAGAACTGTGCTGTAGTAGACTTTTTAATCACAGTACACTTTGAAGAACGAAATTCATAAATGCCGAAGTTCCGCTATGCAATTTTGAACCATTTTAGTACTATATTTAATGTAAAGAGATTCCAAAATTTTGCATCCTAAGTTTGCTTACGTGCTGGAGTCAGATGTGTATTCTATCAATAACGAAACGTTGAAGCAACATTTTTTTTTGTGTTATGTGTTGTTTTAGTATTTCTTCGTTTTATAAAGGAAAGGTCTAATGTAGCCATACACCATTCGATTAACATCAGTATATTTTACACACAGGATATTGCGGAAATTCCCGAGTTACGTTTCTTTTTTCATTTTGAATAAGATCCGTTGACTGAAGCATTGTGTCTTTAGAGAATTCCTTTTGATGAGATGTAGTTTTGTTTACACTGTCTCGTCCTTACGATGCCATTGCGTTTGGACGCTGTGGTTTCTATAGGACCCTATATCTCATTTTTAGGCTATTTGTCAATACAATACATGCTATATTTCCTATACTTTCAGAAATCAAGAAGTATTGTGTAGTGATTACAGTAGGCTCCCAGACATAGACTTTAGTCTATGGAAGATTTGAAAGTCACCAGTGTTTGATAAATAATCACAGAATGAGACAGAAACTAATAATTAAATTTCCGAAGTTAAATTTACAAGTTCGTTCGGTGCACAAACATGAACAATATCCATGTATTACATATGTTTAAATATTTCTTACTACTCTTTTTCACTTTTCACTGATGTTTTGAAATAAATGAAAGCACGTATGTATATTTAAATATATCGTTCCTTTGATTTGCCATTTAAAGAACATTTCAAAACACAACATAATATGAAAAAGGTACTGTTTCATAACGTTTCATAGCCAAACTCAGAAACAACCTTGTGAGCAAACAACATTCTCCGTAACTAGAAATACTTGTTTTACAGAGACGAACAAAGTGTTTATTCCAAACAATGTATCATAACAATGTTTTACAAAGGAAAATTGGAAATAGTCTGTGGTCATGTTAAATTATAGTCAGTAAAATTGTCAATAATGATATATTAAAAATAATTGTATTACCAAGCAAATATCGATACGATTCAGAGTAAGAAAAGACGAAACAGGAGTGTTTACTAATGACGTCACATCCGCCTCATCAATCTAATCGAAGCGACCTAGCCTCAAATCAACTTGATTGTAATGTTTAAAATGTCTTTAAGAAAAACAAGAGAAAATGGACCCACAGCACCCAAACTCAATAGCAGCGTAGGTCCGCACAGCATGTACAGTGAAAAGGACAATACACAACACAACGACTTGGAACGGTCAGTAGTCAATAAGGGCTACTAGTTAGTTTAAATCAATTGTATGTGTTCACAACCTCACTATTATCATTTCTTCAGCGTTCAGATCGACAAGACCATGTTAATAAATGAACATCCCATCAAAAGGAAATCTCTAACAATAAAGTCCATATCCAGAGAAATTAGAAAACGATACACGTTTATATTATTGTAAAACTATATAAAAACATATTAGAAACACCTCAGGATCTATCCAGAATTGTATTGAACAACCTCAGTAATTGCAGCCAAATAGAAATTCAAATTAGGGTACGACCAGAAAATCTGAGGGTCGAAACCTCAATTTTTAGGGTTTCAAAAAGTGCAATAATGGAATCCCACGAGGTTGTCCAGTCATCACGCAAGAGAAAAGTGAAACGGAGTGACTGACTGTAGAGAGGTCATCATTTTTTGACACATCTCCTGATTAATACTGTAAAATGGTCAGGAAATCCTCTTTAATGTCCGAAGATTATGGACCACATCTCCATAGAATATAAGTTGTGATCTATTAAAAATAAACGTTTTTTAGGTTAGTGATTCTACAGCAGGTTGTAGTTGCGGCGATAACATTTTGAAAACGATCTATGTAGTTTACGATAACAACAGCCTTATTGAAGAAGTTTATTTGTTATAACTTGATTTCGAGTATTGAAATTCTTAAAGCAGTTATTCCACCAACAGCAGCCACAATTTACAACACTTGTACACGGTTTCTAAACCTATTGACGACGATATAATTATGTAAACAATATTTATATATATATAACTTACACATTTTGAGAATTTAAACTAACCATAATATAAACGGCTTATCCAGCCAGGCCAAACCCCAAGACAGCAGCGTCCAACCCATAATTAATTTTACGAATATTCAATCATGGGTATTTCAAGAATCATTGAATAAACCTATGCTTTTAATCGGCACATATACGTTATTATATGACCTGAACACGTAGACAAAGTTTGGATGGCAAGTTTTGTATTGTATATATTGGCGTTATTTGACGGGTTCGTTTCTTTAACATCGTTACATGTCCTAGCAAAACGAATGAGCTGGGAGATATAAACCCGTATGCTATAGCACGAGGTACGTCCCCATCTAAATTTGAATAGTTAACGCTGTCAAAGTTAAAGTCATCTCTCTTATCATTGGTTTAGTGTTAAATAGTATGAAAAGAGAAATTAAACCATTGTTCTATGTTCATATCAACTGGACAGATTCAAAATGCGTAATCGTAAAGCTTTTTTATGAGCTAACCGTGATCTTCTCTCGTCGAGCTTGCTAAATCATTCATATCTTATTCAAACCACCTCCAAGATCTTTAAGTTTTAGTTAAGTCTGAGTTTTAGGTATTAGGAATGTATACGATTGATAACTAAGAGTAAATGACCTAACAATAGAATGTGTAGTAAGTAATAACCTACGTGTAATTGTTTGCAATACTTGGTAACGCCAATACAAACTTAAAAAACAAAAAAGTTCATTTTTTACTAAACAGTTGGACTCGATTAACAAAGGGCAGTAAGTATGTTAATGTTCCGATTTGCGATTTCTCGGGTTTCTTCCCCTGAGTATGTGGCAGTATTCGGAACACTACTAGTGTTACCGTAACGTTCGTTTACGAGCTTTGCCTCTGGTAATAGTGTGACCTTAAATAGTCTGTGTTGTAGTTTCAAATAAGTCATGGCTGCTGTTTACGTATATATATAAGTCGAAGAGGAAATGTAACATTCAAGGACCACAGTCAACCATAAACACGCACAGAAGACAACAACGTTTATAAATATTAATAAAAGGCAAGTTACGACATCACAAACACAAATGAGTTGAAAATAGGGCTACCGCCTTGGAACGGTAAGTGGCAAAATGACCGCTGGGGTTTAAACTAGGTTCTAGGGTGCACCAAACCTCACTCTCACATTATTGTCATCCCAGTAAAACTTGAGGATGTATCTAAAGATATCCCAACCAGGTTATATTCTCTAACAAACAAAGAATATTTACTGTTCTAATAACCAAATTCGGGTAAAGGTTTATCACAGCACTGTGTATCGTCATTCTATCCGGATGTTAATACAGTTTGGGTAAATCAGAAAAATGAACAAAAAACCCAAGAGGGCCTGTATCGCTCTACTAGCTATATGAAGTCTGTGGTTGGTGGATATTAGTTGTTGAGGCACTTATGACAAAACCCTTTGCCCTGCATTGAGCAATATGGCAGTCTGAGGATGTAACCCCACTCCACCCCCCGAGTACCGAATACTCCTTAAATCGAGGTCCGAGTACTAAATACTCCTTATTTTAGAGACCGAGTACTGAATACTATTTAGCTCCGGACAAAAAGTCTAAGTATAAAATTACAAAGGGCAATAACTCTAATTTGAATGAGGATAGAGTTACGGTTCTTGCACTCTGTACTTACCCTCATTGCCCTCTATCATTGCAGTCCCATCAGTAGTTTCGAAGATATGCTCCGGACAAGAACATGTGATAGACACACGGAAAATTACAAAGGGCAATAAATCTAAATCATTCTGTGAAGTTTCATTGCAGTCCCATCGATATGCTCCGGACAAGAAAGTGTGACGGACATATATTAACATTGTTGTTTCATAAAACCGGGCCCAGCATTACCGGCTTATTAATTGGTTGTTATCAATAAATGTCCTGAGCGCAAATGTGCTATCGCCATATTTGATCGACACATTTAAATAGCCAATCGATTTTTTAAAATTATAAACGTATAACAGCCCCTCCCCCACACCCACCCGCCACGCACGTATAACTGTTGTTTTAATAGAACCAGAGACATAGGTAAAGAGACTAGTCTGTAATTTCTTGTTTTTTAAAAAGATATTGATAGTCTACAGAAAAATAGGCAGAAAAATAGGTGAGATTGTAATGTTATATTATTGTATTAATAAAAAATACATTTTGACATTTTTATTTTAATAGAACTCAAATGAAACGGATTTAGTGTACTACCAACGAAATAATTATATTTGTTGTATTGGGTACCACAATTAAAAATAGAATCCTTGCATTTCGTGCTTTTAAAAAATCCTCTTTTTGAAAATGTCAGTCTTTGTCAGGATTTTATTATGGCAACCCGAAAGAAAGCAAAAAGACACTTTGGTTTCCGAGCTTGGGGATAACATTGTATTTTTCATTTATAACTTATTCTCACAATATATTTTAGATCTATTTAATGAATGTTCTTTTCAATTCTGAAGGTAAGCTGGTTTAAAATGCAAAATCCTTTCAAGGTTTCAGAGGACAATAATTTCATATTATGTAGACTATTGTATCTTCTTGTAATGATTATATATTTCTTCTCTATTGATTGGATAATGTTTCAGAAGGCTATATACTATATTAGGATAGAGTATAAAATCCACTCACAACCCCCCGGAAATACGACCCCAACTTTTTTTGGGCCAAAATGTATTGCAAGCCGTTTTAACATTTAATACCTATTTAGCAATACTGAAAATTATTTTTTTGATATCTAGCAATACTTAAAATTATTTTTTTTGATATCGGCAATTATTTAGCGATATGAAAAATTAATGTTTGCCCTACTTTTTCCTCCAATCAGACGGTGAGGAATTTTTAAAAAATGGCGAACTTATTCATGTAAATTTCTAACGATCACCAATTTTAACCATTTAATCATTAAGTAATCGCTTACTAAATGGCACGCGCTTGTTTGGACACAAGGAGGCGGATTTAGTAAAAGCGCGAACGTGTTAACAGGCGTGGTTTCGTAGAAGCGCGGCGAAAAAGCAGGGCAAACACTAAGTCAGTTAGAGGCTAAGAAGTGACATTTTAACAATTAAAAAAACCCGGTCAGTCGCTGCGCTCCTTCCCTTAGGGTTTCTTAATTGTTAAAATTTCACTTCATAGCCTCTAACTAATACTTAAATTACCCTAATACTTAAAAACGAATAATAAGCGATATCGAAAATTGAATTTGTTAATTATTTTTAACTATTTGATTAAGCGGAATTACCTTTAATAATTGAATTAAGAATCAATCATATAGCACGTTATAGCGTTAACAAAGTGAAACAACAATTAAAAATTACAAAACACATTATAATTCAATTATTTTATTCAGCATAAACATCATACAATGTTCATCGCATATTACAATGAGCGGGAATATATCCTATCCTTGAAAAAAAAAAACACCTCCATAGTAAAACAGCTTGAAAATAAAGACTGAGCACTGGAACATTTCATTCCTTATTAAGCATATTTTTTCCCATTCTTTTTTTTCGTCTGTATCCAGAACTCGTAGGATATATAGGATAAATTGCCAAAACACTTTAAATTAGACAATAACATTAAACCAGTGCGGTGTACCAAACATATCCACCAGCATCTTCGACACAACCATCCTTGAGTCATCCAACTCATTCTCACTTCTTAGTAACTTCTTAGTAACTATAAACCAGCCTCAGGCCACAGCCACATCTTCACCAACCAAGCAGCAATTAAGCTGATACATCCCCACCAAAACGGAGAGACCTCCCTATGCGATTTGTCATCCTAAACTGCCAATCTGTTAAGACTTGCGGTAAACCTGCACAGCTAAACAATCTGATATTTTCTCTTCAGGCCGACATCATTATCGAGGCTGTAATATTATGAGTAAGACTGGTCCATATATGATAATCACTTCTGATAACAGGTCTCGGAAAGTTATTGCTAAATTACAAAGTGAAAATAATATTTTTTGAGTATTTGTTTGTGTGTACACATACTTATTATTAGATTAAGACCTATCGGTCAGCCATCTTTGATCCAAATAATCCAAAATCGATGAGATATTGTCAAGTGAATTTTTCAACGATGTACGCATTTTAGGCACGAGCAATGTCAACCATATAGTACATGACAGTAATTCAACACTATTGATGTGAACATAATATTAGAAAGAATACATATATGGCAAAAATTGTGCGCTTTATTCGAAAAGTTTAGTACAGTTTTACTCAAAGTTGTTTTGTTTTTTATGTGAAATAAACTGTCCATAAAGTAGTCCATTTATCCAGCGAGTGCAGACGAGACATCATTTCTGAATAAAATAAGCCATGTTATCACATCATCTAAAATTCGAAGTACACCATTTTATCAACCTAAGAATTTGTCAATAATATTCTCATTGTTTTGTGTATTTTGAGCTTGATTAGAGATACGGTTAAACTGCAAAATAACGAGTGTAAATCGTCTGCTCTGATTGCATGAACATATTTTAAAACTTTTAAGTCAATGTGTTTTCCTAGAAATAAGTTATAACACTTATACAACTGGGTAGATAGGATTTTATTAAGTACTTCGAATTAGTGAAGCTTTCGATGTTCCTAATTCTAAAATATGCCAGTTAAAATTATTTTGACATCATGTTTAACTAGCACTACCACTACAAATGCGTTTGCAAAATAAATTTTCGAAATATTTAACGTTAACGCTGAGTTACAGTTACTTGAATTTCAAACAATATTCAATGTAAAGGGAAGTAATTTAAGATTATCCATATTTCATTTTTTTATAGACGGAAAATTTGCGATAAATGGGTCAAATTGTTAAGTTTTTTTTCTATTATTTCATACCAATTTTAAGAATTTTATATCTCTAAGCGATCTTTGACTCATGTTATGCGTTTTATCAGTACAAGTTCATGTTTTCATATAAAGGGAGGGTAACTCTCAAAAGATGTAACAATTTAAACAAAAAATAAATGTTTTACAAACTATGGGTCAGAAACACAATACTTATCATATATCTATTCTAAAATATATTTAAAATAAGAAAATTAGTTAAGATACAAAAGTTGATACTTAGCAATTTTGTTCAGTGTATATGGTTGACATTGTGCGTACATCGTTGAAAAATTCTCTTGACCATATCTCATCGATTTTAGAATTGTTGGATCAAAGATGGCTGACCGATAGTCCTTAATTCATTCTGCGTTGAAATAAACCATTTATAAGAAAAATTATTAACCCGTTTAAGAGTTTTTGTGCATACCGTACACACACCCTATATTTTAACTATTTATAAAATCGTCACTATTTATAAAATCGTCCCGAATTCTAGTAGCCACCCAAAAGGGACGTAACTGTGTTCAGCTGTCGAAAGCGCACGCTATTATGCGGGACCTAAAACACCTAAAACCGGAATGAAGGCCCGATTATCAAAATTAGACATTTATTTACATTTTATGATTTTTTTGTACATTTAAATGATAATATTTGGTTTTAAAAATACATTCTGTGAGTACTAAATACTAAATAGTGTGTTGTGCGAGTACTGCGTACCAGGCTCGTGCGTACTGAATACCGCCTAAAACGCCCTGAATACTGCGTACCAAAAGGGGAGGGGGGGGGGGGTTTCAGCCTCCAGTCTAACATTTCAATTACTGAAAGTTTCCCAAGTTGTATCCATGTAGAGGGTTTCCTTTACGCTAGAGGACAAAACAACCCATTTTATAAATGCATTCACATTTGGAGAAGATATTAAATTTGTTTGTGTTTTTTATCCGATTACCCACTAGGGGGCACCAGCAGATATAACCAAAATTCAAAAATCTTATTGTACATCTACACATTTAATTTCCGAAGATTATACTAAGAAAAACACACACATGAACATGAAATCTCAACGGGTATGGAGGGAGTTATCGTCACAAGACGAAAACTCCCGTTTTAATAAATTACTGTTCTCCAAGTTGTCGCCAAATAACCATACAAAATTAGAAAACAAATTAGGTTGTTTTTCGTAAAAACAGATGTCTCCCATACTGGGGAAAGGGCCATAAAACTGCTGAAAAACTGGAACACGACAATGATATACGAAACCAAGTTTCGTTGAAAGCCGACCGGTGGTTGAGGAGAACTCGTCCGGAGAAAATGTGAGTATTAAAACCTTTAAAGAGCTTCAACTCCACCAAAAATCAATCAACCAGAACACGACAACGATATGCGCAATCAGGCTTAGTACTAATCATCCCCGTTAGGTTTCGATGAAATCCAGCCAGGGGTTCAGGAAAACTAGTCCGGATAAAGTATGTGTATAAGGGGCCATAACTATGTAAAAAATAATTCAACCGGAACATGTAGATGATATTCGCAACTAGGCTTGGGCATTTTTTTACTGGTCATTTGAGATCATCAAGCCCATTCTTTGTGGCTTTAAGGTAAAATATCTCTTAAGCAGGTGCTAGGAGGCGTGAGGGTGTTGCAACGTTTTACGACCGCCACACAGTACTAAACAGACGCTAGTGTGAATGTCAATAAATACTGAACAGGTGATCCCTTGGAAGCAACAAACTCAAACAAAAGAGAAAAGTAGCAGACTCGGTTTTATTGAGTCTGTTCACGAGAGGTCATTATAAGATGCAACACCTCTCACGCCTCCTAGCACCGGCTTAAGCGATATTTTACTTTAAAGAAACACATAATGGGCTTGGTGATCCCAAAGGACCAGTAAATAATAACACTATTGATTTGTAGTCGGGGCGACTTTTTACGGCCGCCACACATCACTAAACAGCACTTGGAAGCAACAAGCACAAACAGGAGAGAAAAGTAGCAGACTCGGTTTTATTGAGTCTGTTCATGAGAGGTTCATGTTCATGATAGGAAGTTTCGTTGAAATCCGACCAGAGGTTCACTAGAACTAGTTGGTACAAAGTTAGTGTATTAAAATCGGTAAAGGGCCATAACTTTGCCAAATTCATTCAACTGGAACACGTGGAAAACGACAATGATATATGCAACCAAGTTCCGTTGAAAACAAAACGGTGGTTGAGGAGAACTTGTCCAGACAAAGTGTGTGTATTAAAACGTTTAAAGAACTACAACTCCACCAAAACGCAATCAACCAGAACACGACAACCGACATCGATATGCGCAACTAGGCTTGGTACTAATCATTCCTGCCAAGTTTCATTTTTAGCTCTGCTGGGATGGCGAGTTGTCCGTCCTCCGTCGTCCGTCGTCGTCGTCGTCGTTGTCCGCCGTCGTCATCCGCCGCCGTCGTCGTCCGTTAACCTTTGCCTTTCGAACACGATAGGCTTTCATTATTAATCGGATATTTACCAAACTTTGCGAGCGTCTTTATATCAAAGAAAGCTCGGACATGTTAAAAAAACAGAGAGATCGGATTAATTTCACCGGAGTTATGGCCCTTGATTTGCTGAAAAATGCCATAGTTAGCCTTATGAACACTCTAACATCTTCATTTATTGTTTGATCTTTACCAAACTAGCATAGATTGTTAACATTAATAAAAGCTCGGACAAGTTTGAAACCAGCTAGATCGAATCAGCAACACCAGAGATGTGGATCTTGTTTTTCTGAAAAATGTCATTTGCTGCCTTGTGAACACTCTAGCACCTGCATTTATTACTTGATCTTTACTAAACTTACTTACATTGTTAATATCAATGAAAGTTCAGAAAAGTTCGAAAACCAGCCTGATCAAATCAGTAACCTCATTTTGCTGAAAAATACTCTTTTCTGCCTTGTGAACACTCTAGCGCCTTCATATAGTATTTGATCTTTACAAAACTTGCATAGATTAATATCAATGAAAGCTCGGACAAATTCGAAAAAGAGCCAGATCAGATTCGTAACACCAGAGTTATGGCCCTTGCGTTTCTTAAATATGCAATATGTTATATTGGGAATCTGGCGTCGTGGGTTCAAATACCACTGGGGGCTATCCTTTTTGTTTGTTTGTGTTTTTGTTTTTAGCTCTACTGGCCAAAGGCCAGTCAAGCTTATGAGATGCTGTGTTATCCATCGTTTGCCCATCTGTCTGTCCGTCGTTAACGTTTGCCTTGTGGGCACTTTAGCACCTCCGTTTTTCATCCGATCTTTACCAAATTTATACAGTAGTTATATATCCATAAGATCTCAAACGAGTTCTTGAACCAGCATGACTCGATCGCTAACAGCTGCGTTACCTGCCCTTGAATTTGCAAAATGCATAATTTTGCCTTGTCGGCACTCTAGCCCTCCATTTGTAATCTGATCTTAACCAAACTTACATAGTTGTTATATTTATCGATAAGATCGCGGACGAGACCGAAAACCAACCAGATCGGACCAGTATCACCGGAGTTATGGCCCATGATTTAGTTAAAATGCTGTATTTTGCCTCGCATAAGGCCTTCATTTTTCTTCCGATCTTTACTAAATTTTACCAGATTGTTAATATCAATGACAGCTTGGACAAGTTCGAAAACCAATGAAATCGGAATAGTAACACCGGAGTTATCACCCTTGATTTAGTTATAAATGCTGTATTTTGCCTCATTAAGATGATAGGGATCGAAACTTTGTAGGGATGATCAGTACCAAACCTAGTTGTACATGTCTTCACCGTGTTCTGGTTGAATGCTTTTGGTGGAGTGGCATTTTAAAGGTTTTAATACACAAACATTGGCCGGACTTGTTCGCCGGATTTAACTGAAACTTGGAAAAGATAATCAGTACCAAGCGTAGTTGTGCATATTATCGCCGTGTTCGAGTTAAATGAATATTGGCAGGGATGATCAGTACCAAGCCTTGTTGCGCATATAATCGCCATGTCTCGGTTGAATGATGTCTGACGTAGTATCACCCCAAATATACAAACATTATCCGAAATAGTTTTCCTGAACCCCTGGCTGGATTTCAATGAAACTTGGCAGGATAATACACAAACTTTGTCTGGACAAGTTCTCCTCAACCACCGTTTGATTTTCAACGAATCTTTGTTGTGTATATCATTGCCGTGTTCCACGAGTTCCAGTTGAATGATATTTGGCAGAGTTATGGCCCTTTAAAGGTTTTAATACACTAACTTTGTACAGAATAGTTCTCCTGAACCTCTGGCCGGATTTCAACGAAACTTGGCAGGTAGGGATGATCAGTACCAAGCTTAGTTGCGCATATCATCGCCATGTCTCGGTTGAATGATGTTTGACATAGTATGGCCCTAAATACACAAACGTTATCCGGACTAGTTTTCCTGAACCCCTGGCTGGATTTTAATGAAACTTGGCAGGAATGATTAGTACCAAGCCTAGTTGCGCATATCGATGTCGGTTGTCGTGTTCTGGTTGATTGCGTTTTGGTGGAGTTGTAGTTCTTTAAACGTTTTATTATACAAACTTCTTCCGGACGAATTCTCCTCAATCACCGTTTTGTTTTCAACGGAACTTGGTTGCGTATATCATTGTCGTGTTCCACGTGTTCCAGTTGAATGATATTTGGCAGAGTTATGGCCCTTTAAAGATTTTAATACACTAACTTTGTACAAATTAGTTCTAGTGAACCTCTGGTCGGATTTCAACGAAACTTCCTCTCATGAACATGAACCTCTCATGAACAGACTCAATAAAACCGAGTCTGCTACTTTTCTCTCCTGTTTGTGTTCGTTGCTTCCAAGTGCTGTTAAGTGCTGTGTGGCGGCCGTAAAAAGTCGCCCCGACTTACAAATCAGTAGTGTTATTGTTTACTGGTCCTTTGGGATCGCCAAGCCCAGTATGTGTTTCTTTAAAGTAGAATATCGCTTAAGCCGGTGCTAGGAGGCGTGAGAGGTGTTGCATCTTATAATGACCTCTCGTGAACAGACTCAATAAAATCGAGTCTGCTGCTTTGCTCTTTTGTTTGTGTTTGTTGCTTCCAAGGGATCACCTGTACAGTATGTATTGACATTCACACTAGCGTCTGTTTAGTACTGTGTGGCGGTCGTTAAACGTTGCAACACCCTCACGCCTCCTAGCACCTGCTTAAGAGATATTTTACCTTAAAGCCACAAAGAATGGGCTTGATTATCTCAAATGACCAGTAAAAAAATGCCCAAGCCTAGTTGCGAATATCATCTACATGTTCCGGTTGAATTATTTTTTATGGCCCCTTATACACATACTTTATCCGGACTAGTTTTCCTGAACCCCTGGCTGGATTTCATTGAAACCTAACGGGAATGATCAGTACTAAGCCTGATTGCGTATATAGTTGTCGTGTTCTGGTTGATTGATTTTTGGTGGAGTTGAAGCTCTTTAAGGACTCACGACTCTATGATCTCCCTTGAGTACTCCTGCCCTACAGATGATGGAGATAGTCTAAAAACATAGTTCCCTTTTTCTGCTTTTTACAGTACTTTACATTGCACACATGGATTTATCTTTACCAGATGCTTAATTTACAGCATTTTGGGAAGAGATCACAGAAAATTTCATGCTGATATCAGCTTTCTAGCTAATTCTGTCTCATTTTAGACATCATGGGTCGAATCACCACATGTTGTATTTTTGTCATATTATTACGCTGAATTTTGATAGGTATTTTGACAAGCAAGAAATTAAAAAAAGTTCAATCTGGTAAATTTTTGTTAATTGCATTTTTAATTGAAGATATTGGCTCAAGGAAGAATTTAAGCCTAAAATTGTGCTTCAAAATCTTTTTTATCTCTATGCCATGAACACAAACCTTACAATGGGACCCTATGGAAAATTAATTGTGGTGTGAGACGTTAACAAAAACTGGGAATTTATCGGTGAGAATTGCAGTGATGCTGATTTTTCCAAGAAAAGCAGGTACATGATTGGAACTTTTCTTTATCAAATATTAATAATCAGTTATTTTAAACATTTCAGTATGGCTGATAACCCAGATTCTCTGTTTTTTGATAAATATTTGATGATATTGTATTCTAAAGTAGATCAGCCGCCTGTAAACAACAATTTAGGATGTATGCTTTGGGATTCTGCTTATGGAAACAAACAGAAGGATGCAGGAAGTCCCATGTATGGCAGGCAATGGATTACATATCCGGATGGTCATGTTGGATCTATTCATGCCCGTAGACTCATGCATATTTGCACCACAAGGCAATATTTGCCTCGTATTCCTGGTGTTGTAGATGTTTCACATTTGTGCCATAACTCACTATGCATTCGTTATTGCCATCTTTCTTTGGAACCACCAGTCAATAATTCTTGTCGAAAGAAATGTAAGAAAATGCAAACTTGCTCTGGGCATGCACATTACAGAGACTGTATATTTTGAGGTGATTTTTGATAATTATTTTTTACCCCGCCCACTCATGTAAAAAATAATTGTCCCCAAAAATTAGATTACATGCTTATTAAGGCAGGAAAGTATCATTTTATATTATATATGGTACTTATCGCATGCTTATTTATTGATTTGTCCTGGTTACGAATGTCTGATCTTACCCTAGTGACGCGAACCTTACGTGTCTAGCATGCCTTTTTTGCAGGTATCGGCTTGATGGATTTCATCATATTTGTTGAAATTTGCCACCCTTCTCATGAATCTGTCGCGTTTAAATTTGGGAGTTGATTGACGCTCTTTATGGTAACCGTTTCTGTCTTGTATATTTTTCAGGACCTTGACTGTTTTCGTGTTGTTGGGAATTGGAACCCCTAACGCTGTCATATTCTCCAAGTTCGCATTTGCTCAACCCTCGTTTACACGAAGACCTGCACTAAAATTCCGTGCCTTAGCATTTCTTGGGTAAGTAGTGTCTTTAGGATTTGATACATTGCATGCTCTGGTTATGCTTTCAATTTTGTTGGTGCTTCTTTTGAAGCGAGTCTTGGATAAGCTGTCTGGTCCTAACCGTAGTGCCATTATTGCATTCTTGACTAGCAGGCGGTCATTATTGTTCATTGCAAAACATTTAGCATTGTCCGGAATGAAATCCTTCTTCCAGTTAAAAGGAGGCTTTCCAGAGCATACAAATGATTGTCTTGAGCAGGTTGTTCCACAACAACCTGAGTAGCTTTTTAAAATTGATTGCGTGATGCCAGGTGAGTATTTGTTCATTTTCTCTAAGTCTCCATCACATGTAGAATGCAGATTCTAAATTAACTCGGTGGGACATATCACGCGCAAAGCGATTCTGTAGGTAAGTTCGGTGTTTCCTTGTAGTACCCATGAACATTTCTTCGCTAAAAGATGTGGATTTCAGTCGGTTGAGGAGCATCTTGGACAGTGGAGTTATGTCGGCTAGTCGCTCTGTGGTTGCATTATTAGAGTATTTTAAACTTGCCGCCAACTCTCCTTTGTGCGCCTGACAATTTTAAGCATGTCATTATATTTGGCGTACTTTTTTACAGAAGATCATACAGTCCTAACTTTTTGTTATGCATACTTTTATGTATCATTTGTTAGCCTTGTTTTGTGTTTTCTTTGTAGAAACTGATGGGAGAACAGGATGGAAGATTAATTTTTCATAAAAAAAGAATATATATAAAAAAAAGGCTGTTTATATGTATTCACAGCTTTGGAAATTGAATTTTGATCGATAACCACCAATACTATCATTTCCCTGCAAATTTATTCATTTTTGTCAAAAATGAATATGCTTAGCATCTTATTTTCAGACAATGTTGCACTTGTTCTTGTATCTGTGAAAGTTTTAGACATGTAAGGAACAACACTGACCAAGTTATTAAGAAATCCCTTCAGTGTATGTATAGGTATTTTAAGGTATCTTCATATTGCAGAAATAAACTGAATTTTACAGGATACCACGTTTCACTAAAAATTGAATATTTTTAGAACCAAAACAAGTATAAACATAATTTTAGCTTTATTTTACAGCTATTGGATTGTCATTCAATCACACGTATCAATGAAGAGAGACTTCTTTGAAAAAATGCAAAAATTTAGGAGAAGGATCGATATTTTTCTCAGAAAATCAGATTTCGAGGGTGACCCTTATTTTGATTTAATCATTTTCAGCATTTTTCTCAATATATATTGTTTTTAACCCATTTTCATGCAATTTTCAGACAAACAGAAACCTTTTCATGTATTTCTGAGAGTTTCAGACATATATGAGCACACATAACCAAGAAAATGCAAAATCCCTACCATCACTGCAGATTTTCAGTTTTCAAAATATTAAAGGTACTCTGCCTAAATTTTGACCGTTACCCTGGGTCACTAAAATTTTAATAATTTTAGAACCATTGAAATGGAATCAAAAGTTTTGCATTGTTTAGCTTGAAATTGATTTCTATACAATTTGTATTATTATTGAAGTGCTCATTTGAAAAAAAATCTCCTTACGGACTCACGACACTATTATCTCCATTGAGTACTCCTGCCCTACAGATGATGGAGGTAGTCTAAAAACATAGTTCCCCTTTTCTGCTTTTTACAGGACTTGACATTGCACACATGGATTTATCTTTACCAGATGCTTAATCTACAGCATTTTAGGAAGAGATCACAGAAAATTTCATGTTGATATCATATTTCTAGCTAATTCTGTCTCATTTTAGACATCATGGGTCGAATCACCACATGTTGTATTTTTGTCATAGTATTACGCTGAATTTTGATAGGTGTCACACAAGCAAGAAATTAAAAAAAGTTCAATCTGGTAAATTTTTGTTAATTGCATTTTTAATTTAAGATATTGGATCAAGGAAGAACTTAATCCTAAAACTGTGCTTCAAAATCTTTTGTATCTCTATGCCATGAACACAAACCTTACAATGGGACTCTATGGAAAATTAATTGTGGTGTGAGACGTTAAAGGTTTTAATACTCACATTTTGTCCGGACGAGTTCTCCTCAACCACCGGTCGGCTTTCAACGAAACTTGGTTTCGTATATCGTTGTCGTGTTCCAGTATTTCAGCAGTTTTATGGCCCTTTCCCCAGTAGGGGAGACATCTGTTTTTACGAAAAACAACCTAATTTGTTTCTAATTTGTTTTCTAATTTGGTATGGTTATTTGGGGACAACTTGGAGAACAGTAATTTATTAAAACGGGAGTTTCCGTCTTGTGACGCTAACTCTCTCCATACCCGTTGAGATTTCATGTTCATGTGTGGTGTATTTCTTAGTATAATCTTCGGAAATTAAATGTGTAGATGTACAATAAGAATTTTGAATTTTGGTTATATCTGCTGGTGCCCCCTAATGGGTAATCGGATAAAAAACACAAACAAATTTAATATCTTCTCCAAATGTGAATGCATTTATAAAATGGATTGTTTTGTCCTCTAGCGTAAAGGAGACCCTCTACATGGATACAACTTGGGAAACTTTCAGTAATTGATATGTTAGACTGGAGGCTGAAACCCTGCCCACCCCACTTTTGGTACGCAGTATTCAGGGCGTTTTAGGCGGTATTCAGTACGCACGAGCCTGGTACGCAGTACTCGCACAACACACTATTTAGTATTTAGTACTCACAGAATGTATTTTTAAAACCAAATATTATCATTTAAATGTACAAAAAAATCATAAAATGTAAATAAATGTCTAATTTTAATAATCGGGCCTTCATTCCGGTTTTAGGTGTTTTAGGTCCCGCATAATAGCGTGCGCTTTCGACAGCTGAACACAGTTACGTCCCTTTTTGGTGGCTACTAGAATTCGGGACGATTTTGTAAATAGTGACGATTTTATAAATAGTTAAAATATAGGGTGTGTGTACGGTATGCACAAAAACTCTTAAACGAGTTGATACGTTTTCTTATAAATGGTTTATTTCAACGCAGAATGAATTAAGGACTATCGGTCAGCCATCTTTGATCCAAAAATTCCAAAATCGATGAGATAAGGTCAAGAGAATTTTTCAACGATGTACACATTTTAGGCACGAGCAATGTCAACCATATACACTAAACAAAATTGCTAAGTATCAACTTTTGTATCTTAACTAATTTTCTTATTTTAAATATATTTTAGAATAGATATATGATAAGTATTGTGTTTCTGACCCATAGTTTGTAAAACATTTATTTTTTGTTTAAATTGTTACATCTTTTGAGAGTTACCCTCCCTTTATATGAAAACATGAAATGTACTGATAAAACGCATAACATGAGTCAAAGATCGCTTAAAGATATAAAACTCTTAAAATTGGTATGAAATAATAGAAAAAACGCATTTGTAGTAAAATGCTAGTAAAACATGATGTCAAAATAATTTTATCTGGCATATTTTAGAATTAGGAACATCGAAAGCTTCACTAATTCGAAGTACTTAATAAAATCCTATATACCCAGTTGTATAAGTGTTATAACTTATTTCTAAGAAAACACATTGACTTAAAAGTTTTAAAATATGTTCATGCAATCCAGAGCAGACGATTTACACTCGTTATTATGCAGTTTAACCGTATCTCTAATTAAGCTCAAAATACACAAAACAATGAGAATATTATTGACATATTCTTAGGTTGATACTTAGCAATTTGGTTTAGTATAGTACATAACAGTAATTCAACACTATTGATGTGAACATAATATTAGAAACAATACTTATATGGCAGAAATTGTGCGCTTTATATTCGAAAAGTTTGGTACAGTTTTACTCAAAGTTGTTTTGCTTTTTATGTGAAATAAACTGGTCCATAAAATGGTGTACTTCGAATTTTAGATGATGTGATAACATGGCTTATTTTATTTAGAAATGATTTCTCGTCTGCACTCGCTGGATAAATGGACTACTTTATGGACCAGTTTATTTCACATAAAAAACAAAACAACTTTGAGTAAAACTGTACCAAACTTTTCGATAAAAGAGCACAATTTTTGCCATATATGTGTAACCGGGTACATGTATATGTTGAAATATCGATTCCTAACCGTGTGTCCTCGATAGCTCAGTGGTTAGAACCCTGGTACGGTAAACCAGATACCCTGGGATCGAGTCCCGGTTGAGGAACGATTTTTCACCACCTGTTATATTTAGGGGCTCGTCCGGGATGCAGGACCGTGACTGTCAGCATGAAATAGTATGAAAATAAGTCTGACAGCCGGCCTGGAGTTAACTCCATTAAAAATTCAGGGACGAATTTCAATCCGGTGGGGGTGTATATAACCGGGTACAGGTATATGGTGAAATATCGATTCCTAACCGTATGTCCTCGATAGCTCATATTGTATTCTTTCTAATATCATGTTCACATCAATAGTGTTGAATTACTGTCATGTACTATATGGTTGACATTGCTCGTGCCTAAAATGTGTACATCGTTGAAAAATTCACTTGACCATATCTCATCGATTTTGGATTATTTGGATCAAAGATGGCTGACCGATAGGCCTTAATCTAATAATAAGTATGTGTACAAACAAACAAATACTCAAAAAAACTATATTTTCACTTTGTAATTTAGCAATAACTTTCCGAGACCTGTTATCAGAAGTGATTATCATATAAGGACCAGTCTTACTCATAATATTATTTTCATAAAATATCGTGGTCCTATAATTTAAATTAGTATATATTAATGTAGAATGATCTAGTGGACATAAATATGTATTTTTTCTGTAGTTCTGTAATTATGTTAAAATATGACTTTGTAATTAATGATTTACTTCCCGGGACCGCCTAAAAATAGTGCTAATTGTTCTAAATAGTATTCAAATTAAGGAGTATTCAGTAATCGGGGTGGGTGGGGGGAGGGGGCGGGGTGTGGTGTGATAGGTACAGCCTCGATAATGATGTCGGCCTGAAGAGAAAAAATCAGATTGTTTAGCTGTGCAGGTTTACCGCAAGTCTTAACAGATTGGCAGTTTAGGATGACAACTCGCATAGGGAGGTCTCTCCGTTCTGGTGGGATTTATCAGCTTAATTGCTGCTTGGTGAAGATGTGGCTGTGGCCTGAGGCATGTTTATAGTTACTATGAAGAGAGAAAGATTTGGATGACTTAAGGATGGTTGTGTCGAAGATGCTGGTGCATATGTTTGGTACACCGCACTGTTTTAATGTTATTGTCTAATTTAAAGTGTTTTGGCAATATATCCAATATATCCTACGAGTTCTGGATACTGACGAAGAAAAGTAATGAGAACAAAGATGTTTAATTAGGAATGAAATGTCCCAGCGTAACTTTTAATTGTTGTTTCACTTTGTTAACGCTATAACGTGCTATATGATTGATTCTTAATTCAACTATTAAAGGTAATTCCGCTTAATCAAATAGTTAAAAATAATTAACAAATTCAATTTTTGATATCGCTTATTATTCGTTATGATTACCCTTGTTTCAATAATTACTGTACAGTATATGTCTGATATCGGTAAATAATTTCTGATGAGGTCAATGAGGGGAAGTGCAGAGTGCAAGAACCGTAAATCTATCCTCATTCAAATTAGAGTTATTGGCCTTTGTAATTTTATACTTAGAATTTTTGTCCGGAGCTAAATAGTATTCAGTACTCGGTCTCTTAAATAAGGAGTATTCAGTACTCGAATTAAGGAGTATTCGGTACTCGGGGGGGGGGGGGAGTGGGGTTACATCCTCAGACTGCCATATTTCTCAATGCAGGGCAAAGGGTTTTGTCATAAGTGCCTCAACAACTAATACCCCCAACCACAGACTTCATATAGCTAGTAGAGCGATACAGGCCCTCTTGGGCTTTTTGATCATTTTTCTGATTTACCCAAATTGTATCAACATCCGGATAGAAGGACGATACACAGTGCTGTGATAAACCTTTACCCGAATTTGGTTATTAGAACAGTAAAAATGCCTTGTTTGTTAGAGAATAAAACCTGGTGGTGATATCTTTAGATACACCCTCCAGTTTTACTGGGATGACAATAGGGTGAGAGTGAGGTTTGGTGCACCCTAGAACCTAGTTTAAACCCCAGCGGTCATTTTGCCACTTACCGTTCCAAGGCGGTAGCCCTATTTTCAACTCATTTGTGTTTGTGATGTCGTAACTTGCCTTTTATTTATTTTTTATAAACGTTGTTGTCTTCTGTGCGTGTTTATGGTTGACTTTGGTCCTTGAATGTTACATTTCCTGTTCGACTTATATATATACGTAAACAGCAGCCATGACTTATTTGAAACTACAACACAGACTATTTAAACGGTCACGCTATTACAAAAGGCAAAGCTCGTAAGCGAACGTTACGGTAACGCTAGTAGTGTTCCGAATACTGCCACATACTCAGGGGAAGAAACCCAAGAAATGGCAAATCGGAACATTAACATACTTACTGCCCTTTGTTAATCGAGTCCAACTGTTTAGTAAAAAATGAACTTTTTTGTTTTTTAAGTTTGTATTGGCGTTACCAAGTATTGCAAACAATTACACGTAGGTTATTACTTACTACACATTCTATTGCTACGTCATTTACACTTAGGTATCAATCGTATACATTCCTAATACCTAAAACTCAGACTTAACTAAAAATTAAAGATCTTAGACGTGGTTTGAATAAGATATGAATGATTTAGCAAGCTCGACGAGGGAAGATCATGGTATAGCTCATAAAAAAGCTTTACGATTACGCATTTTGAATCTGTCCAGTTGATATGAACATAGAACAATGGTTTAATTTCTCTTTTCATACTCTTTAACACTAAACCAATGATAAGAGAGATGACTTTGACAGCGTTAACTATTCAAATTTAGATGGGGACGTACCTCGTGCTATAGCATACGGGTTTATATCTCCCAGCTCATTCGTTTTGCTAGGGCATGTAACGATGTTAAAGAAACGAACCCGTCAAATAACGCCACTATATACAATACAAAACTTGCCATCCAAACTTTGTCTACGTGTTCAGGTCATATAATAACGTATATGTGCCGATTAAATGCATAGGTTCATTCAATGATTCTTGAAATACCCATGATTGAATATTCGTAAAATTAATTATGGGTTGGACGCTGCTGTCTTGGGGTTTGGCCGTTTGTATTATTGTATTCTCAAAATGTGTAATTTATATATATATATAAATATCGTTTACATAATTATATCGTCGTCAATAGGTTTAGAAACCGTGTACATGTGTTGTAAATGTTGGCTGCTGTTGGCGGAATAACTGATTTAAGGATTTCAATACTCGAAATCAAGTTATAACAAATATTTTTTTCAATAAGGCTTTTGTTATCGTAAACTACATAGATCATTTTCAAAATGTTATCGCCGCAACGACAACCTTCTGTAGAATCACTAACCTAAAAAAACGTTTATTTTTAATAGATCACAACTTATATTCTATGGAGATGTGGTCCATAATCTTCGGACATTAAAGAGGATTTCCTGACCATTTTACAGTATTAATCAGGAGATGTGTCAAAAAAGGATACGACCTTCACTTCATGCTTGGTGATTGACCTTTCTACAGTCAGTCACTCCGCTTCACTTTTCTCTTGCGTGATGACTGGACAACCTCGTGGGATTACATTATTGCCCTTCTTGAAACCCTAAAAGTTGAGGTTTCGACCCTCAGATTTTCTGATCGTACCCTAATTTGAATTTTTATTTGGCTGCAACTACTGAGGTTGTTCAATACAATTCTGGATAGATCCTGAGGTGTTTCTAATTATGTTTTTATATAGTTTTACAATAATATAAACATGTATCGTTTCCTAATTTCTGTGAATATGGACTTTATTGGTAGAGATTTCCTTTTGATGGGATGTTCATTTATTTACATGGTCTTGTCGATCTGAGCGCTGAAGAAATGATAATAGTGAGGTTGTGAACACATACAATTGATTTAAACTAACTAGTAGCCCTTATTGACTACTGACCGTTCCAAGTCGGTGTGTTGTGTATTGTCCTTTTCACTGTACATGCTGTGCGGACCTACGCTGCTATTGAGTTTGGGTGCTATGGGTCCATTTTCTCTTGTTTTTCTTAAAGATGTACAAACAAGACATTTTAAACATTACAATCAAGTTGATTTGAGGCTAGGTCGCTTCGATTAGATTGATGAGGCGGATGTGACGTCATTAGTAAACACTCCTGTTTCGTCTTTTCTTTCTCTGAATCGTATCGATATTTGCTTGGTAATACATTTATATTTAATATATCATTATTGACAATTTAACTGACTATAATTTAACATGACCACAGACTATTTTCCAATTTTCCTTTGTAAACAATTGTAATGATACATTGGTTGGAATAAACACTTTGTTCGTCTCTGTAAAACAAGTATTTCTAGTTACGGAGACTGTGGTTTCCTCACAAGGTTGTTTTTGAGTTTGGCTATGAAACGTTATGAAACAGTACCTTTGTCATATCATTTTGTGTTTTGAAATGTTCTTTAAATGGCAAATCAAAGGAACGACATATTTAAATATACATACGTGCTTTCATTTATTTCAAAACATCAGTGAAAAGTGAAAAAGAGTGGGAAGAAATATTTAAACATATGTAATACATGGATATTGTTTATGTTTGTGCACCGAACGAATTTGTAAATTTAACTTCGGAAATTTATTAGTTTCTGTCTCATTCTGTGATTATTTATCAAACACTGGTGACTTTCAAATCTTCCATAGACTAAAGTCTATGTCTGGCAGCCTACTGTAATCACTACACAATACTTCTTGATTTCTGAAAGTATAGGAAATATAGCATGTATTGTATTGACAAAAAGCCTAAAAATGATATAGGGTCCTATAGAAACCACAGCGTTCAAACGCAATGGCATCGTAGGGACGAGACAGTGTAAACAAAACTACATCTCATCAAAAGGATTTCTCAAAAGACACAAAGCTTCAGTCAACGGATCTTATGCAAAATGAAAAAAGAAACGTAACTCGGGAATATCCGCAATAATCTGTGTGTAATTTGCCTCTTCCCGCAAGGCAATTAATCGAATGGTGCATGGCTACATTAGACCTTTCCTTTATAAAAAAAATAATAATACTAAAACAACACATAACACAAACAAATGTTGCTTCAACGTTTCGTTATTTATAGAATACACATTTGGCTCCAGCACGTAAGCAAACTTAGGATGCAAACTTTTGGAATCTCTTTACATTAAATATAGTACTAAAATGGTTCAAATTTTCATAGCGGATCTTCGGCATTTATGAATTTCGTTCTTCAAAGTGTACTGTGATTAAAAGGTCTACTACAGCACAGTTCTTTTCTTTCTCTAACTGGCTGCAACCTTTTTTTAAAACAAAACTTCGTAATTAAGTGTGCAGTATATAAATTATGTAGCGGAATTTCCCGTTTCCTATGATCTCATTTGTTTCTGAAATGTTAAGCGATTTCTCAACACATAATTTTGTACGAACCTCGCACATTCTCCCAATAACAATCAATGTGTCGCAATGGGGACTTGAACAAAAAGCATTAGCGGTGAGAGATGTGTGATACGTTTTCTGGTCGTACCCTAGATTAGTTTTCTAATTATGTTGTGTTTGTGTTTGCTGCTTCCAAGGGATCACCTTTTTAGTATTTAGTATTATATATATATATCTTTACAATAGCATATGCGTGTATGGTTTCCTAATATCTCTGGATGTGGAATTTATTGTTAGAGATTTCCTTTTGATGGGATGTTCATTGATTTACATGGTCTTGTCAATTTGAGCGATGAAAAATAATAATTGCGATAATGTGTCACTTAAAATCCATTTAAGCTAACCGGACATATTGCCTACTGACCGTTCCAAGTATGTCGGTAACCTAGTTTTCACCACTCTTTCTGTTGTGAATTGCCTTTTTCATTGTATAGATAATTTGCTCTTTGTTTGTGGTACAGTGCGGATTTACGATGCCATTGCGTTTGGGTGCTGTGATTTCTATAAGACCGTTTTTATCATTTTTGAGACATCGCCTTCGACCACTCTGTCACGAGAAAAGTTCAGGGCCCCGTGTTAGGGAACAACTTACGACCATTTTGATCGTAAATCAATTTCTTTCAATGCTTCACTATAAATTACACTTTTCAAATAATCGTGATTTTATTTCATTTTCTTATACATGTAATATTTCTGCTCTACGTGCACACATAATTGTCTACATTGAAAGGTTAGATGAAAAAGAGTGAACTATTTTACAATTTGAGACTTATCGTAAGATGTTAAAACAAAACAGGGCTCAGGTGATTAGGATTTGTAAAATATGAAGACAATGTTAATATTTGAAATAATTAAAATGTAGCTCATTGATTTTAAAAGACAGGTATATTGCGATTATTTAGTGATGTTGGTAACTTCACGTGTTTATAATAAATAATACAGCTTTCTAAAATAGTTATGTAGAGTACATACCCATTGCCAACTCTCCGAAACACATCAGGCTGAATTTTCTGTGTATCCGTATTCTCACACACTATCCTAGCCAGTTTTAATGCTTGGAGGGACTTGATCTGATCTATGAATAGTCGTAGAAGAGTTCTTAAATTACTTGTATATTTTAAAATAAATCGGGGTTAAGATAATACAATTTTGCAACGGTTTTACGAAGTTTATGATAACGGTAGCCCTGATGGAGTAGCGTTTGATGGTGACATTCCAGCTTCCATTGGTGGATGAAGACCCCATGTGCCCTTCCGGACAATTTTCGTAACAACCGACATTCCGCAAGCCATCTAGACAACTTCTTGACTTAACGATTCCTGGGCCCATGAGGGATCGAAACTACAGTGGTGAGGGACAAATGATTTCAAGTCAGAGACTCTAACCATTCGGCCAAAGACGCCTCATATATGATCAATAAATAATAATAAATATTGCCCATATTCTTTTGAAAATAACAAGGTTTCCGAAACCGTTACATGACTATTCAAACGAAAAATAAAACATAACTGCTTAATGTCAAATGGCTTTTTGAATACTATTCAACTGGATTTTTTTCTCATGGTATTAAGTCTGTGTATACAAAGGACCTTTGGAAACGGCCGAACACGATAAATACGAAATATTGCAGTCTCGATCAAAAGTGTCAAAGAAATAAGCAAGGGTTTTGTTTCTCGAGAGTATCTATGGACTTACTTTAAAGTAAAAGTTGACACGAATGCATACTAACAGTGTGGACTTGTACGGCAAGAAAGTATTGCCTATCATTTTGCAATGCATTGCATGCTTTGTTGTGGACCCATTTACAGTTCGCCACTATGCTTTCCTCTTTACTTGTGCGATGACCGGACAGGCTGTGGACCTTATGATGACGTCTACCTAAAGCCCAAAAGGACGGTGACGTTTGATGTTTGTCTGCAATCTTGTCTTGTCGTGCCCTCAATGATGTATTCTCTTGTTGTTCTGGCTTCTGCCAAGTCATTGAGGACCCTCTTTGTGGCTTTCTGTGCTATTGTTTTGTGTATTATATATACACGATAATCTGTGTGTTTTACTAATATTGCCTGCCTATTAATGCTGCCTTGTTGGTTAGAGAATAATTCATGGCGGGGATTTCTTTATTTACACTGGTCCGTTTTATTGGGATGACAGTAGGGTAAGTGTGAGGTTTGGTGCACCCTAGAACCTGATTCAAACCCCAGCGGCCTTTTGTGCCACTGACCGTTCCAAGGCGGTAGCCTTTTGTGTTAATGATGTATTATTTGCCCTTACTGTGATCCCAATAAAACGAGAGTAAATAAAGAAATTCCCGCTATGAACTATTCTCTAATCAGCAAGGCAGCATTAATAGGCAATATAAGTAAAACACAAAGATTCTTGTGTATATATAAATACAAAAAAACAAAAGATTAGAAAGCCACAGAGAAGATACTCAGTGGCTTGGCAGAAGCCAGAGCAACAAGAGAACAACACATTGAGGGCACGACAAGACAATATTGTAGACAAACATCAAAAGTCACCGTCCTATTGGGCTTTAGGTAGACGTCATCATAGAGTCTACAGCCTGTTCGGTCATCGCACAATTAAATAGGAAAGCATAGTGGCGAACTGTAAATGGAGGATTTGCTTTCACCGAGAAGTGAGAAAACCAATATTTTAACGAGTACTTTAGCACGAGTGAAAATATTTGTTTTCTCACTTCGAGATGAAAATAAATCCTCCATTTACAGTTCGCCACTATGCTTTCCTATTTAATTGAAAATAAATCCTATATTCACGACAAACCAACAAATATTATATCTATTATATACTCACAACCTTAAAACTTATGCAGAAAAAACATAATGCGCCAAAACAATGACGCCTATAACGACGTCAACAGCAGCATTACGTCATTTTCGGTATTTTACATGTGAAATATAAACAATGAAAATATAAGGTTTTATGTTAATCATAAAATCCACTATTTGACTGTAAAGTATATAATAAAATAAGCTTTATTATCTCTTCATGCATGAAGCTCTCGTTAAACTCTTGTACTATTGATTTTATGAATATTGAGTTCTGCTCAACCCAGGGCTAGAGGGCGTGAGCGGTGGCTAGCATATTTCACTACCGTAGATGAACAATCAATCAAACCGAAACTGCAATATTTCGTATATGTCGTGTTCGGCCGTTTCCAAAGGTCCACTTTTATACTCTTTTCTATGATTTTGCTTTTATATTCATATACACATGATCTTCTATGTTTTATACTTATATTTCCTATTAATGCTGGCTTGTTTGTTAGAGAATATAGCCTGGGGTGAATATCTTTATTTACACTCGTTATATTGGAGGTACAATAGGGTAGGTGTGAGATTGGGTGTACCCTAGAACCTGCGTTAAACTCCTCCAGCGGCCTTCAGCGGCCTTATTGCCTCTGACCGTTCCAAGACGGTAGCCCTATTGTCAACCCTTTTGCGATAGCACATGCCTTGCTTCTTAACATTGAAATTGCCTTTGTTTTAATGCGTTGTTTTGATGGACTATTTTCTGTGAAAGCTACATTGCCTACCTGTTATAGTGACTAGAAAATGAAAATAACTTAATTTGTTTTAGTTTACAATTATGCTTATTACTAAACACAACAAGCAAACAAAATGTTCATCAACCTAATTCTAAAGAAATATTAAAACCATTTTAAATGTTACTAAAACCTCCTTTTATATTGAAACTTGCCTGGCTTTGCTACTTACTTGTTAGCCTTTTCCTTTGAAACTGTCATTAAACATGTATCAAGTGTCTTAATTCCTGACCTGAGCGAAATACAGTTGTATCTATATCAAATTGGAACAAATATGTCATATTTTTTTATTGCAGAGAATTATTTTCAGTTTATATACAGATACAGTTGAAACGAAGCAAACCATTTACCTTCATTGAATCTCCCCTTTGTGGTTGTGACATCTCGTGGATTCTGGAAATAAAATCGATCTCCATACTTCAGCCTGTGGAATTGCCGGCCAATCATGCAAGCAAACAAAGGACCAACTAATCCACCATCAACCTTTGTCTCAGACACGCCTCCTACAAACACGTTTATATCATCTTCACTGTAAAATATCAACAATCAATCATAGTCATTTTTTCTATGTATATCAGTCAGTGACAGATGTTGGGTTGTTTTTCTCAAAATACTCTTGCTTTATGTTTTAACACACAGCTAATACTATACAGATGCATTTGAAACGCACTAAATATAATATATGTTACTGTTCCACAAACGGCTGTTGTTACCAAATATCAATTGTGGAATCAATTGTGGAAGCGAAACTGTTCGAATTCAACTTCAAATATACCATTTTATTCCAACTAGTTTTCGCCATTCGATATTTCAATAAAAATTCTAGTTAATCCTAGAACGTGGTTTAACCCCTCTCCGCCCCACAGCGGCCCTTTTTGCCACTGACAGTTCCAAAGACAAGGTTATAAGTCAAACAGGAAGAGTAGCAATCACAGAATACTGTCATTCCAACAAGTATTACAACGCAAAGGGGATTATAAACACATTCAGTAAAAAAGCACATCACAAACATATAAGGGTTAATAATAATAATAATAATAATAATAATATCTTTATTTTCAGAGGATGACATATTTGGCTAATAGCCATTCTAACACATGTCCTCATAGGAAACAACATATATATTAACCTTCATTCATGAATATGTAATAAATAAACTAAGTGTACATAACTATGACTTTAAATAAAAAGACATGATTAAATGATTATGAATGTACGATCTTACACAAAAACAAACATATTAAAATAATATGGTGAATGGAGAAAACCTACTACTAACAATTTGTCTAAATAATAAAACGGGCAATACAAATATCACTCTTCAGAGACTTTTTGAATTTGTATTGGGAATTACTTTTTCTGATCTCAAGAGGGAGTTTATTCCATTGTTTGGGACCCGTTTGGGAAATTGTAATACTTAATTAATGATTCTTTTGGAACATATTTTCAGAGCAATTTCATAATCGTTATCTTTCTTGAAACATTTAGGGACATTTGGTATATCTGCTTATTCCAAATTAAGTTTTTGTCATTGTAAACTCCGAGAAGCTTTTGCGTCTCTACATGCTTAAGCTGTGTGTTTTCAACAGATATGTCAAGATTTTGAGCTTTAGGTTATGAACTGAACCAATATTCATTTCAGACGATTTTTCGGCATATAATATCATTGAATTATCGTTAAACCAGTTGACAAAACCAGAAGTGCTATTTTTAAGATTTAGTTCAATAACATCTGAATCTTTATTGTGTGTGTGAATTGTAGTTTCATCTGCAAATAGATCATTTTCAAAGTTATTTATATATAGTGGCAAGTCATTAATAAATAGCAGAAACAGTAATGGTCCGAGCACTGGGCCCTGCGGAACCCCAGCAGATACAAGCTGGCTTCTGGATAGTGTATTGTTTGCTATTACACTTTGGTATCTTCCAGCCAAGTATGATTTAAAAAAGCACAATGCAGAATGAATTAATCTATAGAAATTCATCTTTTTAATTAGAAGGGCATGGTCAACTAAATCAAATGCTTTTCGTAGATCATGAAATATAGCACCTATAATTTCTCCTTCATCGATACATTTTAACCATTTATATATAATCTTTACTAGTGCAGTTTGACATGAATGGTGTTGTCTTTCAAACATTTTAGAGATCGTAAGTAAAATGGAAAGAGGTCTATAGTTAGAGGGATTCGATTTGTCACCTGATTTGTAAATAGGAAAAACCTTTGCATGTTGTAAACAACTTGGAAATGTGTTAGTAAATACCGATATATTTATCAAATCAGTACTGATTGGCGCTATTAAATCAGCACTAAGTTTTAACATCTTTGGTCCTAGTAAATCAAAACCAGTAGCTTTAGTTACATCAAGTGTTTTTAAAATTTGTATAATTAATGTTTCTTTCACAAACGGTATCCTAAATCTGATATTTTCTGGAAATGTACCATTGATAAAGGCTGATAGTAGTTCACAATTATTTGTATGGTTTGGAAAAATGCGATTGTATTTTTTAAGTCAGAACTTATGTTTATAAATAAGTCATTAAAGCAGTTGACCAACTCTTCCGAATCTGTTACTTCTTTTTCATTAACCTCAAGGCATTCGGGCAAGTGTGATTTATTAGACTGTCCCGTTATATCACTGACATGTTTCCATAAATATGTATCGTTTTTATCATTATCTATTGCGTTTGTAAAGAAATCACTTTTGCTTTTTCTTATAAGATTTTTAGTTTTGTTACGCCAATATTTATATTGAAACAAATCTTAAATTTTATGAAAATAATCTCTTTTATTCTGAGCTGTCAAGCCAGTGTGGTGTATTAATACTCTTTACTCTTTTAATTTTCAGAGGGGCATGTTTATCAAGCACTTCAGTAAATGCCGAATACCATTTTTCAAAGTTAAGGTTCGAGTTGTCATTTGAAAATGTGAAATTAGACATTGTTATTGAAAGATCATTAAGAAATTCGGTTTCTTAAAAGTTTTTGTACGATCGATTTTATTTCCGTATGTTGGTTTTAAAAGATAACTTTTTTGGTGGAGCATCTTGTAAAACAGATAGGATAATGATCGCTTACTGAAACAGGCGAAACAAAGCATTCTTTAATACACTTAGCATTATTCGTGTATATATGGTCAATTATAGAAGAAGCTTGTTCCGTGACCCGTGTTGGGGTATCTAACCATTTTCGATTTGCTGTTAGTTTGGTTTCAGTACAGAAATTATGTTCACATCTCCAATGATATAAAGCTCAAAATTGTAAAGAGAAGCCTTTTCAATTTGTTCATCAAACAGATCCAGCCAGTTGGCGTTTACCCATGGTGGCCTGTATACAGAGCAAATCAGTATGTCTTATTTCAACCGAAATTTATTCTACTTCATGTCTACGGATATGTCGTAAATGATGTACATTACTATTCCACCTCCAGTAGACTTATTAGTATGAATTATATTTCTATCATTACGTTCAAAATTGTAGTTATTTATATAGATAGTAGAGTCATTCGTACTTCCATCAAGAAAAGTTTCACAAAGACCAAGAACATCAACAGTGCTTGAATTATGAAGTAAAATATTGATATCATCTAACTTTGGAATTATGTGTCTAATATTTAGATTTGCTACATGTAGTCCACGATATTTAAATGCAAGTTTGTATATATACATGTAGATGTGTTTAAATACGTATTGTTTAAATTGTCATTGCTATGTTGTAACCTTTCTGAACTAAGCAATTTACATTTAACTTCTTCATCATTTACGAAAATACCTGATTCAATACTACCATGAAATAAGGAATCAGTGTTTTGCACGCTTGAATTACGTAAGCAAATAGCAGGTAAAGGGGAATTAACTACCTCTATATTTGCTGTCGTTTCAATGTTCGATGACAGTGTGTCGGTGTTCAGTAATAGGTCAGTTTTTGTTTCACAAACACAGTCAGTTTCACAACAACTTTCACATACTGGTTAATAATTCAAATCTGTTTAAAAGAGTTGTTGCTGTGAATGCATTGCCCGCAGTTTCCTAGTAATAATCACGTCTATTGTCGTATCCGCTACAATCGCTCAAATAGTTCCGTCTCGCTCTGAAATCCCCATGTGTCTGTCTCGTACTAAAGGCCCCCTATGTATAAAGAAATATAAAAAGATCGGACAGGGAAAGTAGCATTCAAGGAGGACAGTCAACCACAAAACACAGAAACAAACACGCAAACAGACAAACAAAAAGGCAAAAGTAATAATGAATACAAACGACAACACAAACACAAAAGGGTTGATAATAGGGCTACCGCCTTGGAACGGTGAGTGGCAAAGTAGGCCACTGGGGGTTTAAACCAGTTCTAGGGTGCACCAAACCTCACACTTACCCTACTGTCAACCCATTAAACAGGACAGTGTAAATACAGAAATCCCCGCCATGATCTAATCTCTAACTAACAATGCAGCATCGATAGGCAATATAAGTAAAACACAAATATGCTCTTGTAAATATAATACAAAAAAACAATAGCCTAGAAAGCCACAATGAAGGTACTCAATGACTTGGCAGAAGCCAGAGCAATAAGAGAATACACCATTAAGGGCACGATAAGAAAGATCATAGACAAACATCAAACGCCACCGTCCCAATGGGCTTTAGGTAGGCGTCATCATAGAGTCCACAGCCTGTCCGGTCATCGTACAATTAAAGAGGAAACCATAGTGGCGAACTGTAAAAGGGTCCACCACCAAGCATGCAGTACGTTGCAAAATGATAGGGTCATAACCTCTTTTGATAAACTTCTTAACAAGTTTAACAAAGATAATATGAAAGTGATCATGACCAAGAATCTTACGAAGTTTATACATCACATCACCATAGAAGTCAGGTTGTGATAGTCTTTGTCGCAGAGGAGTCCTTAAATTACTTTTATATTTGGAAAGAAGATCAGGGTTAGGATAATACAATTTTGCATAAGTTTTACGAATTTATGGTAACGGTAACCCTGATTGAGTAGCTTTTTAGTTATACACAGATTACGAATATTAAAGTCCTCAACTCGAGTACAAGCTCTTGAAAAACGAATAAGTTGAGTACACCCCATAAGAAGTTACTCGGGGTCTTATGTCTCGCGCATAAGTCCCCGTGCGTCTGTTTCGTAGAGCGAGGCCAAAGTTGTGGTCTTTGTTGTTGTTGTTGCTGATGATGTTATCGAGGCTGTAGCTCGGATGTACTCTCTCTTATAATCGGCACATGTCTGTTTATGGCTTTTAACAGAATACTTGTACCGCTAGGCGATAGGTGAATGCCATCACGTGCGAATAGGTTGCTAACTGTGTTCCCATCACCAAAATAAACGAACAATAGACGTTCATACAATTCACACTATTCGAATCAGCTGTTTGTTTGATGACGTCATTCAGCGCCTTCACAACCACGTCGTTTCGCGGGCATATCGTGTACAGAGAAACAGCGACTCCTTTCATCAAAAACCTAATCATCATATGAACGTCATTGTCCATATCTTCTCGCGACTTGCCGTCTGCCTCATCGTTGCCGCCAACATACAGGATTACTTGTTTATATTTTGTCATGTCTGTATTTCTTTGTTTTCTGGATAAATCCTTGACTACGGCGCCTCTATTTGTGCTAACGTCAACATTCTGTTTCAGTCCGTTGGTATTTATGCCTTTAAGAATTGAACTGCTGATCAATAGAGTTGCCTGTTGCTTATTTTCGTTTCTCTGTTCACCTGTAGGCCTACTCTAGACGCAACTGCTGGTGAAGAATTATTTCTTTGTTGGTGTAAGTTCGTTGTTTGGGTATTTTTGTCTGGAGACTGTTCAATTACCTGTCGGTTAACTTTTTGTGGACGCTCCTGGACAGCCTTCAGTGTGTCAGTGATTGATAGTAGCCCTCGCAGAAGGGTTTCTTTGGCATTTTCTGCACTTATTTTTTACTTCACTTGCTGTATCGCACAAGTTTTCAATAGGCTTATTTATACTGCTGCTGTTTGTGGACATTTGTTTTTTGATATTATGAATCTCATCTTTAGACTGTCCGAAGTGGTTTTATGTTGTTTAAATGTGTTGGTGTAAGCATTCTGGTAAGTTGTGGATGTTTTCTTTTATCGACTCGAATATCTGTATAATTCTCATATCAGATGGGGTCCCTTTTGGATGATCGGATATGCTTGAACTGTCTAATACATTTAAAAAACTCACTTCCATTTCTTGCGTGTGATCACTTCTTGTACTCACGCTGACATTATTTTCCGCTTCTTGCGTGTGACCACTATTTGTACTGTCTTTACTTACGCTGCAATTATTTCCCGTTTCTTGGGTGTGATCGACTTTTTGACTCTCAATGTGTCACTCACGCTGTCACTTTTTTCCACAGAAAAAGCACGATGTTTATTCATATGGTCACCCTCACTGGAATCAAGTTACTGTTTGATCATATGTTTACTAGACTCATTTACCTCCCTGAGTGAACTGTTTCCTACATTAAGTTCCTCTTCTATGCAGCTCAACATTTCTGGTAGGTCATGATCAACATATCAAAAAAGCCCGTTTACCATTTCTCAGACATCTACTTTTCGTGTGGTACATATTGATGTGTACAACGAACTTGAACCTGATGTGACTTTAAATTTCGTCTCCGTAAGAATTCCCTTTTCGTCGATCTACAACAGTTAGGAAAGTTATCTGAGCCGTAAAACTCTTCTGCTGCCATTTTTAGCATTTGATATGTTCCTGTATTCAACGAGAGTTTTATGCCACCTCATGTTTCCGTAAGTGTCATCTCGTCCCTTTCCGTAGCTCATACTTTTTCTTCATGGCCTTACTTGGATTAAGTTCATACTCACGATTTTCTGTCAGCATTGTCTGGGCGCTGCAATATTTAGCCTCACTTTCCCTCCGAAAAAGCGCAACTTCATTATCATCCATTCTCTTGAAAAGTTCTGTATAACTTACAAAAAATTGTGCATTGATCAACGCATCGTCATTTCTTATTTTCAATGGTAATATTTTTGTCATCTGCATTTCACATTACGACGTCAGCTAGAAGAAAAATGAATTTAACCTCAGTGCGTTTGAAAAAGTTGTTTATCCGAACGTGACGTTGGTTTTCATACCAACATGACAACAGTGGTACCGCCTTGGAACGGTCATTGGCAAAAGGGACTACCGGGGAGTTTAAGCCGGTTCTAGGGTACACCAAACATCACTCTTACCCTGTCATCATCCCTAAACAACTGGACAGTGTAAATAACAATAATCCCCGCCGAGTTAAATCCTTACATTTGAGAAAGCATAAATAGGTGTTATAAGAATAAGAAAAAAACACAGAAATGTTCATGATATAATATATCATAAAATAAGTTGAACCTAAGAAGTTAATCTCATATGTACTCGATGACTTGTCTAAAGTCAAAGCATCAAGGGAAAACCGTTAATGGCACGACAAAAGGGAGTGAAGTACAGTTCCCGTCTTAATGGATTTAGGAACACGTTGTAATAAAGTCCACCGCCCGTTCGGTCGTTGCACAATCAAAGAGGAAAGCATAATTGCAAACTGTAGAAGGGTCTACAACTAAGCATGTAAAGCATGTAGTGCGCCGTAGAATACTTCGGTCGTAACTTCTGTTTATAAATTTTCTAATAATTCTAATAAATAACTCATGAAAATTATCACGACCGATAAACTTCCTAAGTTTGTAAATCACATCTCCATAAAAGACGTGTTGTGATAAACCTTGTCGCAGAAGTGTTTTAAGATTGCTATTATGTGTGGCGAGCAGATCAGTGTTACGATAGTAAAACTTAAAAGAAGTCTTACGTAACTAATGGTAACAGTAACCCTGCTGGAGGAGTTTTTCATTAATGTTAAGATTACGAAGGTTGAAGTCCTCAACACGGCTACACGCTCTGGCAAAACGAATTAAATGAGAAATATACACGCCATAAGAAAGAGTATTGGGGATATCCCCATCTAAATGTGGATAATTCACAATATCGAAATCAAAATCCTCTCTCTTATCATAAATTTTAGTTATTACTACTCCATTTTCAATAGGAAGATGTAAATCAAGAAACGGAGCGACAGAATCCGAAACGTTAGGCTTATTGAGTTTTAGTTCTGGAGGATAAATATTAGGTACCATAGAAGAAAAGAAAAAAAGATTATCCAAATTAAGTATATCATCCAGATAACGTGAGGTGTTATTAAAAGCGTCGATGACGTCATTTTGTGTATCTGGAGATAGGCCTAACCTAAAGTCACGTCCGTGGCAATATAAAAACAAATCTGCGACAAGAAGTGCACAGTTAGTACCCGTAGGAATGCCACCGATTTTGCCTATAAACGATATATCCAAACCTGAGAAACATGTTGTCTAATAAGAATGATAGTGTTTCACAGACTTGTTGACAAGTCCATAAAGTGTAACCGTCGGGATCACTGTTAGTTTGTTCCCTGGCGTATAATAGCTATTAGTATTTCGTTTATAAGGTTAAGCGGTAAAGTAGTGAAAGAGAAGACTATTAACATCTGTATCCGAGTACAAAGATATTAAAATAGTACTTAAGTGGTCAACGATTATTTTCTGTTTTACATGCCAAAATGAGAAATTTGTGTAGTAATCTTAATAGCGAGGTATACCTTAATCATTTACACGATTTACCCGTTTGCGAGTGCGGTTTTGAAGTAGAAGTTGCTGAACATTATTTTTTCCAGTGTAACACTTTTTTCACATACCGGCTCCAACTGTTTCAATCCACTCGCCATTTACTCCCGTTAAATATAAGAACAATCTTTATGGTCGCGAACAGTTAACTGACAGAGAAAATGACTCTCTCTTCGAAGCAGTTCAAACATATATCAAACATATATACGAGAAACACATAGGTCTGTCTCTGATGTTTTTCAACAATCTACACGTACTATGCGCGTATACTATATTTTGAACATGTTTTCTAGATAGCGTTCGGCGTTCTTAAAATGACTGGAATTTAAATTGGGGGTAAACTAGTCTTTCTCACTATTCTCACTATTCTATCTCTATTTTTTCTCTATTATGTTTTCTCTTTATATTTTATTTACTTATTCAGCTTTTTTCTATCTCAATGCATTTGCCATTGTATTTTATTACTCTCAGCCATATACATTCGCAATTTCAAAATGTTAACTGGGAAGGGTTTAACCTAATGTTGGTAGAACTTGTTACCCAACCATTTGCCATTATACTATTTCTATCGTATATATGTTTATATTTGCTCTGTATGTAAAATATTGGCAATACAATATGTTTAAAACGTAAATAGAACTTCATTCTAGTATTACCGTTTTACCGCCGCCTCACTGCACGGTAGACGTTCGTTGACTCTCCTCACGGCCGATTATCGGACTCTCCTCAGAGTCAGGGGTGGAGCAATAAAATGGGCGGAGCTGACTGATATTGCAACACGGCGTTGGTGTTTTTTTCATGTTGGAATGGTAATTAGTATGAACCGCAACGACAGCATATGTATGCGTAGATGTTAATTAGAGATAATATACTACAAACAGATGAAAATACATTTTGAAAAAGACAACGTTAAATAACAGCTTGTTTTCAATTTCGGTAAACTTTACCCAGTATAATAGTAAGGTACCATAATAGTAAGGTCCTTTTTAGCTCTAGAACTGATCAAAGATCAGTCAACGATCAGTAGAGCCTATGCCGTAGTTCCGTGTCCGTCGTTCCTTCGTCCGTCTGTTCGTAAACTGCTGTTTTTAGCTCTACTAATCAGAGATTAGCAGAGCTTATGGTGCGCCGTCCGTCGTCCGTCCGTCTGTCTGTAAACTTTTATTTGTAGCGACTACTCCTCTGAAACTACTGAATTGTTTTTCATGAAACCTTACAGAAATATTGCCCATGAAGTCTCGTTGACCCTAGCAATGTGAAATCCAAGATGGCCACCAGATCTAAAAATAGATTTTTAAAATACAAGTTTGTAGCGACTACTTCTTGAAAACTATAAGTGATATTGATATGGGACTTTTTCGAAAATGATCAGTATTGAATATGTTGATCCTTGTCGAAAATTATTTTGATGCGACGTTAAACATGGCCGCCAGCGGCCATCTTTGTTTACATAGAGTTATATAATCAACACTTGTAGCGACTACTCCTCTGAAACTACTTGACGGATTTTCATGAAACTTCACAGGAATGTTGCTCTTGATGTCTAATTGATCCTAGGTCGGCCGGAAATTCAAGATGGCCGCCACGTCTAAAAAAAGATTTTCAAAAAACGAGTTTGTAGCGACTACTTCTTAAAAACTATAAGTGGTATTGATATGGGACTGTTTCTAAAATGATCAGCATGACATGATGTTGGTCCTTGTCGAAAATTATTTTGATTCGATGTTAAACATGACTGTCAGCGGCCATCTTTGTTTACATAGTGTTATCCAGTTAAAACTTGTAGCGACTACTCCTCTGTAACTACTCCACGGATTTTCATGAAACTTCACAGGAATGTTGCTCTTGATGTATAGTTAACATAGCAACATTTCAAGTCGGCCGGAATTTCAATATGGCCGCCACAACTAAAAATAGATTCTTAAAAACAAGTTTGTAGCGACTACTTATTGAAAACTATAAGAGATATTGATATGTTTGTTTTTTTCTAAAATGAGCAGCTTGACAATATGTTTGTCCTTGTCGAAAATAATTTTGATTCGACATTTAACATGGCTGCCAGCGACCATCTTTGTTTGCATAGAGTTATATATTAAAAGATGATAGTGACTACTCCTCAAAAACTATATAACGGATTTTCAACTTCACAGGAATGTCGCTCTTTTTACCTAGTTGATTCTAGCAAAATTACAGGTCGACCACAAATTCATGATGGCCGTAACAGCTAAAAATAGATATTTAAAAAACAAGATTGTAGCGACTACTTCTTGAAAACTACAAGTGATATTCATGATTGACTTTTCCTATAATGATCATGATGTTGGTCCTCGTTGGAAATCATTTAGATTCGTCATCAAAAATGGCTGCCAGAGGCCATCTTTGTTTGCATAAAGTTATATAGTAAAAATTGGTAGCGACTACTCCTCTGAAACTACATGACGGATTTTCACGAAACTTCACAGGAATGTTGCACTTGATGACCAGCTGATCCTAGCAAAACATCAAGTTGGCAGGAAAATCAAGATTTCCGACACGGCTTCAAATAGATTTTGACAAAACAAATTTGTACTTCTTGAAAACTAGAAGTATTATTGATATGGGACTTTTTTATAAGCTATGTCCGTGTCTATAATCTATACATTTATATATTTATAATCCTGATTTATATCGGACTCTCCTCAGAGTCAGGCTACATCAAACCTAGTAACGACTGTGTTTATACTATATCCATGTATATATCTATACTCCTGATATAGATCGGACTCTTCTCAGAGTCGGGTTACATGAAACATAACAACTCCAGTGTCTATACTATATCCATGTATATATCTATAGTCCTCATATATATCGGACTCTCCTCAGAGGCAGGTAACATAAACCTAACAACTCCAGTGTCTATACTATATCCATGTATATATCTATACTCCTGATATAGATCGGACTCTTCTCAGAATCAGGTTACATGAAACATAACAACTCCAGTGTCTATACTATATCCATGTATATATCTATATCTATAGTCCTCATATATATCGGACTCTCCTCAGAGTCATGTTACATAAACCTAACAACACCAGTGTCTATACTATATCCATTTATATTCTATAATCCTGATATATTTCGGACTCTCCTCAGAGTCAGGTTACATAAACCTAACAACACCAATGTCTATACTATATCCATTTATATTCTATACTCCTGATATATTTCGGATCGCCTCAGAGTCAGGTTACATAAACCTAACAACTCCAGTGTCTATACTATATCCATTTATATTCTATACTCCTGATATATTTCGGACTCTCCTCAGAGTCAGGTTACATAAAACTAACAACACCAGTGTCTATACTATATCCATTTATATTCTATACTCCTGATATATTTCGGACTCTCCTCAGAGTCAGGTTACATAAACCTAACAACACCAGTGTCTATACTATATCCATTTATATTCTATACTCCTGATATATTTCGGACTCTCCTCAGAGTCAGGTTATATAAAACCAAACATGTCCAGTGTCTATACTCTCGCCATGTATATATCTATACTCCTGATATATATCGGACTCTTCTCAGAGTCAGGTTACATAAACCTAACAACTCCAGTGTCTATACTATATCCATTTATATTTCAATACACCCGAAATATATCGGACTCTCCTCAGAGTCAGGTTACATAAACCTTACAACTCCAGTGTCTATACTATGTCCATGTATATATCTATACTCCTGATATAGATCGGACTCTCCTCAGGGTCAGGTTACATACACCTAACAACCCTAGTGTCTATACTATATCCATGTATACATCTATAGTCCTGATATATATCGGACTCTTCTCAGTCAGGTTACATGAAACCCAACAACACCAGTGTCTATACTCTATCCATAAATATATCCATACTCCTGATATATATCAGACGCTCCTCAGAGACAGGTTACATAAGCCAAACAACTCCAATGTCTATACTATATTATATCGATTTATATTTCTATACTCCTGATATATATCGGACTCTTCTCAGAGTCAGGTAACATAAACCTAACAACTCTATAGTGTCTATACTATATCCATTTATATTCTATACTCCTGATATATTTCGGACTCTCCTCAGAGTCAGGTTACATAAACCTAACAACACCAGTGTCTATACTATATCCATTTATATTCTATACTCCTGATATATTTCGGACTCTCCTCAGAGTCAGGTTACATAAACCTAACAACATCAGTGTCTATACTATATCCATTTATATTCTATACTCCTGATATATTTCGGACTCTCCACAGAGTCAGGTTACATAAACCTAACAACACCAGTGTCTATACTATATCCATTTATATTCTATACTCCTGATATATTTCGGACTCTCCTCAGAGTCAGGTTACATAAATCTAACAACACCAGTGTCTATACTATATCCATTTATATTCTATACTCCTGATATATTTCGGACTCTCCTCAGAGTCAGGTTACATAAAACTAACAACACCAGTGTCTATACTATATCCATTTATATTCTATACTCCTGATATATTTCGGACTCTCCTCAGAGTCAGGTTACATAAACCTAACAACACCAGTGTCTATACTATATCCATTTATATTCTATACTCCTGATATATTTCGGACTCTCCTCAGAGTCAGGTTACATAAACCTAACAACTCCAGTGTCTATACTATATCCATTTATATTCTATACTCCTGATATTGATCGGACTCTCCTCAGAGTCAGGTTACATAAACCCAACAACACCAGTGTCTATACTCTATCCTTTATATTCTATAATCCCGATATATTTCGGACTCTCCTCAGAGTCAGGTTACATAAATCTAACAACACCAGTGTCTATACTATAGCCATTTATATTCTATACTCCCGATATATTTCGGACTCTCCTCAGAGTCAGGTTACATAAACCTAACAACTCTAGTGTCTATACTCTATCCATTTATATTCTATACTCCTGATATATTTCGGACTCTCCTCAGAGTCAGGTTACATAAACCTAACAACACCAGTGTCTATACTCTATCCATTTATATTCTATACTCTTGATATATTTTTGACTCTCCTCAGAGTCGGGTTACATAAACCTAACAACTCTAGTGTCTATACTATATCCGTTTATATTCTATACTCCTGATATATTTCGGACTCTCCTCATAGTCAGGTTACATAAACCTAACAACTCCAGTGTCTATACTATATCCATTTATATTCTATACGCCCGATATAGATCAAGAGCCATAGCTCCTCTGTTACTGGTCAGACTGGTCCAACAAACAGCTAAAAAATAAAAAAAAATAAAAAAAATAAAATAATAATATAAAAAAGAAAGTCATAAAATCTGGTAAAGTTTGGCAAAGTTCAGATACAAAATGAAGGCAGTATGACGAGGCAAATTATAGAATTTTTATCAAAATCAAGGGCCATTACTCTGCTGTTACTGGTCCGATCTGGCTGGTTTTCGAACTTGACCGAGCTTTCATTGACACTAACAATCTGATAAAGTTTGGTAAAGATCGGATAAAAAATGAAGGCCCTATCGTCTTAACAAGGCAAAATAAAGCATTTTGAACTAAATCAAGGGCCAAAACTCCGCTGTTACTGGTGCGATATAAATGGTTTTCGAACTTGTCCGAGCTTTCATTGATAATATGAATAAGGCACTGCCTCATAGCGAGCTCAACTCATTAAAAAAACACACTGGAATGCAAATGAAAACAATCATCAGCAGAGTATGGTTAATAGAGCCACCTCAGTGAGAGGTGAAGAATAAAAATTAATCATGAAGCCCTGCTCTACTCTTACTGTCAGAAAGATTGTAATAATTATTTAACATGCAGACAGAATAGCCTTTGGTAGTTTGGACCTTCTATTGACCATCCCCATCAGACGGACAAAGCCAAGGGAAAATGTCTTGCGCAAGATGCTTGACCTTGAACTTAAGTGATGTTCACGCCCAATATATTAATGATATGGTAACGGTTTCATCTCATTATCTAAAATTGTTGGACAGCTTATTGGAATGAACACCAGAAGTACATCAGTATTCACACTGACCTTGAACATGTAAACTTCAATTTAATGTGCAACACACGGTCTGTTGAAAACACATAGGCAAATTAGGTTGCTCTCATTATTTTAAGAGCTAATTATGATCTATGAAGTTCCTAGCTCTTTACTCGAAAGAAAAAGAAGGGGTTTAGGAGTAATACTCAGTATGACTGGACATGAAAACTGCATGACCTTGAATAAAGGACCCATAGATGTCTATGCTACTTACCACATGGACCGAACAAGAACATTTTTGTTAAGGGCAATTGAAATAAAACTTAAATTGTTTTTGTTTGTTTGGCGTGTAATGTCATTTTCCAGCACATTTTAGGCTATGTATGATGGTCAACATTTTTTAGTGGTGGAAGCAGACCACTCAATTAATATCTGGGTAGAAGATGTAAGACACATACTTTATACTTCCCGTCTTCCATAAAAATCGACACTTACAAGTCGAGCTCCCAGTGGGATTCGAACCCGCAGCGTTGAGATGGTTTCCAATGCAACGTCTTTACCCTCTCAACCACGGATACGCTACAAAATATCAAATCATGTCTGGGTAACGTACTTGAACTCACTCACTTCTCACCAATCTCACTAGACGAATGCAGCTCGGGTTCGCTTCTCCGTCTCCGCATTGTAAGCGAAAAAATGTAAGAATTTATTTTGTACTTTTTTGAGATGGTGGTAATCCAACGGATTCTTGATTAAGTAGCTTGTATGTTTTGTTTGTGTTTTCAGCGCGAATATTTTTTGCAATGATCTCTTGTGGAATGTCATAACTTAATATCAATTACTAAATAACTGATCGCTGGCCAAAATTGATTGTTTGGTACATCACTTATCCCACTATTGTATCCATCAACCACAGATAACTGCGCCTCATTAATGGTACATGTATATCCAGTCCTTTTTAGTTTGGTTGCAAGTTCAAGCCATCCGTTGCAGGTTATTAATGCTGAGTTCTACTATTAACGCAGAATGCAGTCATAAACAACCACAAACAATGGAAGACTGACACATACTATATTCTTTTCTTGGACATTCCTGAACATTCAGGACATCTAAGGGTGCAGCTTAATTAAGGCAGAAGTGGCACTGAAAAATATAAAAGAGATTAAAAGCAACAACAACAAAAACACATATTTTCAAAACACAGTTTTATAACCGATTCAGCAAACACTATTGATAGCATTTGTCTAAAATGTCTTAATTTCTGAAACGGTTGTGACACAGCATGGTAGACTTTAAATCTAGAGATCTTACTTGCACCACTGGGTGGTTCAATGTGCCCATGGGAATGCATTTAATTTTTTAGCTTTGTCTTTTTGATGTGGACATAAACTGTTTGAATGCTGTGTTATGTTTACATCATTTAGCACTTTTTAGGCTATATATGAAGTCTATTTTTTTGTGGTAGAAGCAGATCCATTTTTTTCTTGGGTAGAACCAGTACTGTATACCTCCAGCCATCCGTGATTATTGACACTTTCTCACTCGACAAGTCAAGCTTACAGTGGGATTCAAACTGTAGCTTGAGAGACAAGAAAGTTTTAGATGCAGCCTCTTTACTATCCCGGCCAAGGATGGGCCGGACATAAAGTGGGCAGTCCCATGTATTGAAGGTTATATGATTCCTATATATCCTACTCCTCTGCCTGGGGCGGCTTTAAATAACCTTAGACAATGTGTTGATACACCATTAAAAAAATACATCTTCAAGAAGCTACTGTATAACACTGCAAAAAGGAAAATATTTCCTAGTAGAGGGATGTTAACAAGCATGGACTGGAGTCAGGCCAATGAAAAACTAGATATAATCCATCGAAGAATTGATTTTTTAAGGATTTAATTCAATATTTAGATCTTTCAACAGGCTATGCAAAATATTAGGCTAGTTTACGGTAGTAATGAATGGCAACTTTACCATAAATAAATTCATGGTAAATTTTCCATTCACTTTGCATTTATGGTAAATTTGCCAACTATTACCGTCGTTAAAATCCCAGGAATACCGCAAAACTAGTGAATCAATTATTAAATACACATTATTTACCTGTTGTTATAGTATCAATAATAATGTGCCTTGGGAGGTTGGTAATGATAAAATCATAAATAGTGGAAGAAAGATAAAATATCATCAGTGTATTCAGTTTAGACCACAGAATAGGCCATTTTCTATTCAGACACCAAATTGAGCAATTAGCTCCATAAACTGAAAATTATTTAAAATTAGACGCGTTTATAATTTTTTCTGAGGAGAGTCCAATATATCAAAGTTATATATACATAAGTGTGTAGATTATAGAATTTGTAGATGTGTAGTTTTGTATAACCTGTATCTGAGGAGAGTCCAATATATATCAAAGGTATATATACATAAATGACAAAAATGTATAGATTATAAACTGTGCACATGGGTGGTTTTATATAACCTGACTCTGAGGAGTCCAATATATATCAAAGGTTAAGGGACATAAATGTATGGCTTATAGACCATGGAGGTGGCTGGTATTATATAACCTGACTCTGAGGAGAGTCCAATATATATCAAAGGCTTAGGGACATAAATGTATGGCTTATAGACCATGGAGAGCGGTGGTTTTATATAACCTGACTCTGAGGAGAGTCCAATATATATATCAAAGGTTTAGGGACATAAATGTATGACTTATAGACCATGGAGATGGGTGGTTTTATATAACCTGACTCTGAGGAGAGTCCAATATACATCAAACATTTAGGGACATACATGTATGGCTTATAGACCATGGAGGTGGGTGGTTTTATATAACCTGACTCTGAGGAGAGCCCAATATATATCAAAGGTTTAAGGACATAAAAGTATGGCTTATAGACCATGGAGGTGGGTGGTTTTATATAACCTGACTCTGAGGAGAGCCCAATATATATCAAAGGTTTAGGGACATACATGTATGCCTTATAGACCTTGGAGATGGGTGGTTTTATATAACCCGACTCTGAGGAGAGTCCAATATATATCAAAGGTTTAGGGACATAACTGTATGGCTTATAGACCATGAAAGTGGGTGTTTTAAATAACCTGACTCTGAGGAGAGTCCAATATACATCAAAGATATAGGGACATAAATGTATGACTTATAGACCATGGAGGTGGGTGGTTTTATATAACCTGACTCTGAGGAGAGTCCAATATACATCAAAGATTTAGGGACATAAATGTATGGCTTATATACCATGGAGGTGGGTTGTATTATATAACCTGACTCTGAGGAGAGTCCAATATATATCAAAGGCTTAGGGACATAAATGTATGGCTAATAGACCATGGAGATAGGTGGTTTTAAATAACCTGACTCTGAGGAGAGTCCAATATACATCAAAGATATAGGGACATAAATGTATGACTTATAGACCATGGAGGTGGGTGGTTTTATATAACCTGACTCTGAGGAGAGTCCAATATACATCAAAGATTTAGGGACATAAATGTATGGCTTATAGACCATGGAGGTGGGTTGTTTGATATAATCTGACTCTGAGGAGAGTCCAATATATATCAAAATTTTAGGGACATAAATGTATGGCTTATAGACCATGGAGGTGGGTGGTTTTATATAACCTGACTCTGAGGAGAGTCCAATATATATCAAAGGCTTAGGGACATAAATGTATGGCTAATAGACCATGGAGATAGGTGGTTTTATATAACCTGACTCTGAGGAGAGTCCAATATATATCAAAGGTTTAGGGACATAAATGTATGACTTATAGACCCTGGAGATGGGTGGTTTTATATAACCTGACTCTGAGGAGAGTCCAATATACATCAAACATTTAGGGACATAAATGTATGGCTTATAGACCATGGAGGTGGGTGGTTTTATATAACCTGACTCTGAGGAGAGCCCAATATATATCAAAGGTTTAAGGACATAAAAGTATGGCTTATAGACCATGGAGGTGGGTGGTTTTATATAACCTGACTCTGAGGAGAGTCCAATATATATCAACGGCTTAGGGACATAAATGTATGGCTAATAGACCATGGAGATGGGTGGTTTTATATAACCTGACTCTTAGGAGAGTTCAATATATATCAAAGGTTTAGGGACATAAATGTATGCCTTATAGACCTTGGAGATGGGTGGTTTTATATAACCCGACTCTGAGGAGAGTCCAATATATATCAAAGGTTTAGGGACATTACTGTATGGCTTATAGACCATGAAAGTGGGTGTTTTAAATAACCTGACTCTGAGGAGAGTCCAATATACATCAAAGATATAGGGACATAAATGTATGACTTATAGACCATGGAGGTGGGTGGTTTTATATAACCTGACTCTGAGGAGAGTCCAATATACATCAAAGATATAGGGACATAAATGTATGACTTTATAGACCATGGAGGTGGGTGGTTTTATATAAACTGACTCTGAGGAGAGTCCAATATATATCAAAGGCTAAGGAACATAAATGTATGGCTAATAGACCATGGAGATGGGTGTTTTATATAACCTGACTCTGAGGAGAGTTCAATATATATCAAAGGTTTAGGGACATAAATGTATGCCTTATAGACCTTGGAGATGGGTGGTTTTATATAACCCGACTCTGAGGAGAGTCCAATATACATCAAAGATTTAGGGAAATAAATGTATGGCTTATAGACCATGGAGGTGGGTGGTTTTATATAACCTGACTCTGAGGAGAGTCCAATATACATCAAAGATTTAGGGAAATAAATGTATGACTTATAGACCATGGAGTTGGGTAGTTTTATAAAACCTGACTCTGAGGAGTCCAATATGTATCAAAAGTTTAGGGACATAAATGTATGTCTTATAGACCATGGAGATGGGTGGTTTTATATATCCTGACTCTGAGGAGAGTCCAATATACATCAAAGATTTAGGGACATAAATATATGGCTTATAGACCATGGAGGTGGGTGGTTTTATATAACCTGACTCTGAGGAGAGTCCAATATATATCAAAGGTTTAGGGACATAAAAGTATGGCTTATAGACCATGGAGGTGGGTGGTTTTATATAACCTGACTCTGAGGAGAGTCCAATATATATCAAAGGCTTAGGGACATAAATGTATGGCTTATAGACCATGGAGATGGGTGGTTTTATATAACCTGACTCTAAGGAAAATCCAATATATATATCAAAGGTTTAGGGACATAAATGTATGGCTTATAGACCATGGAGGTGGGTGGTTTTATATAACCCGACTCTGAGAAGAGTCCAATATATATCAAACTTATATATACATAAATGTGTAGATTATATAATGTGTAGATGAGTGGTTTTGTATAACCTGTCTCTGAGGAGAGTCCAATATATATCAAAGGTATATATACATAAACGACAAAAATGTATAGATTATAAACTGTGCAGATGGGTGGTTTTATATAACCTGACTCTGAGGAGAGTCCAATATATATCAAAGGTTTAGGGATATAAAAGTGTGGCTTATAGACCATGGAGGTGGGTGGTTTTATATAACCTGACTCTGAGGAGAGTCCAATATATATCAAAGGCTTAGGGACATAAATGTATGGCTTATAGACCATGGAGATGGGTGGTTTTATATAAACTGACTCTGAGGAGAGTCCAATATATATATATCAAAGGTTTAAAAACATAAATGTATGACTTATAGACCATGGAGGTGGGTGGTTTTATAGAAACTGACTCTGAGGAGAGCCCAATATATATCAAAGGTTTAGGGACATAAATGTATGGCTTATAGACCATGGAGATGGGTGGTTTTATATAACCCGACTCTGAGGAGAGTCCAATATATATCAAAGTTATATATACATAAATGTGTAGATTATAGAATGTGTAGATGAGTGGTTTTGTATAACCTGTCTCTGAGGAGAGTATAATATATATCAAAGGTATATATACATAAACGACAAAAATGTATAGATTATAAACTGTGCAGATGGGTGGTTTTATATAACCTGACTCTGAGGAGAGTCCAATATATATCAAAGTTATATATACATAAATGTGTAGATTATAGAATGTGTAGATGAGTGGTTTTGTATAACCTGTCTCTGAGGAGAGTATAATATATATCAAAGGTATATATACATAAACGACAAAAATGTATAGATTATAAACTGTGCAGATGGGTGGTTTTATATAACCTGACTCTGAGGAGAGTCCAATATATATCAAAGGTACATACACATAAGTGTAAAGATTACAGACCCTGGATATGGATGGTTATATAACCTGAATCTGAGGAGAGTTCAATATACATGAAAAGTTTATATTCATCAATGTATAGATTCTATAACTAGGAGATGGGTGGTTTATATAACCTGACTCTGAGGAGAGTCCAATATATATCAAAGTTATATATACATAGATGTGTAGATTATAGAATGTGCTGATGAGTTGTTTTGTATAACCTGTCTCTGAGGAGAGTCCAATATATATCAAAGGTATATATACATGAACAACATAAATGTATAGATTTTAAACTGTGCAGATGGGTGAATTTATATAACCTGACTCTGAGGAGAGTCCAATATATATCAATGGTACAAAGACATACGTGTACAGATTACAGACCCTGGATATGGAAGGTTATATATATAACCTGATGCTGAAGAGAGTCCAATATATATCAAAGGTATATATACATAAATGTATAGATTACAGTCCCTGGATTATATATGTGGAGATGGGTGGTTAACCTGACTCTGAGGAGAGTGCAGTATATATCAAAGGTATATATCTATAGATTATATACCTTGGATTGTTTTTTTTATATAACATGACTCTGAGGAGAGTCCAATTTATATCAAAAGAATATACATAAATGTATAAACTGTGGAGTTGGGTGATTTTATATAACCACTCTGAGGAGAGCCCAAAGTTATATATACATAAATGTATAGATTATAAACTCTGGAGATGGGTGGTTTTATATAACCCGACTCCGAAACGAATCCAATATATATCAAAGGTATATATACATAAATATATAGATTATAGAACCTGGAGATAGGTGGTTTGATATAACCTATATCTGAGAAGAGTCCAATATATACCAAAAGTTTAGATACATAAATATAAACATTATAAACACTGAAGTAGTAGGTTTTTATACATCAGTTGAATGAACCCGACTCTAAATCCGTAAAAGACTCTAAACACCCTGCAGATAGGTGGTAAAATATAACCTGACCCTGAGCGGTGTCCAATATATATCAGGAGAATAGATAAATGCATGCATATATTATGCACTGCGGATGGGTGCTTTTATATAAAATTTTGCATAAAATTGGTATTTGGAGGTAATATTTTATTGACAAAAGTTATCAAAAGGTAAATCCTTTCTTAAAGTTGGCATGAATGTTTTGTCTATTTTCCACACATCTGAGTAAGGTTAACCGATCATACCCGCGCGATGTCCGGTTCCCCTCCATGGCTGGGATGGTACTGATGCTGTATTTGAAACTTTCTCAATGCTCATCACTGCTTGTTCGAATCCCACTGTGAGAAAGTGTAAAGTCTTACCGATGGCATGAGGTATATGGTACTGGTACACAGGTACAGTACTCTTCCAGGAAAAGGTGGGTGGTCTGTTTCCTCCATGTAATTGACAAATATAGCCTAAAATGTTCTGAAAAGCAACTATTCAAAGAAACAACCAACCGGGTTAATGTGGATAGTGGAATTGATTCAAAAGAGATTCATTGCATGATAGTTCAAATTTCTTTCTAAATAACAACAATTAACATAACAACTGATAACAATGGATGTAAATAAAACATGTTTTGCCAAACCAGCATACTGTACATAGTTGTTAACTGGCAGTCCTTTATTAAGAGCTGTTCTAGTAGAACTCAGATGGGGACTTGGGGTGTATGGAAATAGATAGGTTTATAAGCGCGTTACTACTGTCTCGCCAAAGAGCTAGCTTTTATGGTGACATCGGTAGAGCGTCCGCTTCACATGCAAGGAGTCCCCGAGTTCAATCCCTTTGTGCTTAAATATTTATGTGTAATTTTTCCAGTCCTATTACACTATTATTTTCACAGCTAGAATCAGTTATCATCGATTACCGTCCCTTCACAAGCTTAAAAAAATGTTTTGCTCAGATAACAACAGACAATATTAGATTCACATCTGTGGCCGGGATGGTAAAGATGCTTCATTTGAGGGGAGTCAGTGGTGTAATGATGGGAAGTACCCGTCATACCAGCGGTCCGGGTTTGCTTCCCGACTGCAGTTGATTTCCCAACTGGTGTTCAGTGCTGGGTGATTTCCCAATTGGTTACTGTAACAGAATTGAATTGAATGTTGTTTTACGGCTCATCAACACAATATAGGTTATTTAGAGCAGCCCCAGAGAGGGGAAGGATACATAGGAATCCGGGAACCGTGCTCTACTCTTATTATCGAATAGATTCCTATGGTTCTTTAACGTGCTCGAAGGATAGACCGATACACGTCTCATCAACACAATATAGGTTATTTAGTGCAGCCCCAGAGATGGGAAGGATACATAGGAATCAGGGAACCGTGCTCTACTCTTATTATCGAATAGATTCCTATGGTTCTTTAACGTGCTCGAAGGATAGACCGATACACGGGACCGCCCGGTTTACATCCCTATCTGACGGATGAGGCTAAGGGAAGGTGTCTTGCCCAAGATCACACCGACGAAACTCAGTGTCGGTGGCAGTAACAGCACTATCCTAGACTGGATGCCGTAAATACACAAATGCAGAGAGCTCGACTTGAAATAAGTTTTTCAATCCATCCTACTACCCTCTTTAAAAAATGTTAACCTCCTCGCCACTGATTTCTGCAGTTTCATATTAGACTGGGCGCTTGACTTTTAAGTGAGATAGCGTCCTCTATGGATAAAAGTTCTATTTCCAAAACATTTGGCCTTCTTTATCGCTTCTTTACCACTTTCCTATGTGTAACAGTCAAGCCTGCATTTCAGATTGCAGAAAGGATTTATCCATAAAATTATGGATAAATTCTTGATTGCAGATAATGATTAATAATTGTGTTACCCCACCCACGTGCAACCACGGTAATATATACGATCGTTATATTTTATTTATAGACCTACCAAACGTCGCAGACAATTCTTTCGGACATTTTTTATTGCCCCTAACTATAACATATTTTAGATTATTATATGCCTCATATTGTTCAATGAACTCTTCCACAAGCTGATACGTGGTGTATTTTTTCAGCGACATGGGCGCCGCCATCTTGTGTTTGTGACACCGGTTGTTGTTGTTTTAAATTAAATACTTTTTTCTTTTAAATATCGATTTTTTTTTCTTTAGAATTTCGATTTATTAAGAGGTAAAAGCTAACTGTATATATCGTTTTTAAAGCGGATTAATAAAACTGAAGAAAGGCAAAGCGTTAGCTCCTCCCATAAACTATGTACCGCCCCTGACTCTGAGGAGAGTCCGATAATCAGCCGTGAGGAGAGTCAACGAACGTCTACCCTCACTGCACAGGCAACGCTACTGTGAAAAGAGTATACGTGTTTTTGGTTGACTGTGTTCTGTGAAAGCTATATTTTATTTCCTGTTCGGCTTTTATGCCTACTTTTATGAATGTATTTGTATCGGGTTAAAAAATAATTACATCCCAGTTCAGGAGTTTTATAATCATCTTGGATATTACCTGTCATATACACTTCGAATTTTGTCTGCAGTTTGTTGGGTATGGTCCGCTGGGAAATCACTTTGGCCACACCACTGTTTCCATTTGTTGTAACTAGGTAGCCCATTGTCCCGGCAACGCATGATGTCAATAGCTCCAAGGTCCATAGCGTGAGATGTATTCAAATTCATAAATAGCTTGTTTCTAACCGAATCTGAAAGTCCCCTGAGATAACGAACAGGATTTCCTGGTTAAGAATGCTCATTTAAATTGATTTGTTTAAATACGTCCTTTATTATAAACTATGTTGATGGTGTAATACGACATCTCAGTAACTCGTATATGACATTTCAGGGCTCATGATAAAGTTGTCTCGTCGGAAAACACCGTTTTACCTTTTGGTGATTTGTTTATCCTCATACTTTTGTAAGCAACAGGGTGAGCTTACAATGACTTTATCTACAATATGCAGGCGTTTAGACCTGTTCATTATTGCCTAATCACAAGTATGAGTGTGCATGTTTTAACGTTAAACTTGACAGAAACATGTTAACGTAAAATATATCATAAACGTTTAAACGTAAAACAAAACCAACATATACATCACTCTAACATGTCAGAACACATCCTTCTTACTTAAAATGAAATACTCAAATAGAGAAATACTTAGATCTTAAAAGCGCTTTTAAATGCTGCAAAGTAGTGCAAACATGGGGAACTGTAGAAAAAAAAAGTGAGACGATTAGTCGATACATTCTAGTGGTGGACTAACACCTGAGGAATCTCCATCTCTCATTCGTATACTATCTCACTATATATCTAAAATTTGAGCAACAGGAGTAATTCGACCGAAGCAGCGGTTACTGGTCTCCTCGTTAGGGAGATCCTTTGGAAGCGACAAATACAAACAAGAGTATAAAGTAGCAGACTCGGTTTCATAAAGTCTGTTCATGAGAGGTAATGTAAGAAGCCGCACTATCGCGTCCCCTAGCACCGCCTAAAGCGGTATTCTACCTCAAAGCCACATATGTTTGGCTCGATCCAAAAGCACCAGTAAAAATAACACTACTGATTCGCAGTTTGGAGAGACATTTTACCTCAGCAACACTGCACTAAAAAATTCTAGTGTCAATGTTAATAAATACTGATAAGGGATATCCTTTGCAAGCAACAAACACAATTAGATAACAGGTTCATTGAGAATCTTATATATATCATAAGGAAACAAACAATAGTCTTACGCGTCCATTTCTCCCATTCCTCTTGATTGCTGAAATCGAAGTATGCCATTATGACCGTTGAGCTTGCAAGACTTTTCCACCCTGAAGTACTCCTCGTGTAACGGAAACGAACTTAACTCCTTGTTATTTGTAGCTTGATGCTGTCCTTGTAAACTGTAAACGAATAGTCCACAAATTGTAGATACTCAAAATGTGTCGCAGATTGGAAAATACTTTTTTTTCGAAAATCATATCAATTACGTCTTCTTTTGGATATTAGGCAATCTAGATTATTTTCTAAGGCATTATTACCATTTCTTGCTGGATGCGTTTGCATAAACTATTTATGTAAAATATAGCTTATACAGGTACAGAACTATACCTTCTTCTTTTTAAGAAATGTGTTATTTACGAAACATCAGTTTTCAAATGCATGTAGAACGTAAAGGCATATTGAAATAAACATGTCACGCGTCACGCAACAGTCATATATCATTTTCTAATACGTCACGCAACAGTCAATGATTACAGTAATATTGCATGGGTATCCTGTGGCGATTGGGGATAACACAGATCGATATTGACGTCGCACAATAAGACGAATAAAAAAATATAGTGCCATTGAACAATAGAAGCACAATCCAATTCAAACATATTTGTACGAATGAAATCTATTTTTATCGATGTTAAGCAATCTTGATCCGTGCTATTGGCTCTGCCGAGGTTCCGATTAAAACAGTTATACCGAGTGTTGGAATTTTCCTATCTGAACCGGATACCCATGATTGATTCTTTTTCCTGCATGCGCGTTGACGTCGCCAACTACTAACATTTTGCGTGTTTATTTACACAATGACGTCATGCAACTGTCATTGTTGATATCAGCGCGCGACTTTTATCTGCCCCATTGTGTAAAATCAGGCTTTCAATCACCCATTTAAAATGAGGATTTCCTTATCCGATATGCAAGAACATTGTTTCTAACTCAGTATGACGTCACGTAACATTCATCAATAACGTAAAGCGCTTTCCAATTATTTTTGATACGACTAATACCCGGAAAACATCTTAGAACACTGCCTTATAGGTGGGAAAAAGGTCATATAATAAACATTGTAATAGACTCGGTGTTAATAAAATACGAAATTTTATCAAACTCGTTCTGTATTTTGTTATAAATCTCGTTAAAGCTTGATGTATGTGTGTATGTATGCGTGCGTTCGTGCGTGCGGCGTTCGTGCGTGCGTGCGTGCTTGTGTGTCTGTGTGTGTGTAGTTCTAAGGTTTATAGCATTTTAACCAGGGGACGTCCTAAAGTAAAGGTATAGGAACAATAAAGTCTGGACTGGAATGAAATGGCATCTCATCTGTTATCATATTTATTTGAAGGAATTCACCTGTTAATCGTTATTCACCTGTTAATCGTTGAATGACCGTATCTAAATGCTGCAGTACTGAAACTGGCGGAGATTCCTGCATCAATAGATGGGTCATACACTGCGTCATGTCCGTATGTCTCTTCGAGGTCGTAAATTGAAAGAGTGTTATCGTCAAGAATTACTTCTGCAAAATCTGTTAAAGGATTTCAGAATATAAATAATATATGTACAAAAATGAACAGCATTATCTACTTCGACTTAGTTCACATTTTTCGTACACTAATATTTTTAATAATGATGCTGTAACTTGAAACGACGACGACGACGAAGAAGAAGAAGAAGAAGAAGAAGAAGAAGAAGAAGAAGAAGAAGAAGAAGAAACAGATGACGTTGCGGAAGAAGAAGAAGAAGAAGAAGAAGAAGAAGAAGAAGAAGAAGAAGAAGAAGAAGAAGAAGAAGAAGAAGAAGAAGAAACAGATGACGTTGTGGAAGAAGAAGAAGAAAAGAAGAAGAAGAAGAAGAAGTAGAAGAATAAGAAGAAGAAGAAGAAGAAGAAGAAGAAGAAGAAGAAGAAGAAGAAGAAGAAAACAACAACAACAACAACAAGAATTCAGACGTCAGGTATCATAATATTAAAGGTACACATCATTACATCATGTCATTATCTAATTGATCTTATTGTCCATATTCATCCTAATACATCACCTTTCAGTGTGAAGTGTTGGTATTCTGCGATAACAATTTTCCTAGCTTCTTGGAACAGCGTCTCGTTGTTCCAGCCGTTGTTGAGTTCAACAAGCTTGTCTACGATACGATTGTGTTCACGTGCAAACAAGGTGAGTGTACTTTGATGGGTGGGCGCAAAATTGACCCTGGAGTCACCTGTAATTATGTTAACCCAATAAATAATAACGCCGATCACTCGACTACGTAACATCGAGCCCTGTGCTACGACACTTTACCGCCGGACAAAATTGGATTAGGATTTTTTGTTGAAAATGTTTCACTAAATTTTAAAGATAAATAAATCTTATATCAATACATAAATAGAACGAACGAAAGAACGAACGAACGAACAAACAAACAAACAAACAAACAAACAAACAAACAAACAAACAAACAACTAAAAAATAAAACAAAAAAACAAACAAACAAACAAACAATCAAACAAACAAATAGATACATACTGAATGCAACGAGCACAAACAAGAGAGAAAAGTCTCGTTTTTATTGAGTTTATTCATGACATAAAGTTTTTTCCTGGCAGTCAGTTTAATGACAATTCATTTGGAACTATTACCCTGGGAACATCTGACTAATATTTTTCAGAACTCCCACCCATATTATCAGCTGTTTGGAAGTAGTTCCACAAAATAATCCACTCATTCAAAGTGTGCCAGAGTTGGTCGTTTATCCTAAACGATTATGCCTCACTTATTTAATTAAGCTAATACGAATATATAGAACTTTGAACTTTGCAGAAACATGTACCAATTTATACATTTAATGTTAAACGGATATGAGAAATATAATTAAATGATGAACATGGTATCGCCATGCTATTTATAAAAAATAAATGAAAACATTCTAGAACCTTGTTTAAATTCCCAGCGGCCTTTTTGTCACTGACCGTACCAAGGCGGTAGCCCTATTGTCACCCCGGTTGTATTTGTGACGTCATTTGCCTTGCTTATTATTAATATTATAATTGTTGTCCATTTTAATGGGTGTTATTCGATGACTGTGTTCTGTGAAAGCTTTGACCTTTATCCCTGTGTTATGCTGTAGGTGTGTGATATTTTTTAACATGGTAAACCATTATCATAAATACGAAATAACAGTAACAGTCAGTTTTAATATTATTAATGTATTATTATTTTATTATTTTATTTTTATTATTATTATTATTATTATTATTATTATTAATGCTTAAACTAAATATGCAAGATAAATGTATATATAGCAATGTTGTAAAATATAGAACTCATAGATAGATTGAACATAAATCCAAAAGCAACATACTCAAAAAAAGATTCAGAAACAATAGGCAAAAAGTAACAGACGTATTATGGGAAAGTATTTTAAAGAGTGTTATAAATAAATAAAATAAAAAAGTGTTTTTACAGCATGAATATTTTTATGTATATAGGCAGTTTTTACTTAACGATATTATTATTTACTGTTTGTTTCATAATGAATAATGGATTTTAGAAGTGAAATAAAATGGTATTGTGTGAAATGTAGAGTGTTTCTTTTTCACAGCACGAACTACTTTTTTCACTGTCAAAAACTGCTTAATGTGTATCATTTGCTTGAAAATGAACAAACAAATAACATCAGATGTAGGTTTTGAAAACTGGTGAAGTATTTTAAGAATTGTTGTCATTGACAGCGGAAATGTCAGTTGTTGTTTTTCCAGAAAGTTGGTATGAAAGTTATATCATTGGATTTAAGAATTCTTAAAGAAACTAACCCGCCAAAAAACAGGCAAAATTACACTACAATTAGATATAAAAATCGAACAGAAAAGTAGCATTCAAGGACGACAGTCAACCAAAAACACACACGGAAACAAAGAACAGCTTTAAAGATAAATAAAAGGGTAGATAAGACATCACAAATACAAAAACCGTTTATCAAAACTCTGTCCATGTGCTCAGGTCATATAATAATGTATATGTGCCGATTAAACGTATAAATCTTTTCACGGGTGCTTCAAATATCCGTGATTGAATATGCGTTAAATGAATTATAACAATGAATTATAACAATAAATTGGTAACTCTTAATTCGACGTTCCAGTTTTTGGGTTTGGTCTCGCTGGTTAAAGCCGTTTATATTGTGTCTATAGAATTTGGATTCTGAAAATATGTAAGTATATATACATTGTCGTCAGTAGGTTTAGATACGTTGTAAAATTTGTAATATTGTAAAATGTGGTTGTTGTTGGCACGATAGCTAATAAGAAAATGATTTGTAATTTATTGAAATCGGTTAAGTATTTTTGAAGTTATGGTGAATTAAAAATAGCATTTTTACCATACTGAGCAGATGACGTCAACAAAAAGATGTTTTCTCACTTCTCGATGAAATCAAATGTGTTATTCACGACAGACAGCAAATATCCTCTATTTATCACATAACTTATGGTATGGGAGTGGTATAAAGCCATTCTATATTTTCGATATATAACTAGTTTCAAAATGCAATAAAAGTCGATATGTCAGTTATGTGATAAATAGAATGTAACATTCGTTCTCATTCATTACTGAATTTATTAAACTCGTTAGTAAAAATGATATAATGCGAGGCTCTTAACTCGTTTAATAAATTCAATAACGAATGAGTACTCATGTAAGATCCTCTATATACAAATTTTGTATTGTAAATATTAAGATAAATGTTTATATAACAATCTGTACCTGCTGCATAGCAATACTGGTCATCATTGTTGAGGGAATCATGACAATCCTTCTGATTTTTGTGGGGTGGCAGATCCTTACTGTGTTTACCAGATGGACCCATTTTCAATTTTGCTATAAAACAACGGAAATAACGCTTTAGTAAAAAGGTACGAGACTGTTTAACACACTGCTGACGTCAAAACCACAAGAGAACTTTCAACTATTAAATGCTATACATACAGCCCTAATATTGGTGTTTTTATATAAATATGTAACAGATACCTAATTTAGTTTAAACTTATTTATTTTACATCGATTGTAACGAAAGCTCTATGAACGTATTCGAATCACTCTCGATGTCTCCCTGGGTAGAACCAGTACTAAGCAATGCAGATAAAGTGTCTTGCTCAGGGACACAACGCATATGGCAATGGCGGGGAATCGAACCCACGACTTTTGGATCATGGGTCCAACGTTCTACCACTAGACCACAGCGCTCCAAATTTAGATGCCTAATTTAACACAAAACATATATCACAAAACTTACCACCATCCTTCAATGCCAGCAACGCTGTGAGATCGTCGCCATAGGTTGGCCCCCCAGCAATATAGGACGACATTGTATTTATTTGATTCCTTGTGCCTGAAATTATACAAAAATAGATGTTGTAGATATGGACAAAAACGTGCTCTAGTGTATAAATGATTCACTGACAGATTGTGTCAACATTATAAAAAGTGAATGGAATAAAATGTTATATTATTACTTAACTTTTACTTTTTTCTTATTTAATTTTGAAAGAAAAATCATAGTAATCGTAATAATTAATGTAAACGCCATATTTAAGTTGTGTACATCCATTTTTCTCTCTCTCCGTGTGTGAGTCTGTTTGTGTGTGTGCGTGCGTGCGTGCATGTGTTTGTGCGCGCGCGTGTGTCTGTCTGTCTGTCTCTCTCTCTCTCTCTCTCTCATATAAACACATCGACAATTATATGCATATACTTTTATTACATGTAAAGTATAAATGAGATGTTCAAAATATATTAAAATTGTTAAGAACTTTCTACACTGTACAATCAAATGCCCTTACAATGTCGAAACAGACCCACTACATTAATACACGTACAATCAATTATCCTATATCATTGGTTCGAACTAAACACTGACGAAACATATCTCGCTTCATTGATAGATATACCATCAAATATCCTTACATTAGTTGGAACGGCACATCGCCCTTTATTATCTCGCTACATTGATAGTTATACAATGAAATATTTTACATTAGTTCTAACAGCACATCGCCCTTAAATATATCGCTACATTGATAGATATACAATCAAATGTCTTACATTAGTTGTAACAGCATATCGCCCTTACATATCTCGAATCAACTGTCTTACATTCGTTTTAACAGCACATCGCTCTTAAATATCTCGCTACATTTATATATATACAGTCAACTGTCTTACATTAGTTGTAACAGCACATCGTCCTTAAATATCTCGCTACATTGATAGATAAACAATCAACTGTCTTACATTAGTTTTAACATCACATCGCCCTTAAATATATCGCTACATTTTTATATATACAATCAACTGTCTTACATTAGTTGTATCAGCACATCGTCCTTAAATATCTCGCTACATTGATAGATATACAATCAACTGGCTTACATTAGTTGTAACATCACATCGTCCTTAAATATCTAGCTACATTGATAGATATACAATCAAATGTCTTACATTGCTTGGAACAGCACATTGCCGAAACAGATCTCACTACATTTATACATGTCTGTCCTACACTGGAAAAGTAAGGATCCTCAGTTGTGTCGATTGGTAGACAAAGAGAGTGACTGAAAGGAAATAAAAATTAAGTCAAGACATAGGCGTTTCTTTTAAGATAGTGATACGTTCTCTAAGTTTAAAGTTACACTTAGGATGTTTTTTTCCGTTTAGTCCAAACTGATTACAGATTGTACTCGTTCAAATTATCTGCCAAGTTTGGTGAATAATCAGTCCAAAACTAGTTCACGAATATCTTTAATATATGTTTAAAAGACACCTAAGTAATATTTAAACCCCCAGCGGTCTTTTAGCCACTGACCGTTCCAGTGCGGTAGCCCTATTGGCAACCCGTTTGTGTTTGTGATGTCACAGGCCTTGATTATTAACATTGTAATTGTTGTTTGTTTTAATTCGAGTTTTTGGTTGACTGCGTTCTGTGAAAGCTACATTTCCTGCTGGACCTTTGTACCTACTTTTGGTATCGAATGCGTACATGAGAATTATTTTATGAGTTCATCACGCCGAAAGTCGTTTTGAAATTAAAACATATTGCTTCTTTAAAATAAAGATAGATATATTAAATATATATTTTAGAGATGTTTTAGAGATGAGCGAGAAAGAAAAAAAACACTGGCTAACTTATGTATTTTATTGTTTTAAATTACTGGTCTTGGCTATACTGAAGATATTAAACCAACAACAATGTCTGCTGCCCTGCTTTGAAGCTCAGATGTTGGAAAAGGCTGTACGGTAACCCTATGGGAAAATTAATTGTGGTGTGAGACCTGAAGATGTTAAAGTTTAATGTGTTTTAACTGAAAGAAGTAGAGTAAATCGTATGCAACTGTTTATCGCCATATGTTAACTTTTCGGAAAAAAGAGACTTGTGAACTAACATAAAATACAATCTTGATTTGAACAACAACAACAATCAATATAGCATCCGAAATAAAACAAAAAAAACGCTTATTTAAATAAGAATTCATATAACATAACGTACTCCTGTCAGTGAGTGACTGTAAAATTTAATAATCAAAGCAATATTCAAAATTATCATTAGTTATTTTGATTAAGACTGTTCATGTACGGTAGTAAAAAGTGCTTGGTTACCGTTCACGCTCTTTAGCTCCGGATTGAGAAGAACTCAATATTTAAAATGTCAAAAGTACAGAAATTTGAGCCATCCTGAAGATGACGGTGAACATGGTACACAGTTTCTAACCAAACTATTTGTCTTAAACGAAATATACAATGGGCATAATAAACAAAATGGAATTTAGTTGGGATCAGTGGTTATGAAGCCTTCATATAACAGTCAACAGATTAAATTAATATTCAGAAAACATATCCTAAGGGTGATTAAACAATACTCAGAACCTTTAAAGGCTGGTATAGTGGAACCACCTATTTGAAATTATAATAGGAAAACAAAACTATGTGAGAAAGTACTACCGATATATATATATATAGAAATATCGGGCTCAGTGATCTCCAAAGATCGAAATAGAGTATTTAAAAAATGAAGCATTCTTACCATAGTCCATTGCTGGCTTTATTACAACAGTCAATGGGGTTTCCATCCGCATCTGTGTTAAAACACGTTCTATAAATTAGATATGCTTCAGTGTACAATACATATACATTTGGTAATATTTGTCTTTGACTTTAAATGATTTTCAAAATGTTAGTATATTTAGCACATATATTACACAAACAGCCTTAGAAAGCCCGCTTTGTGCTTGCAGCAATACACACATCTCCAAACTTGTAATTTCTTGTCTTACTGCCGTTAAGGATCACGTTAAACAATACTGTCCTAAAGCTTATGGAAACTCAGAGATTAATTTATTTTGGTCAATTAAAAATTCAGGAGACATTCTTCATAAAATTCGCAATAAAAGTCAAGTTTCATCAGTAAGTACTTTGCCTTTTTAACACTATATTAAACCCAATAAAATCATCTTATCAAACGTACTTCTCCCATTCAAAAACCTTTTGCGAGAGAAGAACTCTATTATTGGCATTTAACAATATTACAGCATCTTTTTAGACAATTACAATATGTGGCCTTGCCAAGGAGATTGTAAAGCATTTATTTTCCTATTAGACACTATTTTCGTCACGTATGGAAGTACCGTTTATAGACAAAGTGTTGGGATCCCTATGGGTATGAACAATGCACCTCTTGTGGCAGATTGGCAGATTTGTTCTTGTATTGCAATGAAAGAGATTTCGTGTTGAGTCTTTTACCAGATATTCAGGCAGATGTGATTGAAGCCTTTAATGACACCTCTCGGTATCTGGATGATATATTGAACATTGACACTCATTTCTTTTCCACTATGGTTAATACTATCTATCCTAAAAGAAACTTCAACTCAACAAAGCTAGCATTTCTGATACTGTCGCTTCTTTTCTTGATTTACATCTCTCTATTGAAAATGGTGAAATAATTAGTAAAATCTATGACAAGAGAGATTATTTTAATTTTGATATTATTAATTATCCCCGAGCTATTTCTTATGGGATCTTTGTTTCTCAACTTATTAGTTTTTCTAGAGCTTGTAGTCGTGTTCAGGACTTTCGTTACAATAACCTTCGAATATACGCTGCAAAATTGTATTATCGTTACCCTTATCTAATTTTAAAATATAAAAGTAATTTAAGAACTTTTCTACGACAAGAACTGTCATAACCTGACATATATGGTGATGTGATTTACAAACATAAGATCCATGGTTATAATAACTTTCATTCTTTATTAAACTTCTTAAACAAATTATGAAAAGAGGTTATTGCCCTATTATTTTACAACGTACTGCATGTTTAGTGGTTGCCCCATTTACAGTGTGCCACTATGCTCTCCTCTTTGATTGTGAGATAACCAGACAGAATGTGGACTCTATGATGACGTCTACCTAGGTCCTCAAAGGACGGTAGCGTTTGATGTTTGGTTTGATGTTTGTCTTTAATCTTGTCTTGTCGTACCCTTAATGGTGTGTTCTGTTGTTGACCTGGCTTCTGTCAAATCATTGAGTACTTGATTTGTGGTTTTCTATGCTTTTGTTTTGTAAATTCATATATACATGATCATCTATGTGGCATCTATATGTCAATAGGGTAAGAGTGAGATTTGGTGCACCCTAGTTGCCTTTTTTTGCCACTGACCGTTCCAAGGCGGTAGCTTTATTGTCATCACTTTTAAGTTTGTGATGTCATATCTTGCCTTTTATTCATCTTTTTTATTATTGTTTGTTTATATGCGTGATTTTGGTTGACTGGTCATTGGATGCTACATTTCCTGTTCAGCTTTTTCATCTACTTTTAAAGATGCGATACAATACACCATATTACAAATGCAAAAGATACAAATAAATCAATAATTAATTAATGTGTTTGTTTTTTGTTGTGTTTTTTGTTCGTGCTTTTTGTTTATTGTTGTTGTTTGGTTCTTAAAATTTCTTATATTTAGCTGTTTTAAATGATGTTCTTGTTCTTATCACTCCATTGAAATCTAAATCATTTCTTTAAAGTAGCTTACCCGCCAACAACAGCCATAGTTTACAACATTTTTACACCGTTTCTAAACCTACTGACGACGAGGTATATATATATAACTTACTTATTTTGAGAATCTAAAATCTATAGGTACAATATAATCGTCTTTAAACAGCCAGGCCAAACAACAAAAATGGAGCGTCAAATTAATAGTTACCAACTATTAATTTATTTAACGCATATTCTGTTACCGGTATTTTAAAAACGTATGAATAAACCTTATACTTTTAATCGGCACATATGCATTATTATAATATATGATCTGAACACCTGGACAAAGTTTTGATAAAAGGTTTTGAAGTTTAATTTTGCAGTTATTTGTCGGATTAGACAGAGTTTTGTTAAAAGGTTTTGAAGTGTAATTTTGCAGTTATTTGTAAAATACTGCAAAATTACACTTCAAAACCTTTTATCAAAACTCTGTCCAGGTGTTCAGATCATATATTATAATAATGCATATGTGCCGATTAAAAGTATAAGGTTTATTCATGCGTATTATAAATCTGTGTTATACCTGTGGATACTGGAGTTTTGACAAGATCATTCGTCACAAGTGTTCCAAACGCCATTGTCCAAACTGCAAACTCACTATCTTCCGTGTCATGCGATTCACTAAAAACGGCGTTAGATATTTTCCGAGCATTTGGAAGTTCTTTACCACGTTTTGAACGTCTTACGCTCCGTAAACCTGTTTAGAAATTAATGCGGTGATAACATGGAGACATAATTAATATTAATAAGGTTTACATTCGTTGATGTGCTGTACACATATTTAGTGAATAATTCAATCAAAAAAAAGTGTAAATAAATACCACATGATCTTTAATTTCACAAAGGATCAACGTGGATTGTTATATCCATAGTTCGTTTGGTAGTAGTCATTCGTCCTTCTATTGCACTCAGTTGAGTTCCTTAAGGAGGTTGGCTGAGAAAGGACGTAGTGCTGAGATTTTTTTTTAAATTCATATTTAAAGCTTCTTTGGTATCATTAAGATGCAAAATTATCAAAAAAATGCTAGGTCACCACAATTTTTTTTCCACTAGACGTCATTGAAGAAGGCACATATTTCTAACTTCAACATTTCACTAAAAAGAGGAAAAATATAGTCATTGAACATTTTCACAATTGTTTTCATAACATTACGTTTATTGAAAACAAACAATTATTTTTCGATTGCATATATACATATCTTTCAAATCATACAAAAACAATTGTAATCCTCATTCGTCTTTTTACTTTAAAAAGCAAACATATATGTTACATATATGGACTGTACCCCACCCACTTTTGTTTTTATCGAAAAATTTATTTAAGATAAAAATGTATGTTCTAATGCTCAACTATTTTTACAACTTGTATATGACAAGGTCCTATGACATTTCTTTCAAAACAAGTAAAACAATATATAGGTCACTAGGCTTCTAATAAAAAAAATTATTAAAAATTCTTTAAATTACACCCATTTTCGAGTTATTTTGACATTTTCAATGTAATATACTGTACACACAATATTGACATGGAGATCGAAAATAAAATTAGCTCAGTATCTACTTTTATATATGTATTCCACTATTGAAAAACAAAAATTTAATTTATTCTATAGCAAAAGGATAAATTCTACTCAGAGCTACCCATACCCCCTATATTGTTGACAACAAAAAATGATCACAAATGAAGGAAATAATATGCGAAAAAAAAAATTGCTTAAAATTTGATATGTTACCGTCTTAAATCCTGCATTATATCCATATCTACTAGAATGCAAAATATATCCATATCTACTAGAATGCAAAAATGAAACAATTCTGTTGGCAAATAAAACTATGATTTAGGAAATAACATGTTTAGACTTGAAGATGTCAAAACTTAGTACAAAAAGGTCGACAATTAATTAATACCATTCAAATAATTTGGATAAAAACTAAACAAAAATACTAGCGGGAAATAGTCAAGAATATTTTATGAAGGCCTATTTAGCATTATATTTGAGGTAAAATAGCAATAAATAAAATTGAAAAACATTTTATAAAAATTAATAGTTTTGTAATACGCAGCTATTGTGTGGGATGGGTGTTCTGTCTACGATCGAGAAAAACTCCAATATGAGGCCGCACGGATTGTTACTGGATTAACAAGATCAGTATCAATACAAAAAAAATATTATCTGAAGTCGGATGGCTTTCATTATCCAATAGACGTAATCACAAAAATTGCCATTGTTTATTAAGTCAATAACGGCATAATGCCTCCACATGCCTCCATATGTTATTAACCTTTTCCCTCCATTTGTCCAGGAAAATAACCCTTATAACCTAAGAAACAATAACAACTGTCAGCCAATGGCAAGAAGAACGGACATTTTTTCCCGATCATTTGTACCATTATCTATAACCCTGTGGAATAACTCAACAGTCGAAATTAAAACTCCTAATCTCTTGCTATCTTTAAACGCAAACTTAAAAGCATAATTTGTGTAAGTCCTACAGTTCCTAGTTTCTTCTTACATGGTCCGCGACCACTTGCCGTTATACACGCGCGAATTCGTAATGCATGTAGCAATCTTAATAACGATATTTATATAAATCATTTACGACAATCACCAAGTTGCGACTGCGGACATGTAATAGAAAATGCAGAACATTTTATGTTTAATTGTAATATATTTCACATACAACGACTTACTCTATTTCAATCCACTCGACGTTTTCATGCGCTAAGTGTAAACACTGCTTTTTGTTCAAGAACGACTCTCATTAATGGAAAATCCATTAATTTGTAATGCTTTCCAACAATACATTAGCGAAATCAAGCGTTTTAAACACTGGTACATTTTACCAAGTTCTTACAAAGGGGTGCATACTGTACTGAATGTCTATAATCTGGTTTCTGCTATCACTACCTTGCTTCTTCCTATATCTTCTCTCTATACCATATTTGACAACAACAAATGGAACTGATCTCAGGTGTATTCAAGTATATGTTAATTGTTAAACCAACAATGTGTATATATACTATGTAACTATTTGCTTATCCATGTACATTTTTGTAATATATTGTATTGAGAAGGGCCGTAACTAATGTTGTTAGAACTTGTGGCCCAACACTTTTGCATATTATATGGCAATAACATATGTTTAAATCAATAGTTTTGTTTATTTACATCTGAAGCGTAACTCCTTTTACGTACCATCACCATAATCCGCCGCTAAATCTCGTCGCAAGCCAACGTTGGCTGATCCCCATTTGGGATTTTCTAGATTGTTACACGTTCCATCAATGGACGAGTACTCGTCGTTGGGACAAAGTTCTTCAGTTGCAGAACAACCTTCGTCAACTAATTCGGGAATACATGATGCTAATGCAGAGCTGTCGGATGAACGTTATGTTGGTCAACAGACAAGAAAAGAGTTAGATAATTAATAATGTAAACAACACTATAGAGTGTATATGGTCTATTAAATATTTTGCAACAATTTTAGGATGTTTACTTTAAGAAAAAATCACTTCGCAGAATAATATTACACGTTGAACATTAACATAAAACCATTGCAAATCACGTTATTAGCCTTAAATTAATATTTCAATAAAATAAATGACATTGTTTTATGTTTTGGTAAATGTTGTCAGCCCATTTATGCTTGTGATGTCACGTGCTTTGCTTCTTAGTTACGTTGTAATTGTTTTTAAATGTGTGTTTTTGATTGACTGTGTTCTGTGAAAGATATCTTTCCTGATCGATTTTTTTTATAACTTTTATTCATATATAGGGGAGAATCAAAGAGTGTAATACAAAGGGAAAATATAGTTGAAAGAGTTAGATAGAGCCTGGCGGGGATTTCTTTATTTACACTGTCCCGTTTTGTTTTGATGACAATAGGGTAAGAGTATGGTTTGGTGAATCCTATAATTATAACCGTTCCAAGGCAGTAGCTCTATTGTCAACCCGTTTGTGTTTGTGATGTCATGTAACCGGGTGCAGGTGAATGGTGAATACTAGATTCCTTGCTTCTTATTAAAATTATAATTGTTGTTTGTTTGAATGCATGTTTTGGTTGATTGTGCTCTGTGAAAGCTACATTTCCTGTTTGACTTTTATATATGATAGTAAAGCTGACGACACAATTTCAGTGCTCTATGTCGTTTAGTCGTACATGTCAATGAGAGAAACGCTAAGTCTTTAAAACTTTAAAAAATTAAACAAGAGCATGTCCTCACCGAGACAACCCTGTCAAACTTTGCAAATCTTCCAACATCTTCTCATTTTTATGGCGTGGTTTCTTTTCACTTCCGGTTACTTTCTGGTTAAGTTCAGAACTATAGCTTTTCTTACCAATTGCTGAAATACAAATATTTTTTATTTAACTCATCCATCAAATAGACCAACTTTTATTATTTGCACCATCAGCATCTATGGAGAAGTCCAAATTATATTAAAAAACGCAAAAAAGAGAAAGCGCAAGAACAGCCAATCATATACAATTGTCATTGGCATAAATATTTTAATGATTATTATTTAAATTATTGTATATTACAAGGTACAATTTGATAGATGAAAATACTTTTAACAAGATTAAATGGAATACAGGCATACAACCAAACAATCACTATTATTTAGAGTTCTGAAAAACTTGGCCAAGAGTGAAAGAATTATCAAAACCGAATGATAAACAAAGAAGTAATGATCATTTGAAGCTTCTTTTGAAACGGACATGGGAACTGCCATTTGACATCGCAGTTCTAAATTACCATATATAGAATATTTATGAATAACGGATTCAAAAGGGGGAAATCACAACGAAGGTACGTATGAAAAATAAGTAAAAAAGTGTTATAATGCATTATGTGGCCAGTAAATGGCTTTGCATTCATTTGCAGTGATTTTCTTTGTTTTAAATGATATTTACCAGTATCATATGGTAATTTAGAACTGTTACGTCATATTTTTCAAAATGGCAACTTCCATATCCGTTTCAGAACAACCTTCAAATGGTCATATATGCTTTGCTTGATCATTCTAACACCTATTCCAAAGTTGTTCAGAACTTTCAATAATAAAGATAGTTTGGCTGTGTCACTATAGTAAAGTCATATTTCTGATGAAGGTTTTATGCGTTGGTGTTTGGTTATGAGAGTGTTTTCTTTTTGTGTTTTATTGTGTGTGTGTGTTTTTGCATTTATTTCATACATATTTACAACTTTACGACATACTCCGGATAATAAGTGCGGACATGCGTAGTTGATATTTTAGAGCAGACGGTATCAAATTGCTACTTAGAAAATATCTACTTTAAAAATGGTTAATACAAGTATTTTGCGATTAGTTTTAATTAGCTACTGTTAAATGGACCAGAATAATCACACTTAACGTTAATCAATTATTGTTATGTTATTATCTCCTCTTCAACTTGAAACGGATGCTAATTGTCCAAAGAAATGGCGTGCAGGCGGCATGTTCGGCATCGTAAATGATAAAGTAGTATTATATATAAGCCCCAAGTAAACACAGTATTATGTTATAGTTCTTTCTTTCATGTTCATTATAAAAAACTTAAAGCTGTTTATTCTATTTAGATATTGTACTTGCAGAATGCAACAGTTTGAAGGGGAAAAAAGGTACCTCGGCACACATTGTAGTCTAGTTTTTTCTTAGCCCTTTCAATGTGAGCGCATCTGTTCTTATCTGTATTTGCTAAAACGGTCGAAACAATGGCAGTATCCACCACAAATATCATCAGGATAAACAGTCGTAACATCATTTTCTGAAAGCATAACAAAGCCAACAAATTATGATGTTTTTGGGTAATGCACAGTGAAATACATCCCTCCACCATAAATGTCGCAAATAAATTTAAATATGCATAAAGATGTATAAAGTCTATTGCAAAAAGGATGAAAGCAATAGCGAAATTCATTCCAAAACCATATCCTAATACGTATGCAATATTTAGTTGATTTCACTGAATATTGCCATGTTTCAAATGACTTTAGTTACTAAGCAACAACAACCTAAATACACATTAAGGTGTGTTACTTATAATTTTACAAGTCACAATTTTACCTTGTCGATAGCGGGAATGTTTTGTCTTGCTAAAGGCGGGTATGATCTCCATTCTACCGATAACATTCGCGCACTCTTAATAAAAAAATGCGTTGAAAATAATTCTTGAAATACTTCTTCGTGGACCAGATTACCCTTTCATCGAAGCAATGAACAAAGCATTCTGAAATTTGTTTCGAAAATGACTAATGGGTATATAGGTATTGCCGTGGTTATATATCTCTCTTGTGACACTAATCAAAATTACTTTGCATCGGGCCTCGGAGTATATTGTTGTAGTGATAGAATTTACTACATATATACACCTCGAAATTTGCTAAGGGTCACTTTTATTCTTTCATATAATTTTATTAGAAATTAATTCACAATAACGATAATATGAACTAAGGTAAATCTTGAGGCGAGCACACACAAGTTTGAAGCAATATATTCATGAAACATAGTTATAACATAATTATATTCTGAAAATAAACTTTAAAATGATGAAAGCAATTAAAAGAACAATAAAAATAAACGGCTAATTGCATTTATTATATTGTTTGTACTTATAAAAGAGATTAAATGATGCACAAAATGTGCTTAGGACATCTTTTGATAAATTAAATTCTATATTTATAATTATATTGAAACATTTTAGCTTGATGATTTTTTATTTTTTAAAAGGGATATTTAAAGCAAACAATATTGCATATACCTAATGCATGTGACAATAGCAATCAAACTCATTATTCAACTTGTTTTCCTATATATAGGCTTCTTGTATTGAATACAAAAGGTCGTCCACATGAGTAGTCTCCTCATCTTCCAAGTGTTTTACAGCATACAGGGGACACCCATTAATTTATTATCAACTCTTATTTTTTGTGTGATGCTAACTGAATATGTTTCATTTGTGATTAATATCACTTATATTTCACTTATATTTCTTTAAGTAATTTGTTTTATGGTAAATTCAAGCAATGGGTATGTGATAGAGAAGTACTGTTTCCGTCTTGTACATGTATAATTATATGGTAATTCATAGCTCTCATGGGTTAGCAATTGACATATCACCCACCACAAATGAGAGTACGTACAAGTCACCGATTCAACATACTTAAGCCTGGGTTTGAAACTTTCTCTTCTCACAAACCGGTATCTTTGTCCGTGCAATTGTTTACGTCTATCATAAGTCAGTTTGTTAACCAGAAGTCTGTCTGTCTGTCCGTGTAAACAAGTGAACAATTAATTGAATTCTATATTTATATTGAAACATTTTAGACTAGCTTGGTGTTGTTGCTTAGTTGTTATTGTTTTTGTAAGGGTAGGGGTATTTAAAACCAACAATATGGAATGTATGTAATGCGTGCGACTATAACATGCAGTTAACAAAAGAATGAACACATTATTCAACTTGTTTACTTACGGTACATACTTTTAGAGATAAGTTCTATGGTAACCGGTAGATTTAATTAAAGCAATGGGTATGCGATAGAGAAGTACTGTTCTAGTGCTGCACATATATGGGAACTCATAGCTCTCATGGGTTAGCGATTGTCATATTACCCACCACAAAGGAGATTCTAAAGGATGCATAGATGTACATTGTGTAGTAAAAAAAACAACACCACAGGCAATCAGGTGTAGGATTAATATTCCCAGACAATTTACTGTATAATCAACAAGTATTTCAACTGTTCATAATAATCAAAATAAGTTCATATGCAAAAAAGACAAATAAAATATAAATAAAATACATGTTATCTCCATTAAAACGTGTTTAATAACTACACAATGAAAACACCTTGGTATTGTGTTGATATCAAACAGGTGTTTACTAAAACCGATTTTATGTTCTCTTAAAGTCCCATGTATCTACTACATTATCATTTTCCTCATCATCAACAAGTATCATCATCAACAGCACAACATGCATTGTTTTTAACTGAGGATAATATGTCGACATCTGATACAACCGAGTTGTAAAGTACTCTGAACCATTTTTCATTTGAAGCATGTACCCCAGCATACAAGTCATTGTAAACAAATTTCAGTAGTTTTTTATGTCCAAGTCTACCTCGTTTTTTGTTGCAAGGTTTAAGGAGATCCCTATCCCACCTAGCAGTCCTGCTGCCAGTGGTATCATTTAAGTGACAAATATGTTGATTGATAGTTGTGAGATCATGTTCAAGTAGTATTTGCTGTGAAACAACTTCCTCAGCAGATAATATAGAATTCATTAATCTTCCTTTGTTGATATTGAAGAGAGCAAATTTTGAAATGGAAGCAGACGGAATCGTTGAAAAGTTTAAGGTGTATCTGTATTTGGTGTTAAATTGTTCATATGATGAATGGATTTCGTTTAAAGTGGTGTCAACTTTTGATTGTGGATAATTTATTTCTGTGCCTGCCTGATGGTGAATTCTTTTTGTTACATTGCAAATACCACCCGAAATTACAACAACTGTTGGGAGGGTGTAATCTGGCGGATTAAGAAAAACAGAGGTCTCAATTGCATCACTTATCTTGGCGATTGAGGCACCTGGGATGGAGAGGACCCTGGTTTTACACTGATTTTGAAAAGGATTTTGCCGAAAGTATGCCTCCATCTTCCTTCCTCTGGAGTCAAACCTAAGTATAACATTGGCCATCCTGAATATAAAATATAGATTTTTTTTTTTTTGCTCAATATTGTTATTGAAAATTATAGAGATTATTTAACTGCTGGGATCGATTATAGGGAATCCTTGATGAGATGGAAGACGTGTGGTTCTTTTCAATATCGAGCTTATGATAGTGATAAAACAAAACACACTTTCCATCGAGTGAAGGTTTTCCGTATAAGGCTATAATCGAACATAGGAGTTAAATATTCTATCTATTTCATTTTATATCAATTTATGTATCATGGTATGATTGTAACAGTAATTATTCGCTTTATTTAATGTCATCGCAGAATGACAGGCAATTTACAAGCAAAGACACTGATTTGAATAATAGTTTATCAACAGAAAAAGAGTCACAACTTTGGAGCTTAGCGATTATCATATCACCCAACTTTCAAATTGTGGAATGATGTTTTGTGTCTATTCCATTAAAGTTTCAATATCGTACATTTGATATATTTGCTTACAAACTTTTCACAATGAATAAACATCTGTCATGGCATGTAGAGTAAAAATTCCACAACTGTAACAATTTTTAACTTGTGTGTAATCCACGGTTCTCTAGTAGGATCGTCACGGGTCACAATTTTTAATTATTTATTTTTTTCATCAATGTATCACCATGGTGTATCCACGACACTTCATAAAGAATTACCTATGCTTCCTTTTTGCTACAAGTAGTGTTCCCCAAGCATGTCACGTCTCAGTTTAGCGATTATCATATCACACAACTTACAAAGGTGACATTTTAGAAGAGAAATACTACAGACATACAACAAGGAATCAGAAATAAAATGTTTCTGATTTTTAAAAAAATAATTTAATTCTTAAGGATCTATTCTTCTGTCGTTGATTTTTGTTTAAGAATCTGCAGTATGTACATGTATGCATCGTTCTTAAGATGTTGAAAATGGATTTTCAGGACTACTTTTTGACAAAATTAGAGAAATATCTCCGTTTGCTCTCCAGCCTTGCGTGTGGTATCTTGAATGTTGAACCATCATAGGGTGGTCTCTTGTCATTTCTAATCGCATTGATCCATTTTTGTCCTTGACTATAGCTGGACTTTCTCTTAACAATTTGCAAGGTTCAGACAGTGTCCCAAATTCCATTCTACATGTCTTTTCGCCTGTTGCATTTGACCTTGGTGGTCTGAGACAATAGTCTGAATGATATATAGGGTCCTATAGAAACCACAGCGTCCGAACGCAATGGCATCGTAGGTCCGCACTGTACTGCAAACAAGGAACACCTATGTATGTTTATACGATTAGTTAAGAGAAGGTGATCATCAAGTAGTGACTTTTGCGTTAAACTGACATTAACAATTTAACCAAGGGATTACTTTCTTCTGGTGGTAGAGGAGCAAATCCTTCTGGTGATGGCCAGAGATCTCTCCTTGCATCTCCATTTTCATCTGCACCTGCTGGATGTGAGGCTGTCATTCTAAATTGTGAAGCTGCCCAATCTGCCAATGATTGTGCACACTGCTCTTCTGAAAGGCCTGCTTGTATAGCCGCGTGCATTAAAGTATGAGGTTCCTTGTCTCCTCTCCAGCAAAGTCCATGCCAGACTTTGCAAATTCTTGTCTATACCAGCATGCGTCAACACCAAAAACTGGCCGAATTACGTCATGGAAGTAAGATTGAGTCCTAAGGTCAAAATACTTGGCAACTATATGAGTATTTGACTGTAAAGTTTGAAATAGCATAATGCGATTGTTCAAATCAGTATCTTTGCCAGTTGTGTCTTTGACATATGTGGTTAGCAATTTCTTGAGTGGTTTAAAATGAAATTCTGCACAACTCCCTGTAGTAAAAAAAGATGGCAAACAATGACCTTCATTTATTTTGTATTGTATTAAAGCTCTAAGTTCTCTGCCTTTTTGAGCCCAATACTGAGACGTGCCCCTTAGGTTACCTCCAAAGAATGAAATATTTTCCCCTATTTTTCATTTTTGCCTTGTTTGCTAACCCGAATAATGTTTATTTCGGCCGGTAGGAGAGGAATATGAGAAATGTAACACAGTGTCCTCTAGAAGCTATTTCACCATGTTTAAGCATATGAATATTAATACATGGAGAAATTATTGCTATGAGTTGATCCTCAGCGACAGACATATCTTGTAAAGACAAGGGCACTTTACCGGGTCCATATTATTTTGTGTCGAAAACATTTTAATGTCGGCTTTTTCTTTGGAACAACGCACACACACCTGTGTATTTTTTGACAGTTTCATTTCTATCCTTCTCTCTTTACAAATAATACAATAATTGATAGAGTATGACATTTGATTGAACTCAAAATTTCTTATCGAATCAATTGCATTATCAAATTGTGCATCATTACTTAACGGTGGTGCACTGGGTAATTTGCTTGACACAGCTGCATTTATTTGTGCATTATTTTTTGTATTTTTTTTTCAAATTTCTTCGTTTTCTATTTTGGGTTTCATCAGGTGTTTCATGCTCCAATTTTCTTTCATACTGCAAGCCAAATTTTCTACACAAGGATTGTGTTTCGGGTGAATGACTGGACACTTTTTGTGTTTCTTTGAAGATTTTGCTTTCCACTTGCACATCATCTGTCTTTTTGTTTAGAGTATGTTTTGAGTAATTTTTTTGTTTTCTAGGTTTTGAAATATGCGATGCAAATGTTTTTACTTCCTTTTTCTTTGTTTCGGGAGAATGAGGGTGCACTTTTTGTGTTTCTTTGAAGATTTTGCTTTCCACTTGCCCATCAACCGTCTTTTTGTTTAGAGTATGAATTTAGTTTTGTTTTCTAGTTTTTGAAATATGCGATGCAGATGTTTTTACTTCTTTACCTAATGTATAAGTTGTATTTCTTCGTTTTCTATTGTTTTCAGTAGGTGTTTTGTGATCTTCAGTTTGGTTTCCTCGTGTTGCATAAATAACGATTGTGTGAGTGATTTCACCGGTGGATTTCAAAATAATTGTGTTCAGCTAAAACCCCATTTACATCATGAATTGGCTCATGAGCAAGTTTCAGCACTGGGGATGTTGGACGTTGAACATATGAATATGTATAAGTCGCTGAATTCAACCTTTTTGAGCATGGGTTTGAAACCGGAGATGTAGACTTTCTCTTTTGTTTGTCTTTTTTTGCAGGAGTTGTACTCTTTGTGTTGTGTTTAATAACCAAATTGTGGGTTGTTTTGTCAGGAGTAGTTTTATTGTGAGGCTTTGTTAAATGTGTTCTTGAATCTAACTTTTGTTCTAACAAAACAGAAGGTTTGATGCGTAATAGCTGATAATGTCCATTATCGAGCAACATATCAATAGTGCTTACAAAATCCTCATAATGGTTGAATGAATTCACAATGAAACCGGACGCGCTGGCTGTCTTGTTTGAAGTATTTACCCAGACATTAATCTTTACAGCATAAATGGCAGAAGCAGCCTCAACTTCGAATGCTGTTGCCCACCCATCTTTAAATAACATGTTATTCATGTACATGGATTGCGTCGTTGATGAATGATGATGCAATTTGACTTTGTTTTCCCATTGACCCCAGTTGTCGATAAGATAATTGGCTATCTGGGTCCTGTATTGCAAAGTGTGTTGGAAATTGTCATCAATGGCTAAACTGAGACAATGGAAAAAACAGCTTCCATCACCAGGAACATTTATAACTTCATAATTCCCAATCCCACCCACATGACCCATAATTGAAATAGCACTTGATGAATAATTTTGACCTTCAACAACTTTTCCTTGAATTTCCTTCACGCAATCTGCATATGAACGCGCAGTCATCATGTCAAATGCTTAGAAGTCTATCCAAAAATATATGAATAATGTTAAATGACGCAATTCTTAACAGTCAAAATGACCTTAATAAGTACCAATACAACAACTATGTTTACCTGTCAAAAATATGAATTAAATCAATTGTTCAATTGCGAACTGTCAAACTGTTACCTGAGCTGTCCGATGTCGTCTGTAAATATACTCTGTAAAAGAAGTTTTGGACCATGGCAGTGTTCGAACCCATACAATGATCGCTGAACCATGACATTCGACCATAACCCTTATTATCTCAGTTGATAATTCACAATAGATCAACAATCAACAATAATTATCGTTTACAATGGAATTTTGCGAAAAAATAATAATCTTTTTATTGGTTACTCGAATGTGTTCGTAACTGTTACTTTGTATGGACTTTGCAACATTTTTTACGGACCCTTTGTGTGTTCGCGATATTTTTTAAAAATCAAATATTTTTTGGAATTTAATGTTTCTGGTACCAAATTAATCGGGTAGGGTAGACCTTGGTTACTAAAAAAGATACTTAAATTTTGTCTACTAGTTTTATTTTTATATGACTTTATATACCCTGGTCCAAAACTTGTTTTACCGAGTATATTTACAACTGTTACGTCACTGATTTTAGCACGCGCTAATTTCCCCTAATTTGCATAATGTGGAAAGTTTCCGGCCAAGACAATTTAACCTTCATACCGAGTGTTTACAAATAAAAAAACATACTAAATGAATAACTCACATATGCTGCTAGTGTTGTTTTAACATTATGCGCTCTGCAATTGTTGACATGTTCAGCATATTCCTGCATTTGTTGTCATTTTGAAATTTCCCACGGAAACCACATATTTTCTAGAAAGCCTTAGTTTTGCATTTGAACTCTTTACATATTCTGCTGCATATATTCTATAGGACTTTGTCAAGGAGTCGGAGAGCCTTTCAAATTATTTCTGAAACTCTACTCTAACCAGTCATAACGGAAACGTTGCAGAAACCTGTTTTATAGACTGCTCCACGGCGCATGTCTCGTCCACTCAAACAAGCGACCGTCACAGGCCGATTTTTGAAACGATGAATTTGATAGTGCATAAAGCGCATTTCAATTGCGATCATGGCCATACGCCTGATATATGTTCTATAAATAGATATAGAAGGTTGGGTTCTCCCTCAATATGCAGGCGCGCCACTCAATCAAAAAACTACCTAAGGGTTATTCTGTAGATATACTAGAGGTGAACGCTTTATGTAGGTATGAGGCGGAGGTAAGAAAGGGATTTGCAGAGGATTAAGGGAGGTATTTTGTAGATTGTCCAGGGGGAGTGGGGTGCGTTTAATTATATATATACTATCTGGAATATCCCATTCCTGCCTATTGTTCAATAAGGGAATATCCAACAAGGGTCTAAAAACAAAACAAACAAAAATTGCATAGTGTGTGCCAAGAAGGATATACAGTCGTCAAGAATTGCATCAAAGAAAAGAGTGTAACTACCTGTATCTTTGGTGAAAATTCATTTAGGGTACCTGCATGTATGTAGAGCATGCGTACACATTGAGGGAAAAACAGATATTATACTAGTTACGTCATTTTTATTATTTATTTTTTTCCATATCAGGCTAATTTATCAACATTTTAGCGTCAAAACAGACCTGTAATTTCTAGAGGGTATTTGGGCAATGGTCTCTCAGTTTTATCTCCACGTATATACAAAATAAATAAAAACACACTTTAATTTAAATGGCGCATAATATATATATAAAGGCCTGCATTCTATCGAGTTTTCGGAGGCTTTTTCTTTTAGGAATAGATATTTAGGCGAAACGTTATTCTGAGTGTTATTACATCCACCTCAACCCTACTACCTTCCCCACCCTTTCCATTTTTGTGCTCTTTTAGATTTTTTAGAATGTTCGTACCTGTGAAAAAGTTGTAGGATATTAGTAATAACTGGGTGGATGCACACAAAAGCAAATATGCACTTATAATAAATTATTTCACCCATCCACCTAGGTGGCGATGGGACAGCAACGGAAGTATCCAGAGAAATAGAAAAATGTTTAATTCCTAACCTAGGAGCAACATTTTACAGGGTAGTCCCATTGTTGGTATTATACTAATCCGAGCCTTCTCTGACCTTATCAGCCCTTTTTACGATTTTGATATTTCATCTGCACCAGCCATTTTATTTAATTAAAATCAGTCCATTTTCGATCCGTTTTTAGCTCTACTGGCCGTCCATCGTCCGTTAACTTTTGTATTGTGAACACTCTAGGGCCTTCATTATTAATCGGATCCATATAGCCATTAGAGCTATGATACAGGCCCACTTGGGCCTCTTGTTTACCTCTACTGGCCGAAAGCCAGCAGAGCTTATAGGATGGCGAGTTGTCCGTCGTCCGTCCTCCGTCCGTCCGTCGTTAACTTTTGCCCCGTTAAGACGATAGGGACTTCATTTTTTATCCGATACTTATCAAACTTTACCAGATTGTTAATATCAATGAAAATTAGAATAATTTCGAAAACCAGCCAGATCGGACCAGATACAGCGGAGTTATGGCCCTTTATTTAGTTTAATATGCTGTCTTTTGCCTCATTAAGACGATAGGGTATTTTTTATCCGATCTTTATCATATTGTTAATATTGGTGGTAGCTGGGACAAGTTCGAAAACCAGCCAAATCAGATCAGTAACACCAGTGTTAGGGCTCTTGTTTGCTGAAAAAAGGCCATATTCAGCATTGTGAACAATCTAGCACCTTCATTTTGTATTTGATCTTTACCAATCTGAGCCAGATTGTTGATATTGATGGAAGCTCAGACAAGTTTGAAAAAACCCAGCTATATTGAACCAGGAACACCAGAGTTATGTGCCCTTGAATTATTGAAAAATGCCATGTTTAGCCTTGTGAACATTCTAGTGCCTTCATTTTGTAATCGATCTTTCCCAAACTTGGCCAGATTGTTGATATCAATGAAAGCTCGGACGAGTTTGAAACCCAATTAGTTCGAACCAGAAACACCGGAATTAAGGCCCTTTTTCAATATGTGTTAATGTACACTGGACCAGGGGTCGTGGGTTCAAATCTCACTGGAGGCATATTTTTATTTATTTTTTATTTTTAATTATTTATTTTCTCATAAGAAATCTTGGTTCATGGGTTCAATTTTTCTTTAATTCGGAGCTTAGAGGCCTCTGTTGGATCAGTTTTACATAGAGTTATAGGGAAGAACTTCAAACAAATTCTTCTCGGAAACTACAAGAGCTAAAGGTTTACTATTTTTTATCAACATATGGATCCTCTACCAAGTTTGTTCAGGTGGTTCAAATTTGGGCCCGCCCCAGGGTTCACATTTTTACATAGATTTATATCGGGGAAAACTTTAAAAAATCTCCTTCTCTGAAACTACAAGAGCTAAAGTTTTAATATTTTGTATTTATTATCAGCGTATGTTCCTCTACGGAAACAAAGAACAATTTTAAAGATGAATAAAAGGCCAAAAAAGACATCACAGACCCACAAAAGGGTTTACAATATGGCTACCGCCATGGAACGGTCAGTGGCAAAAAGGCCGCTGGGGTTTAAACCAGGTTCTAGGGCGCACCAAACCTCACATTTACCCTAATGTCATCCCAATAAAAGAAATCTCCGCCACGAAATATTCTCTAACCAACAAGGTATTATTAATAGGCAATATAAGTAAAACACAAAGATGCTGGTGTATCTATAAATACAAAAAAAAAACAATAGCCTAGAAAGCCACAAAGAAGGTACTCAGTGACTTGGCAGAAACCAGAGCAACAAGAGAACAAAACATTGAGGGCACGACAACACAAAATTGCAGACAAACCTGAAACGCTACCGTCCTTTATGGATTTAGATAGACGTCATCATAGTTTCCTCGCACAATTAAAGAGGAAAGCATAGTGGCGAACTGTAAATGGATCCACCACCAAGCATGCAGTGCGTTGCAAAATGATAGGGTCATAACCTCTATTGATAAACATGTAAACACGTTTATCAAAGATAGTATGAAAGTGATCATGACCAAGGATCTTACGAAGTTTGTAAATCACGTCACCAATAAAGCCAGGTTATGATAGTCCTTGTCGCCGAAGAGTTCTTAAATAACTTTTATATTTGGAAAGAATATCAGGGTTACGATAATACAATTTTGCAAACGTTTTACGAAGTTTATGGTATTGGTAGCCCTGATGGAATAGCTTTTTCGTTATACATATATAACGACAATTAAAGTCCTCACCTCGAGTACAATCTCTAGAAAAACGAATAAGTTGAGACAAATAGACCCCATAAGAAGCTGTTCAGGGAACATACCCATCTAAATGGGGATAGTTAACAATATAGTTTGTTTGAATAGGGTCAAATTTGGCCACACACCCCCATGGGTCACATGTTTTACAGAGAGTTACATAGGGGAAATCTTCATCTCTGAAAATACACGAACCGGAGGTTTAATATTTTGTATTTACCATCAGCTTATAGTCTTCTAACAAGTTTGTTCAAATGATGACTGACCTTGGAGTCAAATATGGCCCTGTCCCCGGGTCACATGTTTTAGTTACTTATATAGTGACAAACTAAAAAATCGTCTCTGAAATTACTAGAGCCAACGGTTTAATATTTTCTATTTACACTCAGCTTATAGTCCTCTACCAAGAGATATAAAAAGATCGGACAGGGAAAGCAGCATTCAAGGAGGACAGTCAACCACAAAACACAGAAACAAACACGCAAACAGACAAACAAGAAGGCAAAAGCAATAACAAATACAAATGACATCACAAACACAACGGGGTTGACAATAGGGCTACCGCCTTGGAACGGTCATCGGCAAAGTATGCCACTGGGGGTTTAAACCGGTTCTAGGGTGCACCAAACCTCACACTTACCCTACTATCATCCCATTAAAACAGGACAGTGTAGATAAAGAAATCCCCGCCATGATCTAATCTCTAACCAACAAGGCAGCAGCAATAGGCAATATAAGTAAAACACAAATATGCTCGTGTAAATATAATACAAAAAAACAATAGCCTAGAAAGCAACAATGAAGGTACTCAATGACTTGGCAGAAGCCAGAGCAACAAGAGATGAATCATTAAGGGCACGACAAGAAAGATCATAGACAACACCAAACGTCACCGTCCCAATGGGCTTTAGGTAGGCGTCATCATGGGGTCAACAGCCTGTCCGATCATCGTACAACTAAAGAGGAAAGCATATTGGCGAACTGTAAAAGGGTCCACCACCAAGCATGCAGTACGTTGTTCAAATGGTGACCCTAGGGTCAAATTTGGTCCCGCCCCTGGGTAACATGTCAAATTTGGTTTGGGTGTTTATATTAACGAAAGTTTGATTTGGTAATTGGAAACACACTATAAAAAACTAGTTTGATACTACCATATCTGACACACTCTATCCCACCAACCCTATCCCTACCCCACCATGGACACCGTATAGCAAGTAGAGCGATACAGGCCCTCTTGGGCCTTTAGTTTTGTTTCTTATAAATTAAGCTCAAAGACCATATCATATTTAAATTTGACAAGAAAGACAATTGAATAATCTAACCCTGAATATTTTAGTGCAATTCATTTTGAAATTGAAATGAATAATACCATTTTTACTTGAATTTGGAGCAAAGACTTATTGGGATGACAGTAGGATAAGTTTGAGGTTTGGTGCACCCTAAAACCTGGTTTAAACCCCCAGCGGCATTTTTTTGCCACTGACCTTTCCAAGGCGGTAGCCCTATTGTCAACCCTTGTGTGTTTGTGATGTTTTATCTTGCATTTTATATGTACTTGTTCTTTGTTTTTGTGTGTGTTTGTGGCTAACTGTCGTCCTTGAGTGTTGCTTTTCCTGTTCGATTTGTATATCTACTTTTGCTATCGTTCACGTTTTCTATCCCCGGGTTGAGCAGAACTCAATATTTAAAATGCCAACAGTACACAAATAAGAGCCACCCCAAAGACAGTATGCATATGACGGTGAACATGGAAACTTTTAACAAAATGCTTTGCCCTAAACGAGAAAACAATCGTCGAAATAAATAAAAGAAAATGTAGTTTAGAGTAGAGGCTATGAAGCCTGCGTATCACAAGTAACATTCTACAGACTATATTAAAAAGCAGACAACATATCATAAGGGTGATTAAACAATACTCAGAACATTAAAGGCTGTAGTAGTGGAACCACCTATTCGAAAAAAAAGTAAAAAAAAAGTATTTGAGCATGTACCACCGATATATGTATATAAATATCGGGCTCAGCGATCTCCAAAGATAAAGCCACCACACTGCACAGGCAACAATAATGTGATATATAAATGAGAAATATGGAAATCGCCGAACACGAGATATACGAAAGATAGTGCAGTCTCATTTTGATTAAGCGGTATTATACTTTAAATAAATACTGAAAAGTGGATCCCTTGAAACCAACAAACACAAAAAAGAGATAAAAGTAGCAGACTCGGTTTTATTGAGTCTGTTCATGAGAGGTAATATAAAGTGCAACACCTCTCACGCCTCCTAACACCGGCTTAAGCGGTATTCTACTTTAAAGCCACAAAGATTGGGCTTGATGATCTCAAAGGACCAGTAAGTAATAACACTATTGATTTGTAGTCGGGGTAACTTTTTACGGCCGCCACACAACACTAAACAAACCCTAGTGTGAATGATAATAAATACTGAAAAGTGGATCCCTCGAAAAAACCACAAAAGGAACAAGAGATAAAAGTAGCAGACTCGGTTTTATTGAGTCTGTTCATGAGAGGTAATAATGCCGAGTGCAACACCTCTCTTGCTTCCGACATCGGCTTAAGCGGTATTCTCCTTTAAAGTCACAAAGATTGGGTTAGATAATGCCAAAGGATCAGTAAGTAATAACTACTGAATTCAAGTCGGGGCGACTTTTTACGATCGCCGCACAGCACTTTTTCATATGTTCATGTTATAATACACAAAATGTTATTAAATGTACATGTGTGCCACATAATTGTGTACTAAAAATATTTATTTATTATTTGTTTTATTTATTATATTTTATATTAAAGGGGTACATTAAGCTTTTCCAGGTTAGCTAGGGGTAGCTCTTAACCCTTAACCCGCTACATATATATAATGGAGTGTATTTTCTTTGAATTGAGACTATTCCATTTATGTGACATAGGGGTGTTTTAAGGGAAATGACTTATCAGCAGCCAGACATTGTAAACCCTGATCAGCCTGCTACTTACTCACAGGCTAAAATATACTGAAAAGAAAAAGAAACGCATAATGGGTATTCCGCTATATATTGTATGTTTAATGTGCTACTGCTTATCAAATGGTATAAGGTGACATAAGGCCTGTCCTTTCGGAAAGAAGGTTGAAACAGCACCGAACAAACCAATGGTTATCCCTTTAAAGTTTCATTATCGACAGAATGCGCATTTGGTTCAAGCAGGTGAGCAAACTTAGGCTTTAAATGTTGCAATCTCTTAATATTAAACACAATACTGAAATGGCTTGACTTTTTCAAGTGAAACTTCAACATTTATGAATATCGTGTAACAAAGTATACTTTGATTAAAAGGTCTACTGCATGATAGAGTTTTCCTTTCTTAATTAGTTGTAGCCCCTTTTTGTACAAAACAAGTTGAGATATATCTGGAATATTACATGGAATTACGTGTATATAACAGTGTAGTATAGGCAATTTTTTGATTATGCGTTTCTTTTTCATTTCAGTATATTATTGAATGAGTTTCTTCTTTTTTTTAAGTGAAACATACACAATTTAAGATTCATTTTAAATTGTTTCACTTACTTCCTAAAATGAAAAGTAATTATATTTCTATTAAACATAGGGCGCTTTGTGTTGTTGTTTGTTCGCTGAACATTGCTCAATGTAACATGGTGTTAATACACACGTGATAATATCAAAAATCTGAAATCGACTTAATGAAACGGCAAAAAACAACGTAATTTGATAAACTGAATTATGAAGAACGTATAAATGCGCCCACAATTATATGCAACATGCATTTAACTTTAATCATACATATGGCACATATGTTAAACATGAAATTTAAAACACACGTATATTTTTTTTTAAGGCAACTCACGGCAATCTTGACTTCTTTAAAACTCGTTTCGAAATTATATTTCTGTTAGTTAATAGCACGCGAGCAGTTTTAAGGTCAAACAAATACTGGTCGCGGGTGTTTAATACAATTTAATGCTGATAAATACTTCAAGATTGCCATGTGTCTACCATAACAACCATCACGCAAAAAACAAGGCTATTTTTATTGATTCTTCATTTTACGAACCCTACAATAAAATTATGAATTTTATTCTTCCATAGGGAATTTGATTATTTTTATCATTTATTTCATTTTTTACTTTTTCACAGATTTAACATGAACATTTCATTCACTTTTCCTTTCACATCTAAAGAACAGCTATTCCGATTTATTTTCCCCTCCTTTTACCTGGGATTTCAGTCTTGGTGGTTCGTAAAAGGAATAATAAAAATATAATAGCCTATTAATAAAAATTCAAAATTCCCGCTAAATGTGTTTTAAATGCCATTCTTACGCATATTATGCAAACCGGCCATATTGTATGAGGGCTGTCCCAGATGTCCGTGTAAGATCAGTACACGGAACAGCCCTTGTATGGCGCTTCGAAGCTCAAACAACTTAGTTCAAAAATATTTCCAAAAAGGTCAAAGTTAAAAACAGGTAAGAAATTTAACCAAAACCAATATTAAACTATCACAACAAACATGAAAAGTAGCAGACGACTATTTACATATGAGCATATCACGTAAGTTTATTATGAGTAGCCTGGGGTTCAGTCTATTTATTTACTTAATTTCCCACTTATATATTTGTTCATATTTATTAATCTTTTTATTTTTTTCAATTTTCCTTTCACTTTTATTCATGCTAATTTTGTATGTACCTATTCCTATGACCTTTTTTTTACAGACTGGAATCCAATCTAGTTAATGTGTATAAACCATAAACCAGTCCATGTATAACCATCATCTGGATTTCTTAAAACACGAAACCATGCTGATTATAATCTCGAGGGCTTAGTTGAAAACTATTGTAACGTATAATCCCTAATAAACGCCCCCGGGGGCGTAACATTTTTGAAAGATTTTTTTATTTGAGACCAAATACATAACTTAACTTTTAAATCAGATATTAATTAATGATTTTCTTTACCAAGTCTGCATGTCAGTCAATCAATTAATGCATGGGATTTTAAGTTTTCTAGTGTGTTCCATTGTGAATGAAACAGATTAACTTTCATCTTTTGGTAAGTTTTAAAAACAATATTTCTGAAAAAATGTTTGCGGGAGGAGGCATTTACTAGGACAGGGGCGTTTATTAGTGAGTATTCGGTATCTTGGTAGTTAAAATAGTTTTCAACCAAGGCTTATACACATAGATATAGGTAAATTTGGAATTGAATGAGTAGTTGTTTGACATCAATAAGTAAATATTTATTGGGTTCTTTTGAGCTGTCCCGGAGAGAAGGGACATATATAAGAAGATGGGGAACCCTGTCCTACTGTTATTATCAAATAGATACCTATGATAGTACTTTAAAGGGGTTGATGTATTAATAAAATAATGAGATTTGCAATGGGGAAAATATTTTTAGTCCAAAGAAAAAAAAAGAAAGTGAAATGTAATAATTTTAAAAACTACCTGTGTGGTCCATGTCTTGAATTTTCTGATTTAATCGATGTACACAATGAAAAAAAAAAGCCAGTTCTTGGTTCAATGGAGGTGAGTATTTTAATTTGATAAGATTATGTACCTAGTTAAATATTTGTTTTAGCATCTCCCAATCTTTATAAAATTGTTTCACATTTTTGTTTTTTATTGCAATATCTTTATATGTGTTATTAGAGCATTTAAGTATGTTTTTAAGTGCCTGTATGGATAATGGTGTGTTTTGTCGTTTTGAGAAAAAAATATAATATTTGATTTCTAGCAATATTTGCAACTCAATCTTTGTTAAGCATTTTCCAATGTTGAATATAAAAAGTTCTTCTGTAAATGGCAGTATTATTTGTTTTGATACAAGTATTCTTTTTAGTTGTTGAAGGAAAGTTTGTGTTGTGGGACAGGTCCATAGCATGTGAGTAATGGTCTCTTCTTCGTTACAAGAATAACATAAGTGGGTATCTTTTATTTTTATTTTGTGTAAGTAAAGATTAGTTGGAAGTAATCTGTGATTTATTCTAATCTGAATTCATTGCAACGTTGTGCTCATTGTACTTTTGAATGGTGAAGCATATATATCTGTCCATGTTTCTTCCTCTATGTCATAACTAAGTTCCCATTTTAATTTTGAAGTTGGTTTATCGCTGTTTTTATTTAGAATATTGTAAAATATTGTGCAACCTTTTCTGTTTTGGATAAATGGGGCGATGTTTGATGGTATATTTGGAAGTTGTATTTTACTTGAAACTATTGTTTTCAATATCTTCTTTTGAAAGGATTTAATAACGGATATTAAGCCACTGTATTGTAAGAAATCTGTTTTTAAACCATACATATTTTCGCATTCACTAATGGAATATAGTTCTCCATTATCTTTAAATAGGTCATTTATTAGGTAAATATTTTTATCAAATCAATTTTTATAATATACTGGCTTACTGTCAATTCAAATACCGTTATTGTAAAACATAGGACTTAATAAGAACGTATCTACAGATTCAATTTTATTACTGTTAATGACTGCGGCAAAAGCAGATAAAATATCAATCCAAAATATATTATTAGTTTTCTGCATTATTGTTTCACAATAGCATTTTCCTAAAACTGCTAATTTTTTAATGTCAATGAAACTTTCAACTGCATGTTTCCATTTAACTTCACTCACAATTAATCTTCTTATCCATGTGGATTTTCGACTGAAGATAAAAGGCTTTAAGTTTATCATGTTGAGACCTCACTCTGAATATTGCTTTACTATAACTGTGTTTTTTATTTTTGCTGGACCTTCCCAAAGAAATTCGTACAGTATGCCATTAATTTTTGCTATAATGGATTCTGTAGGATTTGGAAGAGATATAAAAAGACGGTTTAATAGCACTTAACAAACGCTAGTGTGAATGTCAGTAAATACTGAAAATGGGATCCCTTGGAAACAACAAACACAAAAAAGACAGCCGAATAGCAGAATCGGTTTCATTGAGTCTTACAGAACTTTCACAACATTTACACATTTAAACATCTAATTGTAGACGGTTCAACACACTGATAGTATTGAAGGTTAACAAAAAAACACTTAGAAAATATCATTGCTTACACTTAAGTAGTAAATGTTCCACTCCTTTAACCGTTTAGGGGAACAATTGATTACAAATAACCGAAATATCGAAGTTTCGAGCAATACGCATAACTTTTACTTGATGTTTTATAATTTGAATAAAATTCAGTCATCCTTTTTTTTTAATTGATATATTAAAAAAAGATAGCAGCAACTTAATGTGTACCTTATATTTGTTATGCGCAAAATGAGAATGCCGGAATTGCTCTGCGCAAAGTAAGAATTGTAAAATGTGCGGCATTATCAGAATTCTCAAAATGCGCGGTTCAATTCCGGAATCGTCCGTGCGCAGAGTGGGAATTTGGACAAAGTAGGAATATTTTGGTTCTAGTTGTTAATTATAATACTGACGGCAATGCCTTCATTAATGCTGGAAAAACTTGTAGCTCAAACCTAAAATAAATTCAATAAAGTATGTTTAAAGTGCAAGTATATGCGTATACAACGTTTGTTTATCTCCTCATTTTCTGTAAAATGTGAATAAATATCCACTTTTATTACGTATGATTCAAATATGCAAATATCATTACTAGCAATACCATAAACTGGTAATTTATTCTCAAACGGTCTGTGTAAATGATTGTTTTTTGTTCATTTGGCAGATGGACAGATGTTCTGGACAATAAGACAATTTGAAATTAAATATATGTATATACCTTATCAGTATATTACTATAATAAATAAGATTAAAACATGCAAATGCAATTATTAGTAGTTGTATAACACCTGATAAATTTATTCAAATATGCCAATGTCATTACTAGCAATACCATTAACTGGTAATTTATTCTCAAACGGTCTGTGTAAATGATTGTTTTTAGTACATTTGGCAGATGGAAAGGTGTTCTGGACAATAAGACAATTTGAAATTAAATATATGTATATACCTTATCAGTATATTACTATAATAAATAAGATTAAAACATGCAAATGCAATTATTAGTAGTTGCATAACACCTGATAAATTTATTGAGCAACTGGCGTGTTTGTTATTTAGCATATGTTCAATATTTGACTTATTTGGTATATACAAGTATATACGAAGGAATATGGCACCAAACCAGGATCCAATGTTTGTATAAAGAAATCATAGGAAAATCTCTAATATATATTATATATGGAATGTGCCCAATGTGACCCGTTATTAGAAATATTATTGTCCGTGTTGCGTTTATTTTTTTATTTTATTAGCCGGATTGCATAGTAATTCCAGGCTGATAGTTTGGCGATTTCCGTCCGTCCGTCCGAACGTCCGTCTAAACGTTTTGACGTTTTGGTTAAATATGTTGGCTAAAGTATTTATTTTTCCTCATTTCTCAAAAACGAATTGTTGGAAAGCTTTGAAACGTGGCACACATGTTCGTTGTCATTACACACTGGTATATGACAAGAACCATAATGATGTCATGTATTTTACTTGAATTATTCCACCCCCACACACACACCTACACATTTTTTTATTAGATTTTTCAGTTAAAATGGTGAATTCGCAATCCGGCCGGCGTTTGCACCACTGTTGGCGCTTCACTTGTTTATATTTTCTTAACCATAACGTATCCTTGTTTCAATAATATATATCCGCGCTTTATTGTTTGAGGGCTTCAAATTGTTTTCTCAATAATTAAGTTTATGTTAATCATTTACCAAACCAAACTATGATTTTTTTATATTTTATCAATTTATAACAGACGGGTGAAACAAATAAGCATATGCAATTAGAAATAAATAGATTTCAAAACACTATATTCTATCTTTTCAAATCCCAACACAAATTCGTACTTTGCGCAAAACATTCTCAAATTGCGTAGACACTTTGTGCATATTTTATATCGATTATACCCCTTGCGCAATTCCGGAATAGTCCTGCGCAATTCTGGAATTGTCGGGCATTTTCAATATTCTCACATAGCGTATAACATATTCACAGGGTGCAAAACGGTAGCATATTAATGTCTACACAGTATTATGTTTTAAAACAAAAGTAGATCTGAAAGTCGAACAGAAAATGCAGGCATCATTCAAGGACCACAGTCAACAAAAATCACGCTTAGAAACAAACACTAATGACAAAGATGAATAAAAGGTAAGATATGACATTACAAACATAAAACGGGCCGACAATAGATCTACCGCCTTGGAGCGGTCAGCGGCAAACTTATCCTATTGTCATTCCAATATTTTCAATTCAATTTCAATTATTTTATTCAGCATAAACATCATACAATGTTCATCGCCTATTACAATGAGGCGGTTACATTACATTGAGAAGAGCATGTATAATACTATCATGGAGTAAAGCTACAAAAGAGCACTTACACCTAGTATTTTAAACAAACAATTTCGAATAGTATACATGGTATATAGCATAACTAATACAGAGGGGAAAACAAAACAACTCTATACATATAATGTGTTTGTACAGTGGATACATTTCGGTCAAGCTTATTTACAACTCGTGCTATCAGTCCTCGCACTAGCGGTTTCACACAATAGCAATTCTTCGGAAAATAAGTCTAAGGCCAGTAGGCAAAAACTATGTGTTTCAGACAGATACTTGAATAATGGTTTACAATCATAATAAATATTACGTTAATCTCGATAATTCACGTTAATTATCTATTAAACTCTCACGTCTCAAATTCGCTAAATATACATATTTTGCCAATTTACTTAATACACTAGACTGGCTAGAAGTAAGTAACAATTTAAATTTTTGTAAATTTGGCCAGTGACAATAGTATTTAGGAAGACACTCAATTCTAATATCGCGAAAACATGGACAAACTAAAACAAAATGGTATTCATCTTCGATTACATTCATTTGACAGAATACACATTTACGTTCAGATCTCTCTACATTTTTAAATCTACCTTCTTCTATAGCTAATTTATGGGCAGAACACCTTAGTCTTGTCAAAGAAATACGATGCCTTTTGTTTGCAACACAGTTCAGGTACTTTTCAAATCCAATATTATTTTTAATTTTCTTGTAGGTTTTTAGCTTTGGTGATGTAGCTAATGTCGAATACCATTGCTGATAATACTGGTCATTTAGTCGCTCTATAATTTTCGATAGTTGAAGATTCGTTATATTAGCATTATTCCATAAATAGTTAAAACCTAGATCGTTTAACAAACGCTGTACTTCTGAGGCCCAGGACCCACGAACATTATTATTTACTTGGTCTTTATAAACTTCGTTGATTAAAGAGCCTTGTGACTTAATAATTTTGAACTAAAATTTAAGAATTCTTTCCTTACGTACAATATCTAGAGGAACCTTACCCAATTCTCCATAGACTGACGCATTTGGAGTTTGCGTTCTGACGTTTAGTATTTGTTTAAGAAATTTTAAATATATTCTTTCAATATCAGGAGCTTTATGAAATCCCCATATTTCAGCTCCATAATTTAAAATTGGCAGGATCATACAATCAAATAGTTTCATCTTTTCACTTATTTTCAAAGGGACAGTATCAAATAAGGAATTCAAAGAATAAGTAGCTCTAAGTGCTTGGTCTGCCAAGGCTTTTTGAGATTGATAAAATTTTCCATTTGATGACATAGAAACACCTAAATAGGTGAATTGTTTAACGTTATCTAGTTTTCTATTGTCATAGAATAAATCAACCTTATCCATTCTTGCGCCTAATTTACATATCATAGCTACAGTTTTACTAGCATTTACAGTTATATTCCATACTTTACAATACTCATGTAGTTTATTTAACAGAATTTGTAGCCCATTGACTGAATATGAAAAGAGTACAGTATCATCTGCAAATAACAAAAGAAATATCTGCATTTCATTGAGCGTAATCATATCTGCATCACTATCGTTTATATAAGATGACATGTCATTAATAAATATAATAAATAATAAAGGTGATAAAGTTTCACCTTGTTTTACACCCATGAAGCTATCAAAATAATCTGATATATTGCTGTTTGCTTTAACACATATTTTAACTGAAGCATACATAGATTGCAACATTCTAACAAGCTTTGATGATACATTATTACTAAGGAGTTTAAACCAAATTCCATTTCTATAGACTAAATCAAATGCTTTCTTAAAATCAATAAAGGCACAATACAGTTTTTTCCTTTCATGTTGAATAACTTTATTAATTATAGACTGTAAAACAAAGATACAGTCTAAAAGAAACAAATAAAACGGGACAGTGTAAATAAAGATATCCCCGCCAGGTTATATTCTCTAATAAACAAGGCAGCATTAATAGGTAATATACGTATAACACATATATGAGAGAGAGAGAGAGAGAGAGAGAGAGAGAGAGAGAGAGTATCTTATTATATGAAAATGAGGAAAAAAATGTCGTATAGAAACCACAGCAATCAAACGACGCAATGGCACCACAAACCGAAATAAAAAAGCCAATGTTATCTGGGAGTAAAAGTGCATGAAAATGATCAGGAATACAGTATTTGCAATCTGACTTCCCGTATCATTGGACCTCCGTGGCCGAAGGGTTAACGACATTGCGTTGTAAACCCTCTCGCCTCTCACCGCTGCGGTTCGAATCCCAATGGAAGCTCAATTTGTAAGCGAGAATGTTTCGATTCTTACGGATGGCGGGAGGTATGTAGTACCAGTTCTACCCAAAAATAACTGTGTAGTCTACCTCCGCCACAAAATATCGACTGTCATACATAAATAAATGTGTAGTCTACCTCCACCACAAACTATCGACAGTCATACGTAGCCTAATATGTGTTGGAAAAGGACGTAACACCTAACAAATAACGACTTACCGTATCAATAACACAGAAAATGAGCCTTGTTATAATCATTTCAAGCTAGTCTTTGTAGAGAGTTGGTTTAATTATGAGTGACTGACAACTAAACCCCTAAATATTTTTTTTCTTATTTTGGGTTTAATAAACAATACCATTTATAATATTTATTTATACCATTTGATTTGCTGAAAGTTATTTTTATAATTAAGTATTGTTATTTTTATTACTGCTTCTAGTGTCTATAATTCATTCCTGTTACCATGAAGATCACATACAAATTCGAAGATTTTTTTGATGAGAAGTCAGTTGTTTTATCATTTCGAAATTAACATTATTACAAACTGTAAATTTAATAATGACATGTTGTAAAAACCTAAAAATACCTACTGATGATACAAAATCCAACCTCACCTAAACGTTGAATAATTGGTTTCTTCTTGCTAAGTCCTTATGCGACTCAAAGTAATCCCTTATGTATTTATTACTAATAATTGTAATGACAAAATTAAATAAAAGTTAAATAATTTAAAAACATGTGAAAAATGATACAGTTACTTAAACGTTTAGATCATTCATTTAGTATTTGTAATGATCATAATAGAAATATTAACCCTTAACCCGTTAAGCACGGCTATAATAGCCTTTGCGTCCATTGTAAACCCAGATCAGCCTGCGAGTGACTCGCAAGCTTTGTCACATAAATGGAATAGTCTTAATTCAAAAAAGAACAGTCCATTATATATATGTTAAGGAAACACTATTGCTGGAAATAGTATTAAATAGTAGAATGTTGATACATTTTTAAAATAAGAAATCTTAAAATCGCGACATTACAGAAAAAATATATAACTTATTTTAAAACTTACCGATGCGCCGCTCGAGTTTATACCGAAGTAAGTCAACAGTATGAGAGTTTAAAGTTGTACGACTTATCCTAACCATGCAGCACAGTTGTATAGTGTATCACAGTTATCGATGAAATAGGCGTGTTTAACTTTCAAATGTCGCATGAACGGCTTTTGGGGCGGAGTTACAAGTAACAAATAAGATTAACATATTCTATTTTGATATGTGTGATACAAAATATGGAGGAAGAGTAACACGTTAACTTCAAGTACATTGATCTGCCGAACGCGTTAAGCAGTCAAAACTCGAAAAACTTTAGAAGGAAATGTTTAGCACAACTAATAAATACTGATTTGGAAGCAACAAACACATCAAACAGAATGAAGTAGCAGGCTCGGTTTTATTGAGTCTGTTCATGAGAGGTAATGTATGAAGCAACACTTATCATGGCCCCTAGCACCGGTATTCTACCTCAAAACTACCTATATTGGGCGCATTTATTCCAAAGGCCCAGTAAAAATAAGACTACTGATTCGAAGCAAGCGGAGGCTTTTCACCGTTGCCACCTGCACCAAACGAACGCTAGTTTGAATGTCCATAAATACTAAAAAGCAGATGCCTTGGAAGAAACAAGCACAAACAAGAGAGAACAGTAATAGACTCGTCTTATATTAAGTAGTCAAAACTCGAAACAAGTTAGAAGGAAGTGTTTAACACAACTAAAGTGTAATATCATTCTAACACTGTAAAGGACATATGGACAAAACGCATAATGTAAATATAAAACTTGAAACCTAAATGATCTTTCAACGGGAAATATGTGGATTCGAACTTTAACTTTGTGGCTTTCTAAGGTTGTCAGGGTTTTCTACATGATCATTTATGTGTTAGACGTATAGTGTCTATTATTGCTGCCTTGTTTGTTAGTGAATATAACCTGGCGGGGACATTATCTTTATTTACACTATCCCGTTTTATTGCGATCTAATAGGGTAATAGTGCTATATTACAAGTTCCCTGACCGTGCCCCCATTGATAAGTATTGGATTATAAGAAAACTGGTATGCTTTCTTAAATGAGAAAAAGGGCAATGCCAGAGATCTTCATTTTTTTTTTCATTTTTTTTTTAATCTTCTATCACCCACACACCCAAACACCAGCAACACATATAATGCATATTCCCTTTCTCGTCCCTCCAATCACGTCTAGTGAAGGACTGACCTCAAATGGCTTGATGCTTTGTTTATCTTATTCGGGGCCCAGCAAGGGAACATGTAATAGTGCTATATTACAAGTTCCCTGCCGTGCCCTCATTGCTAAGTATTGGATTATAAGAAGAACTGCGTATGCTTTCTTTCCTTTATGACAATTAATGCTGTCATACAAGTTATAACAAAAACTCTTCTTTTACTCTATTCCTTATCTAATACTCACCAATAGTAATTATTAATATGGCACACTTTATAATAACACTCACAAGTTACATATGAAAAAGGAACAAACTCAAAGCTATCAGTTTATAATGATTTAATATATTGCTATTGATCAACCTCTAATTCTCCTTAACAAATATTGAAATTAAATGCTAGCCGAAGTTAAGAATAAACACTAGTCCAACTGTTTAATTTGACCCGGTCAATATCAATATGAACTGAAAACAACCCCAGACTTGGAACCAGGTATGACCCTAAATAAACTGCCTCTTTATCTATGCACTGAAATAAAATCTCTGCAGACTGCTAACATTTGAGTATTCCCTTGAAATCTGTATCAGGTCAGATTCCGATTTATCCTTAGATGACCGGGCTGTTCTTGACAAGGACTTTTGGGACCATATATACCTCCAATGTTTGAATAATGATTCAACATAATTGCATGTGAACCCCAGCCAATGTGTTTATTTATTGCCTCGTCATTTACACCCAACATCATTAATGTTATTGCACAACCCCTTCGACCACTATGAGCAGATTCACCCTGATACAAATTAATGGACGTCAAATGAGACTTTAATCCATCAGCCATTGTGCTAGATAAGACCGCCTTATCTACTAGCGTCCTTGACCTTTTATCACGTGCCCTAAACAAAGAACCGTATTGCAAAGAAATATCCAATTGACTAGCGAAATGAATATACTTCTGGAGATGCAGAACTGGGCATATGTCCGAGTTCTCTGATTTTAAAACAACTAAATCTTTAGGATGATCTAGTGAAGCAGTCTTTCTAGCCGTATGCGAGATAAAAATACTTTGAGCTCTTGGCAGCTCAAAAATGCGATTGCATGATAGAAGTCCTAAATCTCCAGCCCTGTCTCCTGAATGACAAAGTAATGAAAAGTAAGCCCTATCTTTGTGCAATAAAAACTTTGTAATGGGATCTATTGATATGAAAGATGTCTGCACAGCCTTCCCAATTTATCGGCACATTAATGGGACTGATTGTTTTATTACAACATCATTGGTTGCCTGCTCAAGGTTGACGGCCTTGAGATGCTTTTTTAATGATGATGCAGGATTACCAGTGCAAAACACAGGGTTCCAGTCTCCAGATCGACCAATGTCCCTAAATGTCGCTCTAAGCTTTCCTATGAGACTATCTACCTATTTTGCTGCCATAACAATCTTGCATTCGCAATCTCGCCGACCAGTCATACCCTTGAAAACACATATATACTCATGTAAATGTGTTCGGCCTTTTGCCTCTTTAAAGACTATAAATCTCCGTAGATCCTCCGGTAGTGCATTCATCAGATTCTTTTGTGGACTTAAATCATGCAGGAAAATGGATAATTCCCCCTTTAATTTACATTTTTGCTTAGAATAACTCGATGAGTCGACAACATACTCTAAATACTCGAGTCTGGCGTCGATTTTGCTATGGAGATTTGTTTTCAAGTGGGGGGTTTTCACACATTTTCCCAGGGTACTGTTGCGTGACACAAGATATGCAAAAGCGAAAGTCGGAGTCATTTTGTACCCTGCACTGTAAGCACCTCATGGAGTCTTGATTAATGGGATTTTCGGGTCTTGTTTTCTGGAAAATAGATATCATTACCTTTGTTTTAGAGCTCTGAACTCCAAACAACCTTTAAGTGGACACAGGATATCATGGAGATAAGCTGTTAATATACCAATTAATATATTGCTTGCCCACCACATGGCAGTTCTTTATAAGTTAATTGGCCGTGACATATAACCCTTTAAGCTGCATTTCATTTGCAAAACAACACACACAGTCGGATATAAAACATTTTAATATGCATACTGTACATCACAATACTATTTAGATGCAATCAATAGCAAATGGTGCATAAAACTTCGTCTGGAAATTATCACTCTTTAACACATGATAGCTGTTTTTATTAGTCCCAAAAGAATTTAAATACAAGCTTTCTCCAGTCTTGTTCAAGTGCAAAGTGTCCCTCAAATCATTTACGGCTATATTGTCATTGCTCATGTATATCCAACTGTTTCAAATGTTACTTTCTCTTAGCCCCGTCCGTCGGATGGGGACGTAAACCGGGCGGTCCCGTGTATCGGTCTATCCTCCGAGCACGTTAAAGAACCATAGGAATCTATTCGATAATAAGAGTAGGGCAGGTTCCCGGATTCCTATGTATCCTTCTTTCCCTCTCTCTGGGACGGCTCCAAATAACCTATACTGTGTTGATGAGCCGTTAAACAACATTCAATTCAATCACTTTGTAGATATGACAGAGGAAAGAATAATATGTAAAACATGATACAACTGAGAAATTTTCAATATAGAGCACTCAAGTTTTCTATTGCAGCACATGCAACCAACAGCTGCTCAAACTCACTTTGATACAAATATGTCTTACTCAGGTTATTCACACCTACATGAGTAAGAATTACCCTAGGTGGATAGAGGATTGCTAGCCTTACTAAATGCTTGTGTGAATTCCCATGTCTGTCCTTCATGCTGTTGGACTCAAGTTCCATTAAGTCAATTGTGTGGTCCCCCTCGTACGTTTCCTGAATGACCCCACATGCCTTTTTAGAAAGTGTAGAATCACTTTTCTTTATCATTCTGGATGGCGCATCAGCTAAGTTATCTTCGGATGGAGTGTAAAACAAATTCAAAACCACATCATTGTCAAGTGTGAATTGAAATAACTGTTTTATTACTTCATTCATATCCCGAGACTTGCAACCCTCCCGATTCCATGCATTAAGCAAAACCTGGTTATTAATATGTGCATCAACTCTATTACCAGATATTCCCTCTCTGACAGATAATAAAGTGTTTAAAAGAGTGTACCCCTCCAAAATCATTATCGGACACTCTTTCTTGTCCTCTCCTCAAAAATCTGATTTGTGACCTTATTGGATGGTAAATAAACAATACTACCATACTTGAACAATGATGCATCGCTGTACATCTCAATTTTTCTCTAATTTCCAAACTAATTTGCCTCTCCAGTTATCTAAAAAAAAACGCCAAAACATTAATTCTTCGCATAATGCACCTGTCACCTTGATGCGACAATTTGATTTGGTACCCATAGAAATTGCTTGTTTAAGTTCCTTGGTATATAACTTAACCGCCGGTACCGCAAGCATGAAAGAAATTGCTTTCCCGCAAATAAATTGCAAATCATTAACTGAAACTGACTTTTTCGACAACAAATTCTCCCTTAGAGTCTTGAATGATTGCTTTTTCTTGTCAGTAATTCGAAAACACCTCTCAACCGAATCAATTATGAAACCCAGAAAAAAACAGTTTTTGAGTTTGAAGTTAATACAGTAAACCAGTTTAACGAGGATGTCGCAAACTATATAATTTGCTAACAAGGCCCCCTCATAGCACCTAGAAAATGTTTTATTCCTGATTTCCTTCATTAACCTGTCATCTATATACAAAAACATTGGCAAATCAAATGTTTTCCTAATGTAGGAGGTAGGTTGTAAATTCAAAGTGTGGTATATGTAACTCGAAAGCTGGAAACCAGATGTGTCATCTATGGAAGTAAAATATGCCTCCTTTTTAACCAAACTTGTGAGATCTTTTAGTGTGTCAAAAGTGAAATGCTTGTCTAAAATCCATTTATTTATGTACATAAGATTTAAACATAACCGAGGCTTTGACGGTTCCACCGTTAATGGGGCCACTGTATAAGGTGGTTCACAATCTCCAACTTTTCCCACGCACTGAATAGAATCATTGCGCAATCTTTCTTGAATAGTGACATCAATGAAATCTGAAAATGTTTGCATTATTAAAATGCCTTGCTGGCGGGGAGTCGCAGTCATAATACCGCCCCCAAAAATGTCCCTTATACGGTACCAGAAAATGATTAACGTCTACACCATTTTCAATCCACTGCAATAGCTCGCTGTCCGTTGACCCATTTCACCTTAATATTAATTTCCACTCCTCCAAATGATTATGAATGTTACCCGCAACAAAATGCCTATCATCTGGGAAATAAATGTCATTAATGTTTGGTAAATTGGCTGGTGCCTTCTTGTAAGCTACCTCTGCCAAACAATGTTCAGACCTTTCGGGGTAAGATGAAGTATCGTCTAATGTCCGGAAGACATTTCCCGAACTTTTCCGTAAAGGGGTCGAACGTCAACATAATATTCGTCTCCCAGACCTTCATTTTGAACTGAACCTCCGCCTTTGCCGCCTCATTCTTAGTTTCTCTCTGTAATCTGTCAAATTCAGATACCTCATCCTGGTAAGACTTCATATTTATCATTCAAGTTTAATATTATTCATTTACCACAAGCCATAGAGATATCCAACTTTCCACATGTTTACATCTACATGACAGCAACAGGTTCCAACCAAACTAGGTCAATATGAATGGTCTTTGCCTACCGTTTATACTATTTAGCAATAGTTGTATTTCTTCATTGCCTGGTTCTGCGTAATCCTCCAAATCGTCATATGTTTCGTAATTAGATTTGTTTGGATAATTTAATTTCTGAAAAATAAATTAAAATCAAAATGAAACTATTAAACTATCTTTAAGAAAATCATTTATTAAACAATTTAAATACTTGCTTCCACCTTATATAAATGTAAGAACACGTATGTGTTGATTGATCTATTTGATTAGAATGAGCATACATGACAAGTAATTGGTTAGAAAGTGATATGTACTAAAGAAAAAAGAAAGAAACAAAACTCGAGAATTTCCGCTTTATTTTGTATATATAATATGATGTGCTGTTAATCGAATGGTGACATGGCTACATTAGATCTTTCCTTTCGGAAAGAAACAACAAAATAAAACAAAATATAATATACCAAAATGTATCCTTTCAAAGTTTCATTATCGTCATAATACGCGTTTGTCTCAAGCAGGTGAGCAAACTTGGATGTAAAATTTTGCGATATCTTTACATTAAATACAGTATTAAAAATACTATATTAAAATGGTTCAAATGTTCAAAGCGGAACTTCAACGCTTGTCAATTTCGTGTTACAAAGTATACTTTAGTTTAATAATATTTTATTGCAGATATATTACAATACATCAATTCAACATCACAATATTCATAGAAACATATGCAAGTGGATTGAACTACAAGTTATTACAACATTAGTTACAGTTCTCTCCATTGTGGCTGAAGAAGTGTATATGATTATCGGTTTGAAATTGTAACAATATATTTAAATAGAAATTTGATACAGAAAAACGCAGAAAAAAAAAAAATAATATAATAAAATAATAATAAAAAAAAATCCAAAAATGTAAACTCTGCCGTGCCATTCTACCCCCACGCAATCTCCACCGAAATAACACCACAATATCCCCGTTCAGGCTGATAGAAACATAACGACAGTAGATATAGACAAAATAAAACGTTATATTGATACAAAGTTAAGGATTTTGGAATCGTTTAGTGTTTTTAATATAGTTTTGCACTTGAGTAAATAGAATATGATTTTCCTCGTCTTTTAGTTGGTCGATGCCGTATAAAAGTTTGTGAGTACTTAAAGGATGAAATATACGAGTGTCTAAAAATAATTGCCGTCTTTCATTTCTGAAATGTACACATCTAAACAAATAATGCTCAACATCTTCAAAACCATTACCACATATACAATTGGGATTATCCCTCAAATGATTAAGAAAGAGATCAGCATTTAAATTGCTGCAGTTGTTTCGCAAACGCGCATGTAGAACTGAAAGGTATCTATCACCCAGTATGTAGTATTGGGGTACTATCGGTGGTTTAAAGTAATTGTTAAGCCTAGTTTTAAAACTCGAAAGGGATGGTGCTTCGCGAATATTGATATCAAGTTCATTCCAAACTTTTAGAGATGACGGTAAGACTGATCTCGAAAACAGTTCTGTTCTTCTAGGTAAAGTAACGAAGTTGGAACTGTTTCTCAAGTTGTAAGGATTCGATTCCGAAACAGTTGCAGGGAATATTTCATTCAAGTAACTCGGTAAAACTCCATTTGTAAACTTAAAGGTCAATATCAACTTTTGGATGTGTCTTCGGTCGGCCAGAGAGACCCAACCAATTTCAGTTAACAATTTTTGTATAGAGACAGAACGAGTCAGGCCAGTAACTATTCGCGCGGCTTCATATTGTATTTTTTCTAAGTTATCTTTTTCATAATTTGTACAACTATCCCATATTATAGCCGCGTATTCTAAAATAGGGCGAAGGTAAGATTTATATATTTGATTAAGCGTTTGACGTTTTAATCTAAATTTCATTAATTTCATTGAACCTAATACCTTAGACGCAGATATTACAATATTTGAAATATGTTGATGCCAGGACCCATCATGACTAAGGGTTACTCCTAGATGTTTATGATGGTCAACAAAGTTAAGTTGTGTATTTTCAAATATCAAAGACGGACGGTTTCTGTTTGCAAGTGAAAAGAAGATAACTTCAGTTTTAGATGGATTAAATTTTACTAGCCATTGCTTTGACCAATTCGATATTTTACACAAGTCATCATTAATTGTAGTTTCCATATAATCTAAATCGGATGTAGATACCGCAATAGAACTGTCATCAGCAAATAACCTTGTTGTTCTAAGCAATGCGTCAGCTATGTCGTTTATATAAATTAAAAACAATAATGGTCCTAGAACAGACCCTTGGGGTACGCCGGCATTTGGAGTTTTTATTTCAGAAAAGGTCGAACCAACGAAAACTCTTTGTTTACGATCAGTTATGTAATTATTTATCCAATTAAGAAGGTTGCCTGAAATGCCATGTTGTCGGAGTTTAAAAATTAAAGCTGCGTGCCAGATGCGATCGAAAGCTTTGGATATATCAAAAAATACCATACATGTAAATTTGTTTTCATCAATCGCTTTGCATATTTGATTATAAATATCAATTAGTTGATAAACTGTTGAGTGACCAGGTAAGAAACCAGACTGGTTTTTAAATATTAAATTATTGGTAAGCAAAAAATTAAAAATATGTTTGAATATCACGCGTTCCATAACTTTTCCAACGCAGCTAATTAACGATATATACAACATAGACAAAGTATACTGTGAATAAAAAGAGTCTAAAACAGCATAGGTATTTCCTTTCTATAACTAGCTGCAACCTTTTGTTTAAAACAAACATCTTGGTATTTCCCTGGAATAGTACATGGTATAAGGTATGCAATATATAAATTATATAGCGGAAATTCCCGAGCTGCGTTTCTGTTTTCCCTTTAGTATCGATACACAGTCAGTGATATATACTGAGTTGCAATAGAGTGGACACAGCTCAGGTGCGAAAGAAAGTATGCACTGAGATTTTTGTAGAATTAATCGTATATAAATTCCAAAATTAATATGCCGTGTTTGGTACCAGCTTTTTTATCATTCCATTGCGAATATCATGTTGTCATTTGTTTTTCAATAGGTTAAATCATTAAAGGACTGTCGCTTGATAAAGAGGATAGGGGTGTAAAGTAAAATGTTCAAAGTGTACACTTTCTTTTGCAACTGAGTAAAGATATAGGTTCATTTGTACTAATGTACCATTGCGTTATATTTCCCGAAGCTGCCCCCACTACCAGCGGCGGTTTTGTCTATGGCCGTTCCAAGACGGATTCATTCACTATTGTCAACCATGTTATGTGTGTTGAGTTGCATATATAGAGGATCTTACATGAGTACTCATTCATTATTGAATTTATTAAACGAATTGGCAAAATGATATAATGCGAGGGTCTTGCCGAACATTATATCATTTTTGCTAACGAGTTTAATAAATTCAGTAATGAATGAGAACGAATGTTAGATTCTATTTATCGCATAACTCACATGTCGGCTTTTATTGCATTTTGCCTGTCGCTTTAACAGGCGAAACCGACAGAAACCGTGGGATCATAGTCATTAGAGATAATTATACAACTAGTGGTATATCAAAAACATAGATGGTGTTATTCCACTCCCACACCGTAAGTTATTTGATAATCTTTGTAATTGTTTTGTTTTGTTCTGGGAATGCTACATGCGCAGGCTTTATAACCTGTGCTCCCAACTATTTTGTTTATTTCACTCTTCGGGGCATATAATTGTATTAGAAATTGGGAACATACGCAGCTGAACATGAAATAATGGCAGTAAATATGGTATGTCCACCGCCATATGCAAATTAAAATTATGTACTATTGAGTTTATGAATACTGAGTTCTGCTCAACCTCGAGATACGTGGCGTGAACGGTAGCAAGCATATTTGAACCGTTCATGAACAGTCTCAGTCAAACCGAGACTGCAATATTTCGTATGTATCGTGTTCGGCCGTTTCCAAAGTTCCACTCTCATACTCCTTTTTAAACCTATTTTGACACGGATTTCTGGAAAATGAATAAATAAAACTCCGATTGTAATCAAATATATTTTATGAATGTCAGAATGACAGTATACGATAATACGAGCAAATCGTTTGACATAAGTAATATGACTAATTTAAAAGGACACAAGGCAATCTTGAAGTCTTTATCAAACATTAAAATTAGCAGCTCGATTTAAATAATCCATTATCAATTTGACATTAAATCGGCTTTTAAAAAATACTCCATTTTTGGCATGTAATACTATTAAAGCGTTTTTCACTAACGGCAGTTTAGACAATTATACTATGTGGACTTGCTATGAAGTTTGTGAAGCACTCATCTTCCTATTAGATAATATTTTCGTCAGGTATGGTACCACCGTTTCTAGACAAATTGTTAGTATCCCTATGGGTACGAACTGTGCACCACTTGTCGCAGATTTGTTTTTATTTTGCTATGAAAGAGATTTCATGTTGAGTCTTTCACCAGATACCCAGGCAGATGTTATTGAAGCTTTTAATGACACCTCTCGGTATCTGGATGACATACTGAACATTGACAACCCTTTCTTTCCAACTATGGTTCATAATATTTATCCTAAAGAACTTCGGCTTAATAAAGAAAATATATCTGATAATAACGCTTCTTTTCTTGATTTAGATCTCTCGATTGAAAATGGTAAAATAATTAGCAAAATCTATGACAAGAGAGATGATTTTAATTTTGACATTGTTAATTATCCCCACTTGGATGGGGATTTTCCCCGAGCAACTTCTTATGGGGTGTATCCGTCTCGACTTATTAGTTTTTCTAGAGCTTGTACTCGAGTTGAGGACTTTAATATTCGTAATCTTTGTATAACTAAAAAGTTACTCAATCAGGATTACCGTTACCATAAACTTCGTAAAACCTTTGCTAAATTTTATTATCGTAACCCTGATCTTCTTTCCAAATATAAATGTAATTTAAGGACTCTTCTGCGACAAGGACTACCACAACCTGACTTCTATGGTGATGTGATTTATAAACTTCGTAAGATTCTTGGTCATGATCACTTTCATACTATCTTTGTTAAACTTGTTAAAAAGTTTATCAAAAGAGGTTATGACCCTATCATTTTGCAACGTACTGCATGCTTGGTGGTGGACCCTTTTACAGTTCGCCACTATGCTTTCCTCTTTAATTGTACGATGACCGGACAGGCTGTGGACCCTATGATGACGCCTACCTAAAGCCCATTGGGACGGTGGCGTTTGATGTTTGTCCATGATCTTTCCTGTCGTGCCCTTAATGGTGTATTCTCTTACTGCTCTTGCTTCTGCCAAGTCACTGAGAACCTTCATTGTGGATTTCTAGGCTATTGTGTTTTTGTATTTACACGAGCATATTTGTGTTTTACTTATATTGCCTATTGATGCTGCCTTGTTGGTTAGAGATTAGATCATGGCGGGGATTTCTTTATTTACACTGTCCTGTTTTAATGGGATGACAGTAGGGTAAGTGTGAGGTTTGGTGCACCCTAGAACCGGTTTAAGCCCCCAGTGGCCTACTTTGCCACTGACCGTTCCAAGGCGGTAGCCCTATTGTCAACCCTTTTGTGTTTGTGATGTCGTTTGCATTTTTTATTACCTTTGCCTTTTCGTTTGTCTGTTTGCGTGTTTGTTTTTGTGTTTTGTGGTTGACTGTCCTCCTTGAATGCTGCTTTCCCTGTCCGATATTTTTATTCTTCTTTGCATATATTTAAATACAATTTTGAGTTTTCAACTTTCTTCGTTATTCTGCCTTAGGTTTGAATATATTATTGGTGAAATGAAGTCAACAGTCAATAATTTGCAAAAATAATTTGTTTTAAACAATTCTGTATGTTCTACACCTTGAAAAATCCAAACGTCTTTAAAACCCAATTGCTCAAGTAATGTCTGTACCGCAGATGCCCAGTTTTGTTTATTTTGGTTATTTTGTATGTCATCTAACATCATACTGTATATTACTTTAATATACCAAAGGATTTTCACTTGTCAATATTTTAAACCAATATTTAATGATAGCTATCAATCTATACTGTCGTTAGGGTGTTCTACCTAACTCACCATAAACAAAGTCATTTTGAGTTGATGTTTTCACCCCCATTATATTTTTACAAAATTTTAGATGCTCACGTTCTATAACATTTGAATTTAAAAAAAAAACAACCTCGCAACCATATAGTAACACTGGTTTTATAAGTTTGTCAAACAGATTTAACATATGTTTCGGTGAAATTTCTGTAAACTTGTATATATAGTTCTCTAATTTAAAAATTGCTTTTCCTGCTTGCCCAGCCAACGTATCAAGTGCTGTTGTAAAAGAACCTCCAGACGTAAAAGTAAAAACAATTCCTAAGTATACAAAACTGTCTATTATTTCAATAATAGTTCCATCATATCTAAATGTTAAGTTTCTTGGTAGACTGCCGCCTTTTCTAAATACCATTATTTTTGTTTTATTTGTGATAACTTTTAATCTCCATTTACTACAATAATCATATAATACATCTAAACCTCTCTGTAAACCGTCAACAGTTTGTGAAAAAAGTACAATATCGTCAGCATATAACAGCAACAATAATTTAAAATCTCCCATGGTAATATCTGGTACATCGTTAGCTAAAAAATAATTGTTCATGTCATTCAAATGAATAGCAAACATAAATGGTGATAGACATTCTCCCTGACGAACTCCTAAATAACATGTAAATTCTTCACTCAGCTCATTCCCGCGTTTTACAATTGATTTAACAGATTCGTACATTGATTTGATAAAATCCAACATCTTCTCCCGTATACCTATTTTTATTAATTGACACCACAGAATATCTCTAACTACATAGTCAAAGGCTTTAGTAAAATCCACGAATGCAGTATATAGACGCTTACCCTCATTTATTACATGCTTTATTATACCATGCAGAATAAAAATACTGTCAACGGTACCCATTTTACTCCTAAATCCTGACTGTGCATACACATATACATTATAGTTTTCAGCCCATCTGGTTAGTCTATTATTCAAAATTCGCGTGAACAACTTGCCAAATGTGCTTAAAAGTGTAATACCGTTATAGTTTTCTACGTCATTAATGCTAGCCTTTGTATGTAGTGGAACAATGTATCCATCAGTCCATTTGGCGGGGAAATATCCTAAATTAAAAACAGCATTAAATAGTTTAAATAGATATGGTAAAATACTGTCGATTCCATAATAAAAAGAATTCATTTATAACCTTGTTAGGTCCTGCACTTTTTCCAAGCTTAAGTTGCTTACAAGCTTTAGTAATCTCAAGCAGAGATATTTAAATATTTCATTCTTCAAACATGACTTGACTTTTGTGTTTGTGATGTCGTTTTTTTTTTTATTACTTTTGTCTTTTCGTTTGTCTGTTTGCGTGTTTGTTTTTGTGTTTTGTGGTTGACTGTCGTCCTTGAATGCTGCTTTCCCTGTCCGATATTTTTATCCTTTTGTGAAGCTCACCATTTATATATCTCTCATTAAAGAATAAAACATCATCATCCGGTTGAAAGAATACGTCATTAGGATCATTAATGGCTTGAAAATAACGTGCACACGTATCAACGTGGATTGTATTTGATCTTTTAGGAGCATGAATACCCTTTAACATCTGCCAATACTCATTTGCCTTTTTAAAGCGAGATTTTTTTATTTGTTCCGTTGTTTTTTTATCATGCTCATATTTGTGTCTCCGAATTGTACTTTTATATTCAGTTTTCGCATTTGTCATGCTTTTTCTATTCGTGTCATTTTTATTAGATCGATATGCATTCAAATTACTGTAAAATTGTTTTCGTTTTGTATCACATGTTTCATCGAACCACGACTGACTTTGCACGGGCTTATTCTGAGACATTTTATCAGAATCACTAAATATTACTTTCTTAAACAAAGGATTGCAAACCTCTGATATAATATTACAAAACTCGTCCAAATTGTTATCTAAGTCTTCTTAACTATGCACAGTTGTCAACTCATCTGTTATCAACGTAAGGTGCTCCTGTACATCAGACTGATTCAACATTTCTACATATTGCATATTTTTATTATTGTCCCATTTATATTTATAATCTAGTGTTTTATGCTCGCTTAAAACTGTATTTGCACGTAATGAAAAACTAACAGTACAATGGTCAGATAGAATATTTGGTTCCTTTACTTTAAAGCTATGAAATATATCAATAAGTTCTGTTCTACACAATACATAGTCAATCACACTACTACCTTATTTTTAACGCAGGTATATCTACCAACGTATTTATCTTCCCCTATTCTACCGTTAACTATTCTCAATCCAGTGTTTTTTACAAAAATCTAACAATAGTTTTCCCATTTCATTACAAACGCTATCTTCTGAGTAGCTTTCAGAAAACTATATATTCATCTGGGAGGAAATCATCAATGTGTAAAGAGTCAAATTCAACAAAATCATTTCGAGATGCTGTTCTTGCGTTCATGTCACCACATATAATAAAATTACATTTAGCATTGTTAAAATTTTCAAATGAAATCATGTCACTTGTTATAATATCAAACACTCCATGATCTTCAAATATTTCACGACCACTTCCAACTGGGATGTTATAACAAAGACAAACAAACAAATCTCCTTCTAAATTGAACAATGTTCTATTCAACTTAACCCATATTACACTTTCGCTAACTGTTTTAACAAAGGCTTCATCTGTAACCAGTTTTTCAGATATATAAACAATTAATCCTCCGAGTCCCATTTTGTGTTTTTTACTTTTAATGTTCTATTTAAAACAAAAAACACAACCCATTACATACAACATTCAATATACAACATTTAACATTCGATATAAAATAAACAACCCTCGACATTCAAACCGAATGTCATTTAAAACTACACACTGACGTAACGTCAGCTACTGGTACTATTGCAAAAATGCGTTCTAGCGGTGTTTTGGTAGTTGTCACGACGCTGCTTCATTTAGAAAGGTTTGATAATTATATATCAATGGAAAAAGGAGGGAACGACAATGCTACTGGTGTGAAATACTTAAACACCAATAATTGTTTTAAAAGTACTACTTATTCTTCTAGAGAACACATCGTTAATTGTGCATGTCCCAACGTAACAAATGGACTTAAACTGCGCAAGAAAACTGCAGTTTATTCACTGGCGGGAAACCGCTGAAATCAGTGATAAAAGATAGAAATTTGACGAATTACACTCAAGTGATATGAAAACACAACACGGGAATTTCCGCTATATATTGTATGTACAATATGCTGCTTTTAATCGAATGGTACATGGCTACGTAAGACCTTTCCTTTTGGAAAAAATACTAAAACAACAAATAATACAGCAAATAGTATTCCTGCAATGTTTCATTATTCACAGAGTACGCGTTTGGCTCAATCATGTGAGCAAACTTAGGATGCAAAATTTTGCAAACTATTTACGTTAAATACAGTACTGAACTAGCTCAATTTTTCGAAGAGCAACTTCAACATTGATGAAGTTCTTGTTACAAAGTGTAGTGTGATTAAAACGTCTACAACATCACAGTTGTGTCCTTTCTCTAGTTAACTGAAACTTTTTTTTAAAAAAACATCTTGGGATTTCTTTGGTGTGCAATTAAGTGTGCAGTATATACAATATATAGCGGAAATTCCCGTGTTGCGTTTTCATATCACTTGAGTGTAGATGAGTTCTGTATTATGTATTGCTATACTGAAATCTCGATTTATTATTTTATGATATTTTTGTCACGGAACTTTATAAACAAAAATTTTTCTCTCCAAAAGCGCGTTTCACCCTGCGTAATTTTCTCATTCAATTATCACACCGGCTATTTTATTTATGAAAGCGATTTATATTAGTTTTGCCTCTTAGGTTAATATTTGCTCTTTGAGATTTAAAGGTTGCATCTCCAGACATAATGACTAAATCAAATCTAATGCTGTCGAATGTTATATGTCGCGTTAAATGACATTCACTTTCAATGTTGTTTGTTAAATGTTGTATGATGAATGCTGTAGGTCGCGTGAAACGACATTCACTTTAGATGTTGTGTTTTGAATGTCGTATGTCGAATGTTGTATATCGCTGAAACGACATTCACACTGAAAGTCGTATGTCGTATGTCGAATGTTGTATGTCGCGTGAAACGACATTCACTTTGAAGGATGTTTTTGAATGTCGTATGTTGTATGTCGATTGTCGTATGTTGAGCCAACTTCACGCAGCTATGAAGGTGGGAGCCGCGGGTCAATATGACAGTCCGAGGACCGATAACTTGGCCAATATGAAAACACTTAATTAATGACATTTTTATTAATTAACTACTTAATATCTCTCTTTATTCCTATGTATTAAATATCATTTACAGGTAAGAAAGAACAAGAGATATATGTTCAATATAACATTTAATAACAAGTATCTGAATCAAACAAATCTTCCACTGGCGCGTGGAAAAATCACACACGAACGTGATAATGGCTATATTTCAGCGAAGTCGATGTAACCAAATTTACAAATAACCAAACCTTAATTATTTTCATTGTCTACATTACATAGACGAACATAGCTGCGACATTGTGTTTTTTTCTTCAAAATGGCGTCCTTAAAGAAAACAAAGCCTTGGTCATTGGCCGTGTTGACTTATCCAATCAGACTGCTTGAATTTCATATTGGCCGAGTTTTCTCATATCGGCCGAGTTTCTCTCCATATTGGCCTTGTTTTTACCATATGATGCGTGCAGTTTCGTGCAAACTACGGCAGATATCAAGTAGTTAATTAATAATTAACGTGAATGACGTCACATAAATCTCGTATTGGCGAGTTTCTTCATATTGGCCTTGTTTATTCATATTGGCCGACTTCCGGTTCATATTGACCGAGTTTGCGTCGTATTGTGTGTAGAGTTTCTAGTAAAACAAGGCTAATATAGTTAAGTTAATTAATAATTATACGTATTAATGAGCTCTCTGTATACGTTCAAAGCGGCATAAACATACGTGGAAAGTTAAACATTTGGCTTCAGGCGGTATTACAACTCATTAATTACAGCTGAACTTGATTGTTTTGGAGATGCAAGCCCGACTTTATATAGTTTGTTCTGGTTGTCAGGATTTCGGTAGCCATGTCGATCAGGAAGACGTAAGTGCTTGTTCGGATGCATATATCTACAAACTTGCATTTCTGTATCCAAGCTTGCACTTCCTGGTCGACTACCGAAGTCCCGACCACCAATTGAAATAGTTCAAAATTCATTAATTCGGGCTAGCCATAAGGAATATTAGCGCTCATATGAGTCCTTATAGTGTGGATGTTCCAGTATTGGGCAATGCTGCCAAGCTCTGCTTGGACCAGACCCTTTATTTGACCAGCCCTTGAAGCGTTATTTGAAACATTCGCAACATATCGGATCGTTTTCATTAAACGGGTTGCTTTCTTGTCAATCATTGAAAAAACGAATGCACCATGGAATCTCTTGACGCTGTAACATTTCCCACCAGGCTTCAGTGCGTCGATTAGAGATACTCTTGCCGTATATTTTAGCCCGGCCAAAGTATTACGGTATAGAAAAGAAATAGCATAAGAATTTATTTATTTATTATTTTTTTCCCATATAGCAACGCAGAACACGTGGTGAAATACCATTCTCCCTCAAACTTTCAAGGAAATATGTTTCAATTACTCGGGGATAAGTAATGCTGGATGCCAATTCCAGCCATAATATTCGTCTAATGTAACCATCAATCGTACTGTGGAGGTAAAGTCCACGTAGTTTTAGTTTTTCGTATCCATCTACGTGAAATATATAATGTGGACCCTTTGCATAGTACTTTCGTTTGAGTAAGAGATATGCCTTTCTCAAGCAGATTCCGGCAGGGTCTAGGTCACTCATAATTTGCAAACCTCTGTCCATTGATACATTCAGTCGTTTCCACATGGCTCGATTCTCTTGCTATCCGATCAATAACAACAGTTTCCGATGTACCCTGCACTCTGCAGTTGTTAGCTCCTCGCATATTTGTCTGAAGATGCCGCATGCAAAGTTTAATGCCGTGAACGAAAAACAAGAAGACAACAATTTCTGGATATTAAAAGCCTTCCATTATAAAAGTAAGTATTAGCTGGATTCTACTGCAAGTAGAATACACCAAGTATACTTGATAGAATGAATGTGAATGTATACTTGATAGAATGAATGAATACATGGGGTTTGACGGCACGTCGACACATAAATAGGTCATATTGTGCGCAAAAACAGATAAAAGAGTAGTAATAGAACAACAACACTTGTTAATATAACTCGCTGGTATCAGGAGACAGTTATGAAAACAAGTTCGGCATCTACATCAAACAATTCACCATTAAGATTTTCCCGCTTACCTTTTCATAAAACAAAGGTCGTTAGTCATACATCATAAGTCAACAGTCATAAGTCATGAATCGTAAGTCACAGGCCATAACTCAAAAGATACCTATAGGTTGGTAACTATTATATTATTTTAATCTATGTACAGTTGTTAACATATTCTCATTACACATGTTTGCATAACGGCTTGTGTAAGTTATATTGGTATCATATATGCATATTCTTTATGCAATACTTCATAAACACGTTTAGACAGACCAATCAGGTTTTATGTATGAAAGCGAGTGAAATCCTTTGTTTAACATAACAAAATACTCTCACTTTACCAATCAGGTTTTATGTATGAAAGCGAGAAAGTGATACAATTGAAATCCCACAAGGAATCCTGTATTATTTATTTAAAAAAATAATTAACGGATTATACAAATGTTACAACATGTACAGTCATGCTAGTAATCGTAATGGAAAGCAATCTTAATATATTATCTTACAGGTTTTAATCAGAAGTTCATGGAAAGGTCCTTTAACTACGCGTTGACTCAAGAATTATATACAGCATTTTGGTAGTTATAATAATTGAAATTCAGTGATGAACGGAACTGCAATAATTGTTTTAGCGTCGTGTCTGTGTGTATTCGTGGCGTGTTTGTTTGTCGGACTTCTGCTATGGTGTATGTGGAGGCATACCGTTAAGCCAGGGCTAAAACAAGTACCCGGACCTTCGGGATGGCCTTTTTTAGGGAATTTGCCTCAGATCGATACTGAGAAATTACACAATTCGTTCACCAAATGAATGAAAGAGTACGATGAACTGTTTCTTGTCAGTTTTCCTGGAAGCAAGATGATTATGATCAATAACCGTACACTTTTCAGGGAGGCGTCCGATAAGATTACCGGCCGACCTTTCAACTTTCAAGGATGGCTTAACTACAACAATAGTGGCGTTTCGTTTTCTAATTTCGAAGGGAACCAGCCACTAGTGAGGAAGATGTTGACCGCAGCCATGCACGAAACTGTCAAAAACGGGACCAAATTTCAAGAGCTTGCAGTTAAAGAAGCAAATCGGTTTGTACGTCAGCTTACATTCGATTGTGACATAGACTTTCATAGTGTTGTACGCGAATCGGTTGCAAGACAGTTTGCTATCATTCTAACTGGAGAGGAGGCCAGCGCTTGTGAAAGTCGTGCTATTCTGGAATACACATCGGCACTAGATAGATTAAGTGACGGTGGGCTAGTGTTTTTATTAACGTCTTTTCCATGGCTAAGATTTGTACCCGGAAAGCCTAAACGTGTATATGAGACGAACGACAAAGCCATGAAAGCGATGGTAAATTTGCGGCGAGATGGGTATTGGTGTCATACATAACATGGTAAACTTCCAACAGAAAAACAACGCGGAAGACGGAGCATTGCTGATAACAGAAGATAACATTCGAGCATGCGTGACAAATACATGCAGCAACGGAGTATTACCGGTACAACTTCAAATTTCGGTAACAGTATTATGTCTTCTTCATAACATCGACGTGCAAGACAAGATTCACGAAGAGATGACACATGTATGTAAAGATACCCCACCTACTGACGAAAAGAGAGATCGGTTGCCGTATTTAAAAGCCACAATTTTGGAATCTTGTAGATACAACAGTATGGTTAACACCACGATCCCACATGTCACCTCAGAAGATACCGAGATAGGCGGCTACCATATACCCGGCGGCACCACTGTGTTTGGGAATATTTGGAACCTCCACCACGATGAGAAAACATGGGGCGATCCTTGGGTATTTCGTCCCGAAAGATGGCTTGATGACTCAGGTGAGGTTTTGCTGGATTCTCATCCGCTACGGAGCGCATTAATGCCGTTCGGAACTGGAATTCGCTCGTGAAAGGGGCAGACCTTTGCGATGCTAACCGTTTATCGCTGTCTGGCAACTGTGCTGTACGAGTTCAAAGTACGGCCGCCATCAAACGGACACCTGCCGAACAATGACCCGAGGACATTCAAGTATGATGTAGCTCTGGTCGTACCCGAGTTTTATTGTCGCGTTGAAAGGAGAGATAAACACAGTAACCATACTGCCAAATAACCAATGTGTTGTGTTGTTTTGGATTCTTTTCTAGTAGATTTATTATTTCTTCCTCTTCTACTTTTTCTTTATTTTATATTTCTATTTTCGTATTATCTTAACATGTTCTACTACTTATCATGTTGTAGTTAATCCAGCTTATTGATACGTGTTAATAGCAGTTGCCATTCATTATATTTTTTAAATCTCCATTGTATGAATGTAGTATGTGTCATGTTTATACTGTCATAATTATTAACTTACCTACCATGATTAATCCATCAATATAACGTACTATGTATATATACTTTAGCACTGAATATCTTGTACATGAAAGCATGGTCCATTCTTAAACATTGTATACACTGCCGTGATTGGATATAATAAAAATAGCGACAGTCTCGCGATACCTGAACATCTCAAAACAGACTACCGATTGGTTGTTCTGTCCTCATTCATGATATATTATAGGCCCTGACAAGCGTGAATCTTGCTATAAACATGATTCCACGTGTATTTCGCACACAGTGTCTGACCCACTTAACACCCAACTTTTGTTGTTGTTGTTTTATTATCGATGTCGTATGTACACGGCTATTCTCAATTACTATAACATGAATTAAACTAGTTATCAATCTTACCAACGCACTATATATATATATACATGTATATATTGTTCGGAATTTGATCCCCTTCTCAGTAATGCCTATTTTCTGTCGTATCCTATCCTCACCACGTGAAATTTATATGACTTATTTGGATATGATAGGATAAAGACACAGAGAACACATTACCAAATCGAACCCTACTGACCTCCAGAACCTACCTATCTCTCTCACTTTCGCTTTCAGAAAGAGATAGCGGATGGACTAAGTCGGTAACCTTATCTATACTGTGCATGCGTTATTATTATTATTTTATTATTATTATTATTATCATTATTATTATTATTCAATAGTATATCATTACTTATAGCACGTATATTCCCCCCCCCCCACCCCCCACCCCCCACCACCACCACCACCACCACCACCACCACCACCAAACCCCTATCCCAAGTTCTCCACACTCTCCTCCCTCCACCCACTGCTGTACCGTTTTACTCTTACCTCATTACCCATGATTATGCTAAACCTTGATTGTACCATTGTACCCTTGTACCCGTCAATGGAAAAAAATGTAACTGCTATTTTTCCTCATGTTGTTACCATGCAAAATGTAACCTGAGTGAAATAAAGTATATGTTGTTGTTGTTGTTGTTGTAGGGAAGGGCCGTCACTAATGTGGGTAGCACTTGTGGCCCGACCCGATTGCTTTGTACTTCTACATAGATGGAATAAAATATGCTTAAATCAATAGATTTGGGCATCTTAAAGGGACCTTAAAGGAACACAAGGCAATCTTAAAACGTCCCATTTGTTTGTCTAACTTGCATATTTGCCAAACATTGTGAATAATTAGTTAAATAGATCAACGCCAATTGTTGACCATATTGCACCAATATTATAATTTCAATCCATGTTAATTTTGCCGTAACGCTATATGGCCTGCTTCAGGATAAAAACATAAAGTCCACGTAGTTTTAGTCGTTCGTATCCATATAATGTGACCCTTTGCCTAGTACGTTCGTATGCTTTCTTCAAGCAGATTCCGGCAGGGTCTAGGTCACTCATAATTTGCCAATCATTGTTAATAATTAGTTAAATAGTTCAACGCCAATTGTTCTTGCATACTACAGTAGTCTTACTAATTGTTGGTCATATTGCACCAATATTATAATTTAAATCCATGTTAGAATAACGAAAAAATCATTGAAAACGCAAAATAAAAATATACTACTCAAAATTTGCTAAGGATCACTTTTTTGCTGTCTAAATTTCTTGCTGAAATAAATAGCATTATTTCTATTTTACATGAAATTATTTGGGGCAGTGTATGGTCATGTGATCTCATGACTTGATCCAAATGTTGTCTTGTGAAGTATCAGTGAAATTAATATCGTTATTGTGAATTAATTTCTAATCAAATTATATGGAAGAATAAAAATGATCCTTAGCAAATTTTGAGTAGTATACATGCAACCGTTTTAAATTTAAAATGACATGGTGTTAATTTTAAGTACTGCAACATTGCCATGTGTCTCTAAGGCCCTTTAAAATTGAAGAAAGGCACTTTTTAAAATACATAGCAAGGCCGAAATACATTTTTTGTTTGAATGTATAAATTACCTAAACCTTAGATTGAATATTATATATACTTTTTAATTAAAACTTTGTTAATTTTGCCGTAACGCTTATTATAATAATAATAATAATAATAATAATAATAAAATCTGTTTTATTTTGCAGCAAGCTTTCGGTTGTTTTTCCAAGCTTCTTCGTGGCGTTTATTTTATATCCAAATTAAATTATATCCGTCATAACGCTGTTTGGGCCTTTATTGTTTGATTATTCGTTTTCGAACCATCAAGACAGAGAATTGTCGTAGGAGGAGGCAAAATCAATGCTAAAGCGATTTTTTTTATTTTGTTGAAAGTAAAACAGAATGAAATGTAGAAAAGTAAAATCTAGGAAAAGGTAAAACAAATAAAATTATCAAATTCCATACGGAAAAAATGCAATTCATAATTTAATTTGATCGCAGGAGGGTTCGTAAAACGAATAATCAAATAATAACGGCCTTAAAACGATACTGACTGATAAACGGGTAATAAGTGTTATTTTTTAAGATCAAATAACAATTATTTCGTTAATACAATAGTTTGAAAAGAAATACATTTTGTCAAGTAAATGAAAATACTTTCCGATGAAAATGAAAACTATATTTGTGTATTTTAACTGAATCAATATTTAAAATTTGTATGTAGTATAGACTAAAAATAAATCCATTATTTTTTAAAATATTTTTTTTGTGAATCATTAGATCATTGTTTACTTTCAATCAAATTTTGATCAAGTGTAATTATGCTATTTGTACATTTGTATCAAATAACGTTGTTTCACATAAATAAAGATTTACATCAAATAAATATTTACTCTACTAGATGGATGGTATATTGTTTATTCATTTTTTATCCGTTGCCGATATGTCCTTTTCGGCATGATAAATGACCTAATAACGTTTACTTTATTTGGCAGTGATTGATAAAGCAACGTGTTCGCAAATGTTGTACGTGGCGTATTTATATACATGTATAGCGTATTTATATATGATGAATGAATGAATGAATGAATGAATGAATGAATGAATACGGCACGTCGACACATAGATAGGTCATATTGTGCGCAAAAACTGACGAAAGATGAAGAAATGAAGTAGTAATTAAACATTAATGTAAATATATAAAGATAAAACTATTTACAAATACGGGATGATATGGTAGTAATATAAGCTATATATATGTAAATCAACGGGGTATTTATATATAGACATTGAAGGATATAAGCGTGTATAAATAAGTTTCCTTAACATAATGATATGAATACATGCCGTTAGTGCTATTATAGTGTTTAAATATTGAATTGTTTAAACCGCATTACGAGAGAGAAAGAAAGAGAGAGAGAGAAAGATTTAAGTCAAAATCTTTAGCGTTTTCATTATGTAATTACGCAATCTCGTTAAAATCAGACCCTTTATCACGCTACGATACTCTTCGCCAATAGAGTATCAAAGAGTAATTAGTATATGGTCGTGTGAGGACACACATGACCGTGTGAGGACAACATTTCTGTCCTCACATCTACTATCGTTTAAATGATAGCTCATTTGAAGGTTAGGACATGTATGTGGTTGAGGTGTTGTGGGGACACACAAGAGAGAAACATGTAAGGACATTTGAGAGTCAATGACCTCATATAGTATGTGTTAGGACCTAATTGTCCTCACTTTAAAACTTATTTATCTCATTTTCTCTCTTTATTTTGTTATTTGTCTTCACATGAACGGTCTAATCGTACAATGCAAATGGAAATTTGTGCATCTTCAGTATTTCCACAAGTACAGTTCTGACTGTCAACAATGTTCTTGGTATAACGGTATGAGCCATCTGTCATCCGCGTAATTTAGTAATGTCACTTTTTAGTGTGACTTTTAAGACAGCAATATGTTCCGATTGTTTTAATTCTGCATTCGACAGAAAGGGTAATCCTTTCATGCACAGTTGATGTGAGAAATGATGTTTTATTAAATTAGAAAAAGTTTTAATTTTAGTTTTCTCATATCCATGCCTTTACTTTTATCACATCCTTATGTTGATTCCAAGTTCCGCTAAGTGCGTATTATATTCAATTCTAAGATCCGCTATCTAAGCCTGTAAGATATTCAACTTCAGTTATTATATGTACTTGTAATATCATTCATGATAAGTGGTGAGTGAACTGGTTTGTTTATCTTTCTAGAGATTATAATTATCGCGTTTTATTTAGCATTGATGTTAATAAGTCATATGTCTGACCAGTCTTGAATTGTTTTAAGATTTTTATTGAGAATGGTAGAGCGGTTGTCAGGAGTGTCAGCAAATAAAATAGAGACTGGCGTCATCAGCAAAGAGTGTTATAGTAGAGTTGAAATGTGTTACAATATCAGTAATATAAAAAAGGAAAAGTAGTGGCCCTAAAATGAAACCCTGAGGTACTGCAGCGCAGAGATTGTTATGGTATCAGAAAAAGCAGAGAAAACTTCAGGGCCGGTATTCATAAAGCAACTTAAGTAGACTATATTAGTTAAGGACTATTGGTCAGCCATCTTTGAAAAGAAAATCCAAAATGGATGGGGTATGGTTAATTGAAATTTTCATCCAAATACATATTATAGGCATGAACAATGTCAGTGATATAATAGATGACAGTAATTCAACACTATTGATGTGAACATAATATCAGAAACAATATTTTTTTGGCAAAAATAGTGGCCTTTATATTCGAAAAGTTTAGTATAATTGTACGCGATGTTTTGTTTTTTTATGTTAAATAAATTTGTCAATAGAATTGTCATGCATTTGGATGAAAAATTCAATTAACCATACCCCATCCATTTTGGATTTTCTTTTCAAATATGGCTGACCAATAGTCCTTATGTAAAAATTTAAGAATTTTACATATTTTCAAATATGCTTATAAACCTCTCAGCGCGACACTACAGAGCATACATTTTAAGATAAATGTTTAACTGTGTAGTTTATTAATCTATAGCATTATTAAACATATAAAGAAGATGTCTTAAAATAGTAGAAAACTGTGTTTAAACAAAAAAGATAAATTTTGACTTAAGATATTGCTAAGAAGCTTTATGAACACGGACCCAGGCATTACTACAATTTAAGCTGTTTGCCATCAGCACACATACGCTGATCGTACTTCCAGTTCCAGGTTGGTACCGGACCTGCAGTGGGAATCCCTACAATACAAAAGTAATTTGAGCCTTCTCTGGCCTTTTCAGCCCTCTTTACGATACCCCGCTCCCACCCCCCACCCCCACCCCACCGTCAACTTGAAAGCCGGAATATTTTGTTTTAAGCTTTACTATTCGTAGAATAAGAAGAGCTGTTGTAGATCTACTTAACGTCTGCGTCGACGTTGGTTTTCAGTTGTTTGCCAAGTCCAATTATTTCAGCAACCACTGGTTAGTGAAACATGAATTCTGGCTACACTTTTTCTGGATAAATTTGTTTGGCAAGTCCATGTATTTCAATAGCTACATGTCATACATCAATTAAACATGACATGGATTTTCAGTATGATCAAGGACACTCAGAGATAGATGTTCCATAACTGTGTATTGTATTTTAGAAAAGGTCCTTTTCGACTTAGAATTTATTTTTATTTTATTTTATTTGTTGGCAAGTCCATTTATTTCATTACCCACTAGCCATATATCTCTGAAACTTCAAAGGAGCTTGACAAGTCTTATCAGAATCATCAAGGACAGTTTTGTAACTTTTAATTTCATTTTTAGCCAGATGATAATTTCTTTTCAACTTAGAGTTTCAGGTTAAAATTGTTTAAGCAGCTTTATATATTTCAATAAATCTAACTGCATACATCAATGAAACAATGGCTTTGAGCCTGTAAATTTCATTAGCCCCATAAACCCAAAACCTTCCCCACTCCTACACCACCACCACCACCACCCCAGATAAATAACTATTTGTTCTATTCTTTTTGGTTTCTCTTCAATCACCATGTCTGCATCCAGTTATTTTTCACATCTCCAACGTCCCCCCCCCCCCCCCCCCCCCCCCCCCCCCCCACACACAAACACACACTCTCTCCACCTTAGACTTCCCCTAATGAAAATATTGTATTATTAACACTTCACTTCCCCTCTTCATCCTCTTTAAGTTCGTATTTTTTCTGGGGTATTGAAGGTCTTGCTTTAATATTTGGTAAATATGTTTACTGACCCCCCCCCCCCCCCAACCACCTCCCACCCCCACCCCAAGTCCCTACCCCCTCACCTCACCACCAACTAACCTCCACAATTAAGACTTGACCTTGTGAATGAACTCGCACCATGGTTGGCAAGACAGCAAGTGTCAGTGGCCTTGTTTAAAATTGACTTTGAATAGTCGAGCAAGCTGTCCTTTCGATAGCTCAACCACAAAACACAGAAACAAACACGCAAACAGACAAACAAGATGGCAAAAGTAATAATAAATGCAAACGACATCACAAACACAAAAGGGTTGACAATAGGACTACCGCCTTGGAACGGTCAGTGGCAAAGTAGGCCACTGGGGGTTTAAACCGGTTCTAGGGTGCACCAAACCTCACACTTACCCTACTGTCATCCCATTAAAACAGGACAGTGTAAATCCCCGCCATGATATAATCTCTAACCAACAAGGCAGCACCAATAGGCAATATAAGTAAAACACAAATATGCTACAAAAAAATATAATACAAAAAGAAAATAGCCTAGAAAGCGACAATGAAGGTACTCAATGACTTGGCAGAAGCCAGAGCAACAAGTGAATAAACCATTAAGGGCACGACAAGAAAGATCATAGACAAACATCAAACGCCACCGTCCCAATGGACTTTAGGTAGGCGTCATCACAGGGAAACTCGATGTTCTGGTTTTAATCTTTAGTTATGCTTGTCCTTGTTTGCTTTCTATGTGAGCACCCTTTTGCTCTTCTAAATTATGTGTTGATTGGATATTTTGTTTGGTGGTGTAGGGGACTGCCTTGTACCGGGAAATGTCTATCCTGTTCAATACCATTCTTACTGACACTGGCATATAGCGCATAGCTTTGTCTGTAACCTTGCATTGCATGTGGCTGAAGCTGCTTCTTACTTGTTGATGATATTCGCAAAGTCCATCGCACAAGTACCAGGACCCTTGTATTGTAATACTACCATGACCACTGTATACCACGATTTTGTACCACCATGACCACTGTATACCACATTTATTACCACCATGACCGCAGTAATTGATTACTAACATGTCCAAAGTACATCACAAGTATTACCATGGCCACTGTATACCATCTACTACTATGACCACTGTATATCACATGTATTACTACTGTAATTAACAGTGTGACATTTCATCGAACCAGGTTCTTCTAAGGATCAAGAAAAGAAGTAAGAAAGATCTAGTATGTTTGATTCATTATAATCTGACCAAAATAATTGGTATCTCAATAGTGATTTTGAACAGAGAGAAGTAGCCATGTTTTATATCAAGGAATATTTAGCAGAACCGAATCTCTTTTTCAAATATATTTTTCACTACAATAAAATAAATTGACTCAGAAGGTTGACAAATATTCTCTGTCACCCTCACATGATTGCAATATGTACATACTACCATGACCTATGTATATCACATTTAGGCCATTACATAAATTCGGATATCACCCTCGGCTTCGCCTCGGGCGATAATCATATCCTCAGTGTGAACATTCTTACTATCACCCTCTCATGAATGTGATATTTATTTTATTATACCCAAATCCTCATTAAAAGATCGAAAATAAAAATTAATGTGTTGTTGACCTCAAAATATGTGTATTGTAGCCTAGGGAAAACAATAAGTTGTTTTTATACATTTTAATGATACAACAAAAACAAATGGTATCACAGAATTATATCACAGAATAATAAATTATAACAATAAAATCTCAACACACAAGTAGTATCACATATAATGATCTCGTACAATGGATTCTTATCCCAGATTGAAATTAAGATATCAATTAATTAATTAACTAGTTTTAACGATTAAGAAATAATATAACAATAAAATCTCAACAAACAAGTAATATCACATATAATGATCTCGTACAAAGGACTTTTATGATCTGTGTTGGAAAGGAAAAGAATGAAATGTTTTATTAAAATCTGGGAGGAGGTAAAAAACACACCAATAAACTATCAAACTCTCTACGGAAAAATAAAATAACTAATTTCGTTTTGTCGTAGGAGGGTTCATAAAACGAATTATCAAAAGATAATGGCCTTATTACAACCATGGCTTATGTGTACCACATTAATTACAACCATGACTGTATATGAATATCACGTTCATTACTACCATGACCAATGTATACCAAATTACTACCATGACCACAGTATAACACTTTATACAATACATTTGCTACCACCATGGCCAATGTATACCATATTTATAACTACCATGACTAATGTATACCACATTTATTACTACCATGATCCATGTACATCACACTCACTGTCTTCTAAACTCATTTCAATTGGAGATTTCGATAAACATCTGAGAAGAAGTTGTGGTGTGGATGTAGGCAGCTTGTGGTTAAACATTTCCATGTTGAATCCAGTGGCTGATGGAGTAGATCTACATTTATCATACTCCGAAGAAGGAGCCAGATTAATTTTCCCCTCTAATTGGACCAAGAATCTGACAAAAGGCCGGATTTATTTTCCAACAATTTGAGGCACTGTTTATTTCTTTTCCCCTCAAGTCAGAGCCAGGATAATTTGATAATTTGTTGTTTCAATAATTCAAGAGTCGGAATATTTTTTCCGGAAAAATCACCACCCCACCACAGATACAATGGTCAGTACCTAATGATTTGTTTGTTGAATCCACCCCACCCCCCACCCACCCCCACACGCACAAAGATAAAATGGTCAGTACCTAATGATTTGTTTGTTCAATCCACCCCACCCCCACCCACCCCCACACACACAAAGATAAAATGGTCAGTACCTAATGATTTGTTTGTTGAATCCATCCTACAGAGTGTTTATTAATTCAAGTGTATAATGTCTTCCTAAGGGAATTAACACCATGTAAAACATATCACTCATATATATTTTCTACATATTATTGGTCTAGCGCAGTTTTAACCACAGGGTAAACCACATTCTGAGAAGAATTCTGATTCTGTTTTTTATTGTATAGTTAACTAGGCTCATGCATTCTGTAACCACAGGGTAAACCACATTCTGAGAAGAATTCTGATTCTGTTTTTTATTGTATAGTTAACTAGGCTCATGCATTCTGTAACCACAGGGTAAATCGCATTCTGAGAAGAATTCTGATTCTGTTTTTTATTGTATAGTTAACTAGGCTCATGCATTCTGGAACCACAGGGTAAACCACATTCTGAGAAGAATTCTGATTCTGTTTTTTATTGTATAGTTAACTAGGTTCATGCATTCTGTTCTACTGACATGTCTATTAAAAAAATATTGCTTTTATGGTGCTTAATTTGCATGATATGTTTTATTAGTTACTCAGATAATTTGCAATTGTCTCGATATCGGTCTTAAATGTATGGTATACCTAAATGCCTTTTGTTTGCTTATTAAATGGATACCGTGCTTTGGGGGGTATAGAATCACTTGGGTTAAACGTCTAATTTTAAAACGAAAGGAAAATGTTTATTTAATTTCTGATTTAGATTTACCCTTTTAGTTGTATGATAGCAAAATTTCTAAAATTATTGTCCTGAAACTGTGATTTTTTAACAGGCGTTTTTGCACCAATATTTACATAATTTCATTTTATCCTTAAAAGTGCCAAACTTCAACAAGTTACCTTAATTAGATGATTGCATTTTGGCTTTTGTCCCTAACATTTGTTAAAACAGCAAATATTTATTTCTGAGTTTATTGTGACAGTATGAATTTTTTGTTTCAAAAACACACTTCATTCAGGTAGTATAGAATCATTTTTTCTGAGAGGTGTTGCACGTAGTGATATATTTTGCATGGAAAAATGTCCCAAATAATTTCACCGTTGAATAAATGTATGCTTATATGATATATCTTCAAGCCTGGAAAGTTTTAAAATAATCTAAAATATATGAGCTGAGAAAATTGAATTTAAACAGGAAATGATTCTTTACTATCAATGATTCTATACACCCCAACGCACTGTACTATGTTTGTCGGAAAAAAGCTTAAAGCCTATGTTTATATTGTTTGTACATAACCGACGTGAAATAAATATTATCTTATCCTACCTTATCTTAATTTAAGAATACAACCCTTTAAAGACTCGTTGAGTTTTTCAATATTTCCCGCCAAGTGTCATATACTGTAGTTGTGAGAGTAACCTCCCTTGCATGAAGTATCTGTTTGGAGAAAAACAATCAGCAACCTGAAAGAGGATTTCTTGAGAAATTATTAAATCATTTGGTTGTCAACTTACAAATATAAGAAATACCAGTATATAAGTAGTGTGTGCGAATGAGAATATGTGAGTCTAACTTTTATTAATCGGTTGTTTTGTATTTTTACGTATTTGACAATAGTTGCATGGTTTCCGGATGTAACTGTTACTCGGATAATATGAAGAAGGCACAGCCTAAACGGGGATTTATCCAGCTTGAGTAATAAGCTTGGCAAGTTTTGACCTTTTTTTTAAGTCTAAGAATTTTATTTTTTAAATTATAGTTTTATTTGACAACAGAATTGTTTCATTTTTTACTTTCTAATAGATATGGATATAATGTAGGATTTAAGATGGTAACATATCAAATTTTAAACATTTTTTGCGTCATTTGTGATAATTTTTGTTGTCATTTTGTTTTGGTAGAGGCAATCCGGGTAATTTCGGACAGTTTTTGAGTAGTCCATAAACTTTCGCTATATGCAAGTAGCGATTTAGCATTTTCGGCTTTAGTCTATTACAAAATGTAATGTCTCGGACTTTATCGTATACATTACATCAATAACATGGTGTAGTGTTTCCGAGATATTGCAATTAATCGTAATAGCAAGACACTATCGCACCGGGATAATTCGGACGCACATGGGAATAACTCCGACGGTTAAAAATGCATCGGGGTTTTTCTTTTATCTTTTTATATATCTACTCTCTACTATAATAAACGAAATTTAATAAAGACACCTATTTAGCAAAGTAAATAACTCCTAAACTCTAGCTAAAGTCTACACTAATTCATTGAAAATGATCGTCAGTTAGGGCCTCCAGGCCTGTAGAATTCCATTCGTCCGCTCGCCATGACGAGTGACTTACTGGGTCGGGCGAGTTAAGATTTCCATCTGCTCGTCCTTAAGGACGAGTGACTTTTGGAATAAATAGCAAAATAAATAAATTAGTTATTGTTTCCTTTTTGTTCTGGCGAGAAACGTCGAGCATTTGCTTAAATTAATATCCCGATAATTATTCATCTCGTGAAGGTGTGCAGTCAGAAGTAAACATTACATTTTGGTTGTCCTTGATTACGTTCGTGTTAGCGAAAATATCCTTGATACCCGAAATGAGTAGACTGTGTCGCGGACGAATTAAACAATATGTAACCACATCATTTTGATCAATAAATCATGGTAACCGAGCTGTTTGATGATGACATTTTCCCGTAAAAAATGGAAGTGTCATCTAAAAAAAACAGATATTCGATCGTTCTTTGGACGTAGAGGGGCGGGAGAGAAGAGAGGAAGAGAGAGTGAACAGACAGGTTTTGATAAGAAAAGAACAACAACAAAATTATGACTCTACAAAACGGCAGCGTGTCGTGCAAGATAAATGGTTGGAAGAATTCACCTGGGCCGAATGCGAAAACGGCGTTTTATTTTGTAAGCTGTGCAGAAAATGTCCAAGCATATTCGATGAAAGTTCCTCTCTTTAATATGGTAATAATATAGTACAATTTATGAATGATTGATCACAGAATATCAACAGAACATATTTCAGTGAAGAAAATAATGTCAATGAGCAAACATTTACCAAGTTGCAACAATTTATTTTTAGAAATTATTGAATAGAATAGAATAACTTATTTTTCAATCAAGGCCAAAGGGCCATCCCTGGCATGGCAGTATTAAATAACGATTGAAGCATATAAAAAAAATTGATTGTTATAATTCTACAGGCTACCTTCCTGCAAATATAAAATTGTGTTATCATTTACAGGAAGAGTTTATATTTGCAGGAAGGTAGCATGTAGAATTATGACAATCAAGTTTTTTAACACTATTTTATATATGCAGGAAGGTAGCCTGTAGAATTATGACAAACAAGTTTTTTTACATGCTTCACTGATGATTGGCATATAAATATATTCTCTACTTTATTCAGCAATTTGCACAATTTGTCATAAAAGACAACCATAAGTCATATTCTATACAACTTTGGTCAAAATTAAGGACGAGTACAAAGTTGATAAGGGCAAGTGGATTTTTTTTCTACTAGTCCTGCTGGACGAGTTGTCTTTGTAAGGATTTTACAGGCCTCTAGGCCTACTTTTTTCCTAATTTGATATTTTTTTGCGCCTTTTAATGTCATTTAGTTTTTTCTTCTCTAGTTTTTCGAAACAAGATCTGTAATTTATTTTGGGCAAAAAACTTGCATGCTGCATTCTCGTCAAAACGTTGAAATGCCAGTAATAATACATTCAGGCTAAAATAATAAGATACTGCTGAGGACATAAAATTATATGTGTGGTTCCTATTACATAGGTAGGTAGGGAATTGTTTTGTTTACACTATTTTTTTATACGCAATAAATAAATAAACTTAACTATATATTTGTCTCATCAGAACTGATAGAATTTTTTTTTTTGAGGAGTCACAAAATGTTTAGAGTCGGTCCCTAAAACAGGGTCGGTAGGGAAACCGTAACCACACCTGTTATCTATTTGGCCTGATTCAGATCATAACAGACTATGAAGTTGGGACATTGTGTGCTGCTTTGTTTCCAGCTGGAATTAAGGTATAAACACTGCCGTCACCAACACAGAATAATAATTGGCCCTATCTTTATTAGCGTTCATATATATTAAATTAAACTAAATGTATCGGGCTGCTGCAAAATTAAGCTGTATTGATCAATATATTGCATAAACCAGTGCCTTAAGTTATAAGTTCACTGCATAAAGTAGAAAAATATATATCTAATTAAGAATCTTGCTAAAACGATAAAAATCATGCAAAAAGGTTGTCATAGTGTAATGACGTAGATTAAGAAAAAGAAGAAAAAAACAACTGTCCGAGTTTTCTCGACTCGTTATTTTTGTAGAGAAAATTCGGACACTGGTTTTTACTTAATTTAATAAAAAAAAATACCCGTATTGTGCAGTTTCCATAACCTTCTGAGAGATGAAGGTTACCATTACCAAAATACATAAGTTTTGTATTGCTATGTTTAAAAATACTCATTTGTTAAGTTATTATTTCTCCCTTCGAATAAAGCGCACCGAGTAGAGTTTTTTTCAATGTGGTAGGAAGTTACGGGTGCTAATAGACTGCACTTGTCTTTTTGTTGGGAATTCCTGGAAACGTCATAGCTATATTTATTTATGTTTGTAAAAGTATAACCAGCGACAAATAACGTCAGCAGGTTTTTTTACGTGGACAACTATAACGAAAAACAAAAATTTACCGACCATTAAGTCCGAAATTACCCGCCTGCTCCTATGGTCCATATATGTTTGCTTTTTAAAGTAAAAAGACGAATGAGCAGGGCATTTTTTCTAAAAATTGTGAAGTCACTCTCTTTCCTGGTCATTTTGTGGAAAATTGAATTGAATTGAATTAGATTTTATAGTCGCACCAACAGCTAAGGTCATATGGCGACTTTCCAGCTTCCACTGGTGGAGGAAGACCCCAGGTGCCCCATTTTGTGGAAAAAAAGCGCGATATGTCTGATTTGTGAAAAAATATTAAAAGATTAATTGTTAAAAGTGATATTACTCAATACAATGCGTGCATTGTTTTTGTGGGAAGAGGCCATTATAAAACAAATGTGCAATTAATTCAGCATAATATGGTACAGTGCTTTGGGGTGTATAGAATCATTGGTAGTAAAGAATCAGTTCCTGTTTAAAATCAAGTTTCTCAGCTCATATATTTTAGATTATTTTAAAACTTTCCAGGCTTGAAGATATATCATATAAGCATACATTTATTCAATGGTGAAATGATTTGGGACATTTTTCCATGTAAAATATATCACTACGTGCAACACCTCTCAGAAAAAATGATTCTATACTACCTGAATGAAGTGTGTTTTTGAAACGAAAAATTCATACTGTCACAACAAACTCAGAAATAAATATTTGCTGTTTTAACAAATGTTAGGGACAAAAGTCAAAATGCAATCATCAGTTAAGGTAACTTGTTGAATTTTGGCACTTTTAAGGATAAAATGAAATTATGTAAATATTGGTGCAAAAACGCCTATTAAAAAATCACAGCTTCAGGACAATAATTTTAGAAATTTTGCTATCATACAACTAAATAGGTAAATCTAAATCAGAAATTAAATAAACATTTTCCTTTCATTTTAAAATGAGACGTTTAACCCAAGTGATTCTATACCCCCCAAAGCACTGTACATTTTACATAAACTTTCTAATGTAAATGTATTCAAAACAAAACAATATTGAGAAAGCCAAAAAAAAAAAAAAAAAAAAAAAAAAATCTTTTTTTAATTGTGAAAAAAATTGGCCACAGTTGTGAAAAAAATGACCAGTTTTGAATTGTGAAGTAGCCGAATTTCGGCCCCTTTTATAGAAGGAAAAAAAACCTGATGAGAATTACAATTGTTTGTGTATGTTTTGAAAGATATGTTTATATGTAATCGAAAATTAATCTTTGTTTGTAATGTTATGAAAAAAATTGTGGAAATGTTCAGTCACTCTACTTTTCCTCTTTTTAGTGAAATTTTGGAGATAGAAATATATGTCATGTTCAAAGACGTCTAATGGAGAAAAAAAGTGTGATGACCTACCCTTTTTTTTTTTTAGAATTTTGTATCTAAATGATACCAAAGAAGCTTTAAGTACCAATTTAATACAAATCTCAGCACTATGTCCTTTCCCAGCCAACCTCCTTAAAATATTAAACTGTATAAGGATATTGCACTCATCTTCCTTTTTATGTAGAAAAAATAGACAGAGATTCACATGCACATGTTCGCAACATACAGCATTGCCTATTAACAATATTAATATTGATAACAAACAAAAAGAAAAGCCCAAGGATATATGATCTCAGTTTTCGTTTTTTTTAACTTTATTGTGTACGAAACAACAATTCTAATATACCTATACCAAGTCTAATTTTAAATTATCTCCAATAAGTTTATGCGCATGACCTGGGAAAGATTGGTTACACGGATGTATTAGATAGAATTTCTAAGAACAGGCTGGGATTTTGTTAATTAGTACTTTAAATTAGAGCAGCTTTCGATGTTCCTAATTCTAAAATATGCCAACTAAAAAATTTCGGCATTATATTTTACTAACATTAGACCACCACAAATGCTTTTGCAAAGTAATTTTTTAAAATATTTAATGTTAAAGCTAGTGATGTACCGATTAATCGATTGTTTACCCATCATCTGTTTGTTAGGCATACGATTATGATGATCGCTTATGACGGCCTATAATCGATCATCGGTTAAATGTAAAAGTGCACTTTAATTAACATTCAGAATAGAAATAAACATGATTATCCAGGAGACAACTCTTGTGAAAATGAGTATGATACACAAATAAACACGTTTATATCAGAATATGTTTGCAGAAAAGAATACAGACTTCCATGGAAATGTGGAAGTAAACTGGAGCCGTTACGATTTTTTGCTCTCGAATTATTCTAATCTAAATCAAAACCCAAGATTCATTCCAGAAGATTCCTTCAATTAATATTCATTTTTGTCTCGCCTTTTTGAAGAAAAAAAGAGACATAGGTTTTGCTTTTCCGGCGGCAGCGGCGGCGGCGTCAACATTCAAGTTTTGCGTTTAGGTCATTTTATCAAAAACTATATGTACTAGATCTTTCAAAGTTTGCTTATAGTTGTATCATGGGTGGTACATCGCAACGTGACAAAGCAAATGTGGAAGTGACCTTGACCGTCCAAGCAAAGGGCAGATAACTTACTAATTTTTAGGTTCAACTTTTGCGTTTAGGTCACTTTTTCACAAACTGTATGCACTAGACCTTTCAAACTTTGCTTATAGTTGTATCTTGGGTGGTACATGGCAACGTGACAAAGCAAATGTGGAAGTGACCTTGACCCTCCAAGCAAGGGCAGATAACTTTAATTGTTACATTTACATCACTTTCTCATGAACTAGAATTATGCACTAGATGTTTTAAACCTAATTTATAGCTTAATCTTTGGAAGAAAACATATTCTATTTTGACATAGTTGTGTCTTCAGAGTGCATCTTTTTTTTTGATACCTGGATTTCATCTATGACCTTGACCTACGTTTTTGAGCTGATGATTTTTAGCTCTACTGGCCAAAGGCCTTCATTTTTGGATCCAATCTTTACCAAACTTTACCAGATTGTTAATATCAATGAAAGCTCGCACAAGTTCGAAAACCAGCCAGATCGGACCAATAGCAGTGGAGTTATGGCCCTTGATTTAGTTAAAAATGCTATATTTTGCCTCGTTATTACGATAGGGCTTCATTTTTCATCTGATCTTTACCAAACTTTACCAGATGTTTTGCCTTTTTGTTTAATTATTAGTATGTTGTTTTTTTTGTGTTTTTTTGTTTTGTTTTAATAGATATATATTTATATATATCTTTTTTTTCTTTTTTTTTTTTTTCTTTTTCCTTATTTGATTATTTTTTTGTTTTAATTGTTTTTTTGGTGTTAACACCGTGTTAGCAGGAAGCTTTGCTGTGCCTATTAATTTGTTTTCTTTTCGTTGATTTTTGATGAGTTAGCAGGAAGCATCGGTAAGATGTCTAGTTGTGCATATCACGCTTTTGTTCCAGTTTGCTGATTTATGACGGATGGCACTTTGATATTTTTACTTTAAATTTCTTGTCGGCGCTACTCCTCCTAAACGGCTTGTTGGATTTCTATATGAAATTTTGAACAAGTTCGAAAACCAGCTAGATCTAGTTAGTAACGACAGGTTATGGCCCTTGACTTGTCGAAAAATGCTATATAGTATTTTCCTTTGTTAAATCTGTAGTTACTTCACTTAATTTTTTATCTGATCTTTACCATATTTGTTTAGAATGTTAATATAACCCCCCCCCCCCCCCTCCCCACACTCCCCCACTCCCACCCCATTTTTAAGAAATTTCATATGCCCATGATTACCAGGTGAGCGATCTAAGGCCATCATATCCCTGTTGTTTTTGCAATGTTTTAAAAAAAATACTGATGGGAATTTTATGTTGACAACCCTTGATATAAGAGCCGTTTTAATCAGTAGAGCATCCACAGGCCCTCTTGGGCCTCTTGTTTTTAATAGAATGGCATTTTGTTTTTAAACAAATGCACTTAAATGTCATCACAGCAAACGGCAAACTCGATTGATTTCAGTTACTAAAATGTTTACAAACTTTCATTTAAGCATCATTGACCTTTTTATTTTTAAGTCCAGCCCCCATTAGGCGAGACATGTAAATCCACGGATTTCTTGTTTTATTTTATACCTTGGAAAAAAAAAGGTTTTAATTAATTATTACAGTAATACAATAAAATATTTGGAGATCCGAACTCAGATCTTTTGCGTTACAGGCGAGCATGCTTCAATACCACTACGCCACGGTCACAACCAAGTTACGTCATCATTAAATCATAATTTAATGTGTTGGTCTGTTTCCACGACTCGTGATATTTATGCAAGACCTAAGTAGTAGAGTAAAGATTTTAAAATTAAAATCAATTGAAATTGTTCTGTTTAGTCGTATGTATCGATTATTGGTAACTGCATGGCAAGACAGTTGGCCAGTAGTGATTTATCCTATCCAGTTGTGGAAATTAACGAAGCGTTCCGATGTCATTGATCGTACTTTGTCGGCCAATTCCGGGACATCGCCAAGGAGGCCCAAAGACAAATTACCTTGCCGATCAGCCGTTCCGTATGCTTGACTCTCATATACTTGGCCAAAATCGGAAACCAAAGGGATAATCTTTTTCAAACTCATAGTATGTGGACAAAAATTGATAATGTTAATGGGATTTTCATCCCCTATTACAGTAATCTCCAACACCTCCTTAACATGCAGACTTGCAGCCTCGACTTGTGTCACGGAAACTATTTAGCCATTTAGAGTATGTGCTTGTATCTCACAAAATAAACACATTTACTAGAGAGCTTATTTGTATTTACGGTCTCATCTCCGATTGGATCTGAGACATGATTAAATCACTGAATCCTATGATTTATGCATTGTTGAATCCTGGAAATTTGAATATGAACTTTTAGCTTCTCTCATCCATCATTAACAGTTAAAATATCACCAACTGTCCATATAAATTCAAACTTAATTTGATATGCACAAACAAAAAAAAAGACAATAGAAGCCAGACTGTTAAATATTAAATCGGTGTAACAGAACTACTATATTAACCTTATTTCAGAATCGGAAATGACGGAATGATGTCGGACACAGAAAGTGGTATTCTTAATCTACCTGATGAAACTGTATTGATCATTCTTCGGTATTTACACTACCATGATCTGGTGAAGTAAGTATCATTCTCTGTGACTTACTCTTAAAAAATTATGTTTAGTGTTTAGTGTTTACCTTTCTTTTTTTAAACCCAATCAGATGGCTCACAATTTCAAATACTGGCTGCTACATTTATTCATGAAGAATTTACTACCATTGGTCTTCACAGGTTAGCGTGTGACCTATATAGAGACTATCGGTACACTTATGGTAAACACTAAGCCGGATAGAGTCTATGAAGAGTTGCTACGCTCCCTACCTTTTGGTTTCTTAAGGAGAAGATTTCTCTTCATAGCATCTATTCTATACGTAAATACCTGCAGGGCCCTTCCTTCACTTTGGGTGAATGGGGCCAGGGCCCTCAGGAAGGGGAATTTTGCGTTGTTTTCATATCAAAGGGGAATTTCTAAGAAACACAAATTAGAGTGTTCTTTTTTATTATTTAAGTGGTACCAAGAATTTACCATTCCAAATTGTAAATTGTATGCTGTTTTCCTGTTTTGGAGTAAACAAATTCTAATATTTTTAATTTTTTTATTTATTTTTTTTAAGACGGAATTTTTCACAGACAAAGGGGGAAAAATATATACATTTAGGGGGGGGGGGAATTTCGGCCCAAAAAATGGACGAACGACGGCCTTGACCTGTTTGTGCAAGGTTGGTTGAATGGTGTTTTGCATCATTTTAAGGACATTTTAGGCTATATATTTCCTGGATAGAACCAATACTGTATACCTCTCGCGTTGATTATCTTCACCCTTTTGGGAATGGTACCAGTTCAATTGGGAAAATTCATGTTGTTTTACCTTAAATTGAGAATTTTTCACTATCAAACAAAAGCAATATTGTACGCTTAAATAGTTTGCAAACACGTTACCATGTAAGTTTAAGGAGGATTTCATCATTTTAATACAAGACACAATATATATTCATAGTTTTAATACAAGACACAATATATATTCATAGTTTCAATACAAGACACAATATATATTCATAGTTTTAATACCAGACACAATATATATTCATCGTTTTAATACAAGACACAATATATATTCATCGTTTTAATACAAGACACAATATATATTCATCGTTTTAATACAAGACACAATATATATTCATCGTTTTAATACAAGACACAATATATATTCATCGTTTTAATACAAGACACAATATATATTCATAGTTTTAATACAAGACACAATATATATTCATAGTTTTAATACAAGACACAATATATATTCATAGTTTTAATACAAGACACAATATATATTCATCGTTTTAATACAAGACACAATATATATTCATCGTTTTAATACAAGACACAATATATATTCATAGTTTTAATACAAGACACAACAATATATATTCATAGTTTTAATACAAGACACAATATATATTCATAGTTTTAATACAAGACACAATATATATTCATAGTTTTAATACAAGACACAATATATATTCATCGTTTTAATACAAGACACAATATATATTCATCGTTTTAATACAAGACACAATATATATTCATCGTTTTAATACAAGACACAATATATATTCATAGTTTTAATACAAGACACAATATATATTCATAGTTTTAATACAAGACACAATATATATTCATAGTTTTAATACAAGACACAATATATATTCATAGTTTTAATACAAGACACAATATATATTCATAGTTTTAATACAAGACACAATATATATTCATAGTTTTAATACAAGACACAATATATATTCATAGTTTTAATACAAGACACAATATATATTCATAGTTTTAATACAAGACACAATATATATTCATAGTTTTAATACAAGACACAATATATATTCATAGTTTTAATACAAGACACAATATATATTCATAGTTTTAATACAAGACACAATATATATTCATAGTTTTAATACAAGACACAATATATATTCATAGTTTTAATACAAGACACAATATATATTCATCGTTTTAATACAAGACACAATATATATTCATCGTTTTAATACGAGACACAATATATATTCATAGTTTTAATACGAGACACAATATATATTCATAGTTTTAATACGAGACACAATATATATTCATAGTTTTAATACAAGACACAATATATATTCATAGTTTTAATACAAGACACAATATATATTCATCGTTTTAATACGAGACACAATATATATTCATAGTTTTAATACGAGACACAATATATATTCATAGTTTTAATACAAGACACAATATATATTCATAGTTTTAATACAAGACACAATATATATTCATAGTTTTAATACAAGACACAATATATATTCATAGTTTTAATACAAGACACAATATATATTCATAGTTTTAATACAAGACACAATATATATTCATCGTTTTAATACAAGACACAATATATATTCATAGTTTTAATACAAGACACAATATATATTCATCGTTTTAATACAAGACACAATATATATTCATAGTTTTAATACAAGACACAATATATATTCATAGTTTTAATACAAGACACAATATATATTCATAGTTTTAATACAAGACACAATATATATTCATAGTTTTAATACAAGACACAATATATATTCATAGTTTTAATACAAGACACAATATATATTCATAGTTTTAATACAAGACACAATATATATTCATAGTTTTAATACAAGACACAATATATATTCATACAAGACACAATATATATTCATAGTTTTAATACAAGACACAATATATATTCATAGTTTTAATACAAGACACAATATATATTCATAGTTTTAATACAAGACACAATATATATTCATAGTTTTAATACAAGACACAATATATATTCATCGTTTTAATACAAGACACAATATATATTCATAGTTTTAATACAAGACACAATATATATTCATCGTTTTAATACAAGACACAATATATATTCATCGTTTTAATACAAGACACAATATATATTCATAGTTTTAATACAAGACACAATAAATATTCATAGTTTTAATACAAGACACAATATATATTCATAGTTTTAATACAAGACACAATATATATTCATAGTTTTAATACAAGACACAATATATATTCATAGTTTTAATACAAGACACAATATATATTCATAGTTTTAATACAAGACACAATGTATATTCATAGTTTTAATACAAGACACAATATATATTCATAGTTTTAATACAAGACACAATATATATTCATAGTTTTAATACAAGACACAATATATATTCATAGTTTTAATACAAGACACAATATATATTCATAGTTTTAATACAAGACACAATATATATTCATAGTTTTAATACAAGACACAATATATATTCATAGTTTTAATACAAGACACAATATATATTCATAGTTTTAGTATGAGACACAATATATATTCATAGTTTTAATACAAGACACAATATATATTCATAGTTTTAATACAAGACACAATATATGTTCATAGTTTTAATACAAGACACAATATATATTCATAGTTTTAATACAAGACACAATATATATTCATAGTTTTAATACAAGACACAATATATATTCATAGTTTTAATACAAGACACAATATATATTCATAGTTTTAATACAAGACACAATATATATTCATAGTTTTAGTATGAGACACAATATATATTCATAGTTTTAATACAAGACACAATATATATTCATCGTTTTAATACAAGACACAATATATATTCATAGTTTTAATATGAGACACAATATATATTCATCGTTTTAATACAAGACACAATATATATTCATCGTTTTAATACAAGACACAATATATATTCATCGTTTTAATACAAGACACAATATATATTCATCGTTTTAATACAAGACACAATATATATTCATCGTTTTAATACAAGACACAATATATATTCATCGTTTTAATACAAGACACAATATATATTCATAGTTTTAATACAAGACACAATATATATTCATAGTTTTAATACAAGACACAATATATATTCATAGTTTTAATACAGGACACAATATATATTCATCGTTTTAATACAAGACACAATATATATTCATCGTTTTAATACAAGACACAATATATATTCATAGTTTTAATACAAGACACAACAATATATATTCATAGTTTTAATACAAGACACAATATATATTCATAGTTTTAATACAAGACACAATACATATTCATAGTTTTAATACAAGACACAATATATATTCATCGTTTTAATACAAGACACAATATATATTCATCGTTTTAATACAAGACACAATATATATTCATCGTTTTAATACAAGACACAATATATATTCATAGTTTTAATACAAGACACAATATATATTCATAGTTTTAATACAAGACACAATATATATTCATAGTTTTAATACAAGACACAATATATATTCATAGTTTTAATACAAGACACAATATATATTCATAGTTTTAATACAAGACACAATATATATTCATAGTTTTAATACAAGACACAATATATATTCATAGTTTTAATACAAGACACAATATATATTCATAGTTTTAATACAAGACACAATATATATTCATCGTTTTAATACAAGACACAATATATATTCATCGTTTTAATACAAGACACAATATATATTCATAGTTTTAATACAAGACACAATATATATTCATAGTTTTAATACAAGACACAATATATATTCATCGTTTTAATACAAGACACAATATATATTCATCGTTTTAATACAAGACACAATATATATTCATAGTTTTAATACAAGACACAATATATATTCATAGTTTTAATACAAGACACAATATATATTCATAGTTTTAATACAAGACACAATATATATTCATCGTTTTAATACAAGACACAATATATATTCATCGTTTTAATACAAGACACAATATATATTCATAGTTTTAATACAAGACACAACAATATATATTCATAGTTTTAATACAAGACACAATATATATTCATAGTTTTAATACAAGACACAATATATATTCATAGTTTTAATACAAGACACAATATATATTCATCGTTTTAATACAAGACACAATATATATTCATCGTTTTAATACAAGACACAATATATATTCATCGTTTTAATACAAGACACAATATATATTCATAGTTTTAATACAAGACACAATATATATTCATAGTTTTAATACAAGACACAATATATATTCATAGTTTTAATACAAGACACAATATATATTCATAGTTTTAATACAAGACACAATATATATTCATAGTTTTAATACAAGACACAATATATATTCATAGTTTTAATACAAGACACAATATATATTCATAGTTTTAATACAAGACACAATATATATTCATAGTTTTAATACAAGACACAATATATATTCATAGTTTTAATACAAGACACAATATATATTCATAGTTTTAATACAAGACACAATATATATTCATAGTTTTAATACAAGACACAATATATATTCATAGTTTTAATACAAGACACAATATATATTCATAGTTTTAATACAAGACACAATATATATTCATCGTTTTAATACAAGACACAATATATATTCATCGTTTTAATACAAGACACAATATATATTCATAGTTTTAATATGAGACACAATATATATTCATAGTTTTAATACGAGACACAATATATATTCATAGTTTTAATACAAGACACAATATATATTCATAGTTTTAATACAAGACACAATATATATTCATCGTTTTAATACAAGACACAATATATATTCATAGTTTTAATATGAGACACAATATATATTCATAGTTTTAATACAAGACACAATATATATTCATAGTTTTAATACAAGACACAATATATATTCATAGTTTTAATACAAGACACAATATATATTCATAGTTTTAATACAAGACACAATATATATTCATAGTTTTAATACAAGACACAATATATATTCATCGTTTTAATACAAGACACAATATATATTCATAGTTTTAATACAAGACACAATATATATTCATCGTTTTAATACAAGACACAATATATATTCATAGTTTTAATACAAGACACAATATATATTCATAGTTTTAATACAAGACACAATATATATTCATAGTTTTAATACAAGACACAATATATATTCATAGTTTTAATACAAGACACAATATATATTCATAGTTTTAATACAAGACACAATATATATTCATAGTTTTAATACAAGACACAATATATATTCATAGTTTTAATACAAGACACAATATATATTCATAGTTTTAATACAAGACACAATATATATTCATAGTTTTAATACAAGACACAATATATATTCATAGTTTTAATACAAGACACAATATATATTCATAGTTTTAATACAAGACACAATATATATTCATAGTTTTAATACAAGACACAATATATATTCATCGTTTTAATACAAGACACAATATATATTCATAGTTTTAATACAAGACACAATATATATTCATCGTTTTAATACAAGACACAATATATATTCATCGTTTTAATACAAGACACAATATATATTCATAGTTTTAATACAAGACACAATAAATATTCATAGTTTTAATACAAGACACAATATATATTCATAGTTTTAATACAAGACACAATATATATTCATAGTTTTAATACAAGACACAATATATATTCATAGTTTTAATACAAGACACAATATATATTCATAGTTTTAATACAAGACACAATATATATTCATAGTTTTAATACAAGACACAATATATATTCATAGTTTTAATACAAGACACAATATATATTCATAGTTTTAATACAAGACACAATATATATTCATAGTTTTAATACAAGACACAATATATATTCATAGTTTTAATACAAGACACAATATATATTCATAGTTTTAGTATGAGACACAATATATATTCATAGTTTTAATACAAGACACAATATATATTCATAGTTTTAATACAAGACACAATATATGTTCATAGTTTTAATACAAGACACAATATATATTCATAGTTTTAATACAAGACACAATATATATTCATAGTTTTAATACAAGACACAATATATATTCATAGTTTTAATACAAGACACAATATATATTCATAGTTTTAATACAAGACACAATATATATTCATAGTTTTAGTATGAGACACAATATATATTCATAGTTTTAATACAAGACACAATATATATTCATAGTTTTAATACAAGACACAATATATATTCATAGTTTTAATACAAGACACAATATATATATTGATAGTTTTAATACAAGACACAATATATATTCATAGTTTTAATACAAGACACAATATATATTCATAGTTTTAATACAAGACACAATATATATTCATAGTTTTAATACAAGACACAATATATATTCATAGTTTTAATACAAGACACAATATATATTCATAGTTTTAATACAAGACACAATATAATGTTTAATTAATAAATATATAATTTTATTTATTGACATTGTTATTGACACTTTTAAAAAGTTATTTCGAACAACAGTGTGTGACCCTTAAAAGGGTCTTCGTATAGGTTGCGGTATCCTAAATATAGCATGGGCTTGGCCCACACCCTTTCCAGGAGTGACCTGAGCCAGAAGTGGAAGGTCACAAAAATTAAAACGTTAATTAATAAATAATATTTATTAAGATGAGAGCATTATTTTATTTTCATCAAATATATTTTTTAAACATGAAATTTTGAGATTAACCCCCACTCAAAAACTTTTAACTTTTAGCACATTGGACTTGGTATAACCTTGAAAATAAGGCACATCTTTTTGATTGTATGTTTCCTCTGTGTGGTTCCGGGGGCCCCGTTTGGTTACGGGGCAAAGAATAGGGCCACTGCAGATCCCGTTGGAGGGAAGGCAGAGGGGTAGAAACCCCCCACCCCCAAATTCATGTTCATTTTATCTTTTTTTTTTCATGCTCATTAAAGGTCTTCATCATGACCCCTGCATTGTTTCAGATGCCATCTCGCTCATATCACTAGAGCAGTGGCAGAAAAACTATAACGTGGCTCCAACGTAAATGGAGTGTCTGCAATAGAATTTGCAGCAACTCTGCAGTTCAGGGTGAGAAGGTTCTAGGCCCGTTCTCCATATTTTATCTCGATGTACATGGAGGATGAGCTGGCATGTTCATTCCTGTTAGGCGCCATATAACCTTTCATGTGTTGGTGCGCCTTAAAACCCCAATTCAGTTTGATTGTATGTTTAGTTTTATGTTTTATCTTCGGAAAAGCTTGCATTGTGGCCTATGGGAAATACATTTGGGGTACATTTATGTATACAGACCCAGAAATCATCGAAATCCAGAAAGGCCCCCAAATATACATAAATGTACTCGAGACAAAATACAATGTCGTAAATCGCAGCCGTAATGCGACCGTAACGCATACTGTTACTTCACGGAAACGATTTACAAAGTTCAATCGATTCACTTTTTAAAAGCCGCTCCCAGTTGCCTCCGCCTTTAACATGTTTAAGGAATGCAGTTGGTCTAAATATTTGACCAACTCTTCTTGAATGATGAGCTGCATATTTGTTTATTTTTGCGCGGGGTTTGATGATTTACAACTTCCGGATTTACGACAATACGTTCTGTTTTTAGCTCTACTGATCAGAGATTAGCAGAGCTTATGCCGTGGTGCGGCGTCCGTCGTCCGTCCGTCTGTCCATCCGTCTGTCCGTCCGTCTGTCCGTCCGTTAACTTTTATTTGTAGCGACTACTCCTCTGAAACTACTGGATGGATATTCATGAAACTTTACAGAAATGTTGTCCATGAAGTCTAGTTGATCCTAGCAAAAATTCATGTTGATGTGAAATCCAAGATGGCCGCCAAAGCTAAAAATAGATTTTTAAAATACAAGTTTGTAGCGACTACTTCTTGAAAACTATAAGTTATATTGATATGGGACTTTTTCTAAAATGATCAGCATGACATGATGTTGGTCGTTGTCAAAAATCATTTTGATTCGACGTTAAACATGGCTGCCAGTGGCCATCTTTGTTTACATAGAGTTATATAGTAAAAACTTGTAGCGACTACTCCTCTGAAACTACTTGGCGGATTTTCATGAAACTTTACAGGAATGTTGCTCTTGATGTGTAATTGATCCTAGCAAAATTTCAGATCAGCCAGAAATTCAAGATGGCCGCCACAGCTAAAAATAGATTTTTAAAAAATAAGTTTGTAGTGACTACTTCTTGAAAACTAGAAGTGATATTGATATGGGACTTTTTCTAAAATGATCAGCATGACATGATGTTGATCCTTGTCGAACATTATTTGGATTTGACGTTAAACATGGCTGCCAGTGGCCATCTTTGTTTACATAGAGTTATATAGTAAAAACTTGTAGCGACTACTCCTCTGAAACTACTTGACGGATGCTCATGAAACTTCACAGGAATGTTGCTCTTGATGTCTGGTTGATCCTAGCAAAATTTCAGGCTGGCCGGAAATTCAAGATGGCCACCACGGCTAAAAATAGATTTAAAATAAATAAATTTGTAGCGACTACTTCTTGAAAACTGTAAGTGGTATTGATATGGAACATTTTCTAAAATGATCAGCATGACATGATGTTGATCCTTGTCGAAATTTATTTCGATGCAACTTTAAACATGGCCGCTAGCGGCCATCTTTGTTTACATAGAGTTATATAGTAAAAACTTGTAGCGACTACTCCTCTGAAACTACTTGGCGGATTTTCATGAAACTTTACAGGAATGTTGCTCTTGATGTGTAATTGATCCTAGCAAAATTTCAGATCGGCCAGAAATTCAAGATGGCCGCTACAGCTAAAATTAGATTTTTTAAAAAAGAAGTTTGTAGCGACTACGTCTTGAAAACTATAAGTGATATTGATATGGGACTTTTTGTAAAATGATCAGCATGACATGATGGTTATCAGAGTCAAACATTATTTTGATTCGACGTTAAACATGGCTGTCAGCGGCCATCTTTGTTAAATAGAGTTATATAATGAAAACTTGTAGCGACTATTCCTGTGAAACTACCTGACGGATTTTCATGAAACTTCACAGGAATGTTGCTCTTGATGTCTAATTGATCCTAGCAAAATTTCAGGTCGGCCGGAAATTCAAGATGGCCACCACGGCTAAAAATAATTTTTCAAAAAACAAGTCTGTAGCGACTACTTCCTGAAATCAAAATCAATCAGTAGAGCTTCAAGGTCATTGACCTCTTGTTATTACTAACTATGACATCCTTAATATGTTTTTAAGAACAATAGCGCAATTCTAAGGTAATGATGAAAATATTGTTCAAGTAGTTGGTTAAATTATCAAGTTCTAAATTGTTTCAATTCCGCCAATGAGATCTTGTTTGTCCGGGTACGTTTCTGTATATTTGTGGGCCGTTCTGGAATTCAAAGATTTTCGGGTACGTTTCTGTATACATAAATGTACCCCGGGTACCTTTCTGTAGTACCCGATACAACAATGACCCCATCAGCATTAGTGTACCGCAGCCTATAGATATTGACAATTTTGAGTTGTTCTTTCGAACAATATTGTTTGGCCCTTAAAAGGGCCTTTATAATGCATAAAGCATTTTATTAATGTCACAAAAACACATAATCATTAATATATTAATTAAATAACTATACATTTACGCTAATTTAGAGAATAAATAATATATTAAAAAGGCTATTTCGGTAATTCTATGGTCTATTCCGGTATATTTCTGTAAATAGGTATGTTCCGGTAATTCTATGCACCGCATATAAATGCCACTTCTTTTTTAAAATGCACTGTTGCCCCCAGGGGAGTTTAAAATGGGTTATACGGTAGATTCCTATAGTTCTTTTACATGTCTTCTTAAAGGGACACATGGCAGTATTGGAGTCTTTAGTTATCAAGAGTGTGTGTAAGCGTTTATTTATCCTCGCTGTATTGCACTAAGCATTTTAGCGATTAGACCTAGGTTAGTATAAGGTTTTATTTTACCTCGCCGTTGGCAACTAGGCCTTTTGGCGAGGTTATAGACCTAGGTTTAAAACTAACGTCTATTAATCCTGTATCATTTTGACATTAAATCTGCTTGCATATATTTTTAAAAATACAATTTTGAGTTTTCAACTTTCTTAGTTATTCTGCCATAGGTTTGGATATATTATTGGTGAAGGGTAATCAACAGTTAATAATATGCCAAAAAATTTTGCTTTATACTGTTCTTATAATTATTGTTAATGATTAAAAAATGCAATTTATGTAGAAAAACTAACAGGACGCTACAAGTTTTTATATGTTGTAAAATTTGCCTCTTGATGGCGTGATAAAGACTTTAAAAGAGCCATGTCACTTACAAGTAGCGTCCTTAGGCACTATTGTGTCTCGTGTTTACTCCACTATTGTGTCTCGTGTTTACTCCATGTTGTCACTGCTTTATATTCTCATGTTTTGTAGGATTTCTCAGGTATGTTGGCGTCTACACAAGTTGGCATCAGATGATGTCCTCTGGAGATGGCAGTGTCAACACCACTTCCTCGATAACGTGTATGTTCCAGTCATTACTTATGGCTACAGATAAGCTGCTTTTTATTAGGGTGGGGGGGTGTTGGGCAGGGATATTTACCCAATCATTTTATCCCGAAACCCAATTGTTTTGTCAAAATGATGAGGAAAAAAAACCTATTCAATTTTTACAAACCCTGATGAAGACTTTGGTGAAAGTCGAAACTAGTCGGTAAAGTAAACCACTAAGAACAATGCCGTTGTTGGTAGTGTGTAATACTTCCCCTCCCTTGTTTTCTAATTTTAGCTCTACTGGCCGCTTCTGGGATGGCGAGTTGTCCGTCGTTAACTTTTGTCTCGTTAAGACCTTCATTTTTAATCTGATCTTTACCAAACTTTACCAGATTGTTAATATCAATGTAAACTCAGACAAGTTCAAAAACCAGCCAGATCTAACCTCTAACAGCAGAGTTGTGGCCCTTGATTTAGTTAAAAATGCTATATTTTGCCTTGTTAAGACAATAGGACCTTCATTTTGTATCCAATCTTTTCCAAACCTTACCAGATTGCTAATGTCTATGAAAGCTCGGGCAAGTTCGAAAACCAGCCAGATCGAACCAGTAACAGCGGAGTTATGGCCCTTGATTTAGTAACAAATGCTAAATTTTGCCTCGTTAAGACGATAGGGCCCTCATTTTTCATCCGATCTTTTCCAAACATTACCAGATTGTTAATATCAATGAAAGCTCAGAAAGTTCGAAAACCTGAGCCAGATCGGACCACTAACAGCGGAGTTATGGCCCTTAATTTTGTTAAAAATGCTATATTTTGCCTCGTTAATACGATAGGGCCTTCATTTTTTATCTGATCTTTACCAAACTTTACCAGATGTTTTAGTTATTGCCCTTGATTTAGTTAATAATGCTGTATTTTGCCAAAAACTTAAAAAAAAAAACGTAAATTGCAGTCACTCGCTATTTTTCCCCATTTCTTTTCACTTGTCCTGCACTTTGTTATTCATGGCATTTTCATCTTATTCAGAATTTGTCCGTTACACACAACCTGCCGCATTCAGCACTTTGAGTGCTTTCATTGATACTTGTGTGCCCTTTAGGAATGTGGAAGGAATGTATACAGCTTTGCCAACTAATATCGTATATTCCCTAATAAACGCCCCAGGGGGCGTAACATTTTTGTAAAGGTGAGCGTTTATTTGAGACCAAAAATACATAATTTAACTTTTAAATCAGACGTTATTTAATGATTTTCTTTACCAAAAAAAACAAAGTCCGCTTGTCAATCAATCAATTAATGCATCGGATTTTAAGTTTTCTAGTGATTTTGTGTTTCACTGTGAATGAAACAGTTAACCTGCCTTTTTTTGGTAAGTTTTAAAAAAAAAATTCTGAAAAAATGGTGTTTATTAGGGGAGGCGCGTTTATTAGGGTTAATATGGTAATAGCTAATATATAACTTCACACATGCCAAATTATATTAAAAGTGACTAACTTACCATCAAATATAGCAGAGGTTTAATACTAAATACATGTATTGCAGAAATAACAAAGCTGGACATCCATGTCTCATGGACACATATCTAGTTTTTCTACTGAGCGCCTTTTGATTTTTTGCAGGCGATTTTTTTGATTATAAAGTGCCTTTTAGTTTCAGTATTTTGTTTGAAAATATTTGTAAATAAATTGTATTAAAGGGGATGTTGCACTATTCTGAAACTAGTTTAATTTAACAGGGCTTTAAAAACCGTGGAAAATGCTAAATAATGTCTTAAAAAATATAGGAGATATGACCTTTTGAAAATGTGCAAAGACTCCAATGGAGGCAGCCATCTTTGAATGATGAAATCATCGTGCCCTTTTCTATATATGGAAAATAGAAATTTATCAATATGCAACAAATTGTAAAATAGCGTGATGACAACATCAATCCAAGATGGCTGCCTCCATTTGAGAATTTATGCAATTTTTTAAAAGATCATATCTCCTGTATTTCTTATGATATTTTCTTTCAGCCTTTTCCATGGTTTATAAAGCCCTTTTAAATGAAGCCAGAATAGTGCAACAACCCCTTTAATAGACTGTTTTGGTTACTATAACATTGACTGTACTTGCAGTTGTACGGAAGGCCGGTCATGGCACCAACATTTTATGCAACTGTTCTGGGAGTACGGCAAGTACCCACATTACAGGGAAATTCGGCGCGCTTGGACGAAGCTGGAAAACTTTCTGGAGAAAAACTGCCCAAATATACTTGCTTCTTTACAGGGTAAATACTACTGCTTGGACAGACGGATGGACAGACTGAGTCCAGTATTATAATGTGTTTATTTGGTGTAATGAACTCATATGAGCACTAAATGGATCAGATATGAGCATCACGGCTCTTATGGTAGTATGTACCTACCATAAAGCCATGATTTCCATGTCTTGATAGGTAGGACCCCGAACACATGTTTCCGGCTTGGTCTCTGAACACATTATGCAATGCCTGCATAAACAACCGCTGTTGTTCGCTTTCAATGTGTCAGTTGTGGGCGGGTTTAAGTTTCCCAATACGGAGCAACACAGTGCGAGATATTTCAAAAGGTAAACATTCAAGAAAAATATGTCTGCTGAAATGTAGGCAGTCTTTCAAAAAAAACAAATCTTCTCTTTGGTGAGTTTTATACATGCACTCATGGTGTTTTAAGGTTTAATCTATTGAAATACGGCAGTTGTTTATGCAGGCATTGCTTGTTGTCTTCAGAAACTTCTCTGAAACCGACCCTGATACTTACCTATTCTAAAAAGGATCGCATCATAGCTCTATGGTACGTACACACCATAAGTTCCTAGATATATTTATAGTAGATCTCTATAATTTACTGATTTATAGTAACGCTTCAAGATTTGTAGCCACATGCATGAATATTCACAAATACACTATATTGTGGGGTCAGCCGGTTCAAGGTCAAGGTCACCAATATAACATGTCCGCACTATAACTCTTCACGAACTGCAGCCACACTCGTGAAACTTTAAATGTTGAGAGAATGACAGTTTTACATTTTGGGGTCGGTAGGTTCAAGACACCTTGATGCGATAATGGAAAAAAAGTATGCTCTACCAGGGTTCGACACTAACTTTTATAAGTAGTAAGCCTGCAGGACTTCCTGCCATTGAAAACTGGTGGTCCTTCTAATTGATAGGTGGTTCTTCTCGTGTACAGCTATACTTATATTACATTACAGTAAAAAGAAGAAGCATATACAATGTTGTTCTGTTCATTGTTTTCATTATTTTTCAGCTTTGTCTTTTGTTATATTGGTAGCAGAGAGAAGTTTTTGAGAATTTTCTAAATTTTTTAAGAACTCGAAAACCCATTATACAGTCAGTCATGCGAACGTTGGACACTCTTATATGTACAATCCTACTACATGAGAAGGATATAATTTAAAATAGCAGGCCCGACGGGCCATCAATCTTTAGGAAAGTGGTGGTCCTTCCAAAAATCAGGTGGTCTCGGGCCAGCGGACCTACATTAGTGTCGAACCCTGTCTACTCCACTTCAAAATTTGTAGTTGCACTTATGACACTTCACAGGTGCTCTTGCATGGTCCCATGGGGGTACATCAGTAATTCCAGACAACAGTTTGTGTTCATGCTGTTCTAGCTGTAAATTTATAGCAAAAAGCCAAGCTTGTTTTATAACAGTGCGAAAAAAGTGAGTGAGAGGAACTACTGAACTGCTGCTAGTCAACATATTTGCGATACCTCGATCATCTACAACAACAGTATCCTGGTTTGACATAACAAATATACTACTGCAGGGCTTTTTTCCTTCATAAACAGGGGCTTGTATTAAGCCCCTGAATCCCCTAGTAAAACAGACTAATTTTCCCCCACTTTGGCTTAGAAAAATTCCCCCAACATGTTTCCCCCTCTAATTTTCTCAACATTATTATGTTTGGGATACATATATAGAATACAGTTTATCTAAAATGTACCTCTTTTGCATATTTTCACACCCAAATTTTGATTTCTGCCCAATACATTGTTCCCCCTATATCTCGAAATCGCATTATTTTTTTCCCCTTTAACTCGAAAATCGCGGTTTCGTTTCCCCTATTGAAGGGCCTGGGCCTCTTACCCCTTCTCCGAAAAAAAGCCCTCAGGAGCTCGCACATGGGCCTTTCACAGCTTGTATGTCGATTGAAAACCTCGAATTACCTGAGAATTCAGACAATGCTTTACGGTCCATTCCTGCATACTGGCCAGACTAGTCAATTCAGCTGACAAATGCAACATGTATTCCGTTGTCTCTTGATTTATTACTCTACACCGATTAGAATCACTATAAAAAAAATTATAAAGTCACCTGAAATCACTAAGCCACGTTTTGACTGTGTTTCATGATAATGTTTTCTCCATTTATCCACTTTCAGATATATACTTATTGTTGTGATTTATTGTTGCAGATGGCGTAACCGAGGCTGAGTTAGATGCCATGGAGGCAGCCATCGGCCACAAGTTACCACTGGATGTGAGGCTGTCATACAGAATACATGACGGGCAGGATCTTACAAAAGAAACAGCCGGGTATGTACTACAGTCAGACGTTTTGGTTCTCATGTATGACTAGCATATAATTATATCGGTTTACCAGGGCAGCCAAAACAAACAGACATCAACAATGAAGGTTTTATGTTCAAGTGATTATTGGTAATTTCCTGTTCTATTTGCCACACTTGCATTCTGGGTAAATATCCTAGTTTTGCGTCTGTAACATTTTTCGAATTTCAGTATCAATATTCAAAGTGACTGTTTGAAATTGTTTGCAAGAATGCGGTAGATGTTTTAATTAAGGATTGAATTCAATAGTTGGATCTTTCATTGGGGTTATGAAAAATATTTGTGGTAGATTAAGGTTTGTGAAGCCCAAAGTGCTTCATGGTAGCTTTACACTACCCAAATGTTTTTCATAACCTAATGAAAGATCAAAATGTAGGATTCAATTCTTATATTTAAATTCTGATTTTTATAACTGGTTTGCAAAGTAAACTCGATTCTTTATCTTTCGTATTGAAAAAAACATTTAGGAACACTTGTGCCGAACATTGTAATAGTACCCATTGTTTGAACCTACATCACGTGTCAGGATAAATCCATGAGGCCTGTTCCAGAGTAAATCTATTTCCCAGTCCCTATAGCTCTATATGAAAAATTCTCAGATTATTGAGATATGGTATGGTGATTGTGCTGCACTTTTATATATGAATATCACTGATCTCTTGTTTCCAGGTTGTTTGGGGGAGGTATGGTGTCTACACACATACGTACGGATGGACTATGCCCTCTCCATACATTCAAAAATACATTCATGGTAGGTACTAAGCTTACAGTTACAGTAGATTTGTGATATGTCTAGCCATATTGCCAAATCTGTCTTGATATTTGTTGTCTTAATATTTTAGGTCTCACCAGCTTTTGCTTTTTTGAATGCTTATTCAATCTCTATTTGAAACTTACATAAATGACAATATGAAAATGGTTGATTGCCCTACAAGCATTTCATTTATTTGTCTCCTGATATAATGTGTCCGGAGAGCCTCTCTTGATATACTGTGTCCTCTCTTGATATACTGTGTGCAGAGATCCTCTCTTGATGTACTGTGTCCGGAGATCCTCTCTTGATGTACTGTGTCCGGAGATCCTCTCTTGATAATCTGTGTGCGGAGATCCTCTCTTGATGTACTGTGTCCGGAGATCCTCTCTTGATATACTGTGTCCGGAGATCCTCTCTTGATATATTGTGTCCGGAGATCCTCTCTTGATATACTGTGTCTGGAGATCCTCTCTTGATATTTTGTATTTGGAGATCCTCTCTTGATGTACTTTGTCCGGAGATCCTCTCTTGATACACTGTGTTTGGAGATCCTGTCTTGATGTACTATGTCCGGAGATCCTCTCTTGATATACTGTGTCCAGAGATCCTCTCTTGATGTACTGTGTCCGGAGATCCTCTCTTGATGTACTGTGTCCGGAGCTCCTCTCTTGATATCCTATGTCCGGAGATCCTCTCTTGATGTACTGTGTCCCGAGATCCTCTCTTGATATGCTGTGTCCTGAGATCCTCTCTTGATATACTGTGTCCGGAGATCCTCTCTTGATGTACTGTGTCCGGAGATCCTCTCTTGATATACTGTGTCCGGAGATCCTCTCCAGATAAACTGTGTCCGGAGATCCTCTCTTGATGTACTGTGTCCTGAGAACTTCTCTTGATATACTGTGTCTGGAGATCCTCTCTTGATATACTGTTTGTGGAGATCGTCTCTTGATTTACTGTGTGCGGAGATCGTCTCTTGATATACTGTGTCCTGAGATCCTCTCTTTATATACTGTGTCTGGAGATCCTATCTTGATATACTGTGTCTGGAGATCCTCTCTTGATATACTATGTCTGGAGATCCTTTCTTTAAATACTGTGTCCAGAGATTCTCTCTTGATATACTGTGTCTGGAGACCCTCTCTTGATATACTTTGTTCGAAGATCCTCTCTTGATATACTGTGTGTGGAGATCCTCTCTTGATTTACTGTGTGCGGAGATCATCTCTTGATATACTGTGTCTGGAAATCCTCTCTTGATATACTGTGTCCGGAGATCCTCCCTTGAAATAATGTGTCCGGAGATCCTCTCTTGATGTACTGTGTCCTGAGATCCTCTCTTGATATACTGTGTCTGGAGATCGTCTCTTGATATACTGTGCCTGGAGATCCTCTCTCGATATACTGTGTCTGGAGATCCTTTCTTTATATACTGTTTCCAGAGATCCTCTCTTGATATACTGTGTCTGGAGATCCTTTCTTGATATATTGTGTCCAGTGATCCTCTCTTGATATGTGCCTGGAGATCCTCTCTTGATGTACTGTGTCCGGAGAACTTCTGTTGATATACTTTGTCAGGATTCTTTAAAATATCCTTTTAATATGTTTTTAGGACTCACACCACTATTATCTGCCTTGAATACTCATGCCCTACAGATGAAGGAGGTAGATTTAAAAAAACAAGTCCGCTTTTCTACATTTTACAGGATACATTGATTTATCTTTACCAGGTTCTAAATCTACAGCATTTGAGGAAGAGATCACAGAAAAATGCATGTTAATATAAGATAAATACATGTTGTAAATTTTGTTTATCTCTATGCCACAAACAAAAACATTACAATGGGACCCTATGGAAAATTAATTGTGGTGTGAAACGTTAAGAGCTGCAGAATGGGTATCTTTTATTCTTACGGCATTACGCTTTAGAGCTGCAGAATGGCATTTTTATCCGTCATCTCTAAGGTATTGCGCCTTAGAGCTGCAGAGCATGTATATTTCATATTTTATCACTAAGGTCTTGCGACTTAGAGCTGCAGAATGGGTATCTCGAGGGTATAGCACTTCAGAGCTGCAGAATGGGAATACTCATCCTTCATCTTTCAAAAGGCATTGCGCTTTAGAGATGCAGCATGAAATGTTATCCTTTGTCTCTAAGATATTGCGCTTTAAAGCTGCAGAACTGGTAAATGTCATCACTCATATAAAGCCAAATGCTTTGGCACTGCAGATTGGCTATTTTTTATCATTATTAAGGCATTGTGCTTAAGAGCTGCAGACCGGGATTTTTTTAATTTTTGTCTCTATGGCATTGCGCTTTAGAGCTGCAGAGGGGATATATTTTATCCTTCATCACTAAGGCATTGCGCTTTAGAACTGTAGAACGAGTATCTTTCATTGTAAAACAAACACACATATCAATGAATACAGACTACTTTGAAACAAATGTCAAAATTAAAGTAAGAGACTGATATTTTTCCTGGAAAATCAAAATTTTGATCGTTATTTTGATTTTATTTATTTTCAGCAGTTTTCTCAATAAATATTTCTTAAAAATCATTTTTATGCTATATTCAGATGTAGAGATGCCTTTCTATGTATATTTAAATGTTTCAGACATAGCTGAGCGCAAATGACCAGGAAAATACAAAATCCCTATCACTACTGTAGATTTTCAAAATATTAAAGGTACTCAGCCTGAATTTCGACCATTACCCTAGTCACTAAAACTGGACTAATTTGAAAACCAATAAACATGGAATGAAAAATTAAGCACTTTTCAGCATGTACATGTAATTGATTTATATATACATTTTCAATTATAATTGCGGTGCTCATTAGAAAAAAACTTCACCTTAAGGACTCACACCACTATTATCTCCCTTGAATACTCATGCCCTACAGATGAAGGAGGTAGATTAAAAAAAACAAGTCCGCTTTTCTACATTTTACAGGTTACATTGATTTATCTTTACCAGGTTCTAAATCTACAGCATTTTAGAAGGAGATCACAGAAAAATACATGTTGATATAAGATTTCTAGCTAATTCTGCCTTATTTTACACATGATGGGTGTAATCACCACGGGTTGTATTTTTTTCTAAATTTTGATAGGTGTCACGCAAACATGAAATTAAATCTGGTAAATATTTGTTAATTGTGTTTAAAATTGCAGATTTTGGATCAATGAAGAATTTTAGCATAAATACATGTTGTACATTTTGTTTATCTCTATGCCATGAACAAAAACATTACAATGGGACCCTATGGAAAATTAATTCTGGTGTGAGACGTTTAATAACCTAACAAAACATACTATATTCAGTCAGTTTGCAAAAAAAAAATTTGCTAACATAGTGCATGAAAAGAGTTAATTAAACAGTAGAATTACATAAACGCCTTATTATATATCATTTTTTTTGCATCATTTGTTTTTCAGAGGAGTGGGCAGGTGTTGGGATGCGTGAGCTTAACCCAGGACCAGGTGAACCATGCCCGGCAGGTGTTGGCCATCACCAACAGAGGGGGCTACACCCCGGGGGTCATCTATACACCTTTACCCCTCGATGATCAAAGAGCCGACACAGACTGCTTCATTACAGGTTAGAGGCATCCATTTGTATGGAGAAATTAAATTTAATATATTCAGCCATCTGGGTAACATAGTCAGTGGCGCACTCACTTACTTCTATTTTCTAGATACAGGTAGACACAACCATATTTGGGTATACAGTTTATTATTTACATTGGTGTTTCATAACCATGTAGTATAACATGGGTGTTTCATAACCATGTAGTATAAGAACCCTGCAGACACTCAGGGATCACTTTGCCTGTCGTCTGTTTTGAACCTATCCTTGGCCATAAGTGTTAACCCCCCACATTCCCAAATTTAAGTGGGGGCTATATAGGAATCGTGCTGTCCGTAACATCGTGTCCCGTAACCTATTTTTAGCTCGACTGATCAGAGATCAGCGGAGCTTATGCCGTGGTGCGGCGTCCGTCTGTCCGTCCGTCTGTCTGTCCGTAAAGTTTTATTTGTAGCGACTACTCCTGAAACTACAGGATGGATATTCATGAAACTTTACAGAAATGTTGCCCATGAAGTCTAGTTGATCCTAGCAAAAATTCATGTTGATGAGAAATCCAAGATGGCCGCCAAAGCTAAAAATAGATTCTTAAAAAAAAGTTTGTAGCGACTACTTCTTGAAAACTATAAGTGATATTGATATGGGACTTTTTCTAAAATGATCAGCATGTCCTTGTCAAAATTTATTTCGATGCGACTTTAAACATGGCCGCTAGCGGCCATCTTTGTTTACATAGATTGATATACTAAAAACTTGTAGCGACTACTCCTCTGAAACTACTTGGCAAAATCGTTTTGATTCAACGTTAAACATGGCTGCCAGCAACCATCTTTCTTTACATAGTAACATAGTAAAAACATGTAGCGACTGCTCCTCTGAAACTACTTGGCGGATGTTCATGAAACTTTACAAGAATGTTGCTCTTGATGTGTAATTGATCCTAGCAAAATTTCAGGTCGACCAGAAATTCAAGATGGCTGCCACAGCTAAAAATAGATTCCTAAAAAATAAGTTTGTAGCGACTACTTCTTGAAAACTATAAGTGATATTGATATGGGACTTTTTCTAAAATGATCAGCATGACATGATGTTGGTCCTTGTCAAAAATCGTTTTGATTCGACATTAAACATGGCTGCCAGCGGCCATCTTTGTTTACATAGAGTTATATAGTAAAAACTTGTAGCGACTTCTTCTCTGAAACTACTTGGCGGATTTTCATGAAACTTTACAAGAATGTTGCTCTTGATGTGTAATTGATCCTAGCAAAATTTCAGATCGACCAGAAATTCAAGATGGCTGCCACAGCTAAAAATAGATACTTACAAAATAAGTTTGTAGCGATTACTTCTTGAAAACTATAAGTGATATTGATATGGGACTTATTCTAAAATGATCAGCATGACATGATGTTGATCTGAGTCGAACATTATTTTGATTCGACGTTAAACATGTCTGCCAGTGGCCATCTTTGTTTACATAGAGTTATATAGTAAAAACTTGTAGCGACTATTCCTCTGAAACTACTTGACGGATGTTCATGAAACTTCACAGGAATGTTGCTCTTGATGTCTAGTTGATCCTAGAAAAATTTCAGGCTGGCAGGAAATTCAAAATGGCCACCAGGGCTAAAAATAGATTTAAAATAAATAAATTCGTAGCGACTACTTCTTGAAAACTGTAAGTGATATTGATATGGGACATTTTCTAAAATGATCAGCATGACATGATGTTGATCCTTGTCGAAATTTATTTCGATGCGACTTTAAACATGGCCGCTAGCTGCCATCTTTGTTTACATAGATTTATATACTAAAAACTTGTAGCGACTACTCCTCTGAAACTACTTGGCAAATTGTTATGAAACTTCACAGGAATGTTGCTCTTGATGTCTAATTGATCCCAGAATTTGTTTAGGTCGGCCGGAAATTCAAGATGGCCGCCATGGCTAAAAACAGATTTTTAAAAAAAGTTTGTAGCGACTACTTCTTGAAAACTGTGAGTGATATTGATAAGGGACTTTTTCTAAAATGATCAGCATGACATGATGTTGATCCTTGTTGAAAATTATTTTGAATCAAAATTAAACCTGGGCACCAGTGGCCATCTTTGTTTACATAGAGTTTGTATAGTAAAATTTGTAGTGACTACTCCTCTGAAACTACTAGACGGATTTTCATGAAATTTTACAGTAATGTTGCTCTTGATGTCTAGTTGATCCTAGCACAATTTTAGGTCGGCCGGAAATTCAAGATCGCCACCACGGCTAAACATAGATTTTTAAAAACAAGTTTGTAGCGACTACTTCTTGAAAACTATAAGTGATATTGATATGGGACTTTTTCTGAAATGATCAGCATGACAAGTCGTTGATCTTTGTCGAAAATTATTTTGATTCGACATTAAACATGGCTGCCAGTGGCCATCTTTGTTTACCTAGAGTTATATAGTAAAAACTTCAACTTGTAGCGACTACTCCTCTGAAACTACTTGACAGTTTTTATGAAACTTCACAGGAATGCTGACCTAGCTATCAAAATCTATCAGTAGGAATGCTGACCTAGCTATCAAAATCTATCAGTAGAGCTTCGAGGTCATTGACCTCTTGTTATTACTTACATTTCCCCTTTGTTTGACTTAGAATTTTCCACTCTGATATTGTATAATGTCCCTTTAAATAACACATTTTAGTTTGAACTTATTTATTTTACATCGATCGTAATGAAAGCTCTCTGAACTTATTTTAGTCTTCCTCAGTAGAAGCAAATGCAGATAAAGTGCCTTGCTCAGGGGCACAACACATAAAATATGTTCATGCGGGATCACGATCCCGGGTCCTAACTTTTGTTTATTGTCACATTTGTTACAGAATTATGGCCCTTTGTTTGACTTAAAATTTTCCACTCTAATATTGTATTTATAATGAATTTCCATGTGCCTTTCACTTAAAAGTTTTCAAAGCGGGAGTGTTCACTCACTTTCAGTGATTGTTCTAGTATTTGACCTATGTTTATGGAACTAAACGTACATCTTCATCTTACTCCAAGGAATGCTGTTACAAATTCCTAGTAACTCTAACTTATGGTCAGGAAATTATACATTTCTTTTTATGCCCCGAAGGTTGGTATATAGTAGTTGCACCTCCATCCGTCAGTCCGTCCGTTTGTCTGTACAATCGTGTCCGGTAAATAACTCGGACAGTAATGGATGGATTTCAGAAAACTTGGCTCAAGTGCTCCCTACAACAAGAAAAAGTGTCGCGCACAAAGTCCAGGTCCGTGGCTCCAAGGTCAAGGTCACACTAAGAGGTCAAAGGTCAAAACGAAGTACTTTCATGTCCGGCAAATAACTCTGACATTCATGTAGGGATTTCACCTGACACACGTGTTCACCACAACAAGAGGATGTGTCACATGCAAATTCCAGCTCTGTAGCTTCAAGGTAAAGGTCACACTTAAAGGTCAAAGGTCAAAAAGAAGTACTTTCATACTTCCGGTAAATAACTGACATTCATAGAGAGATTTCAAATAACCTGCCACAAGTGTTCATCACAACAAGATGATCTGTCACGCACAAAATCCAGGTCAGTAGCTTCAAGGTCAAGGTCACACTTAGAGATCAAAAGTCAAAAGGAAGTTATTTTGTGTCCATATTTCATGTCTGGTAAATAATTCTGACATTCATGGAGGGATTTTCAAATAACTTAGCAGAAGTGTTCACCACAACAAGACTATCTGTCGCGAGCAAAATCCAGGTCAGTAGCTTCAAGGTCAAGGTCACACTTAGAAGTCAGAAAATGTCATATGTCCCTGTATTTGTTGAAGTCATGTAAGTCGTGTCCAGTCTATAACTTTGTCATCTGTTGCGGGATTTTTAGCTTGACTATTCGAAGAATAGTGAGAGCTAGACTACTCACCATGGCTTCGGCGTCCCCAGCTTCACCTTAAAGTTATTGTGCAATAGATTTATAACTTCAATACTACTGAAGCTATTGCATTAAAAGTTTATACTAATGTTTCCATCAAATTCTGCACCTTATCCAACAATCCCCATAACTCTTCCATTTTGTATGTAGCATCGTCTAGTAGTCCTCTACCAAGTTTGCTCAAATGGTGACCCTGGATTCAGAATCGGTCACCTTCCAGTTTTGCTGAACTTTTACCTGTCTTACCATTTTGCCCATGAATATTTATAAACATGGTTCAAACTTATGATGTCGTCACATTTTGAGCTGTGTGCATAAACATATCGTTCATATATTCACAAACCACTTCGGGGGCATTTGTCACAGTGACATTTATTGTTTATCATATATTCAATGCAGAGTTATGCCCCTTTTTATAAAATCTTGACAAAAAAAAATCTGCTCCATAATTTATAAAAGATTGCACCCGCTGTCTTCAAAGTTTATAGTAAAAGGACACTTGCAATTTTGATTTTTTAAAAAACGCAAGGCGTCCTGTTAGTTTTCTACATAACTTGCATTTGTTCAATCGTTAATATTAATTATATGAATACTATAAAGGAAATTCATTTTGAATATTATTAACTGTTGATTATATAACACCAATAACATATGTAAAACTATATGGTAGAATAAGACAAAGAAATGAACTATACATTTATTTAATTATATGCAAGCAGGTTTAAAGTCAAAATTGTACTGGATAAATAAAGCAAGATGCTAATTTCAGTGCATGATGAACACTTCAAGATTGTCGTGTGTCATGTTATTCTTGCTGATATAAGCACATGCAGGTGAAACAAGTGTTCCACATAACACCGCCGCGTTACGTGGTCCGAGTATTAACTTTCATACCCATCCAACCCCTTCTCCAAGAAGCGAAAACGGGGTTGGCTGGGGTATGAAATAAAACTTAATTTCGACTTAAACAGTTTGCATATTGTAAAATTAAAACATCTAATAGGTTAAACAGGTTTTTTGCATTTTTCAGTAAAATATGTTTTCAACATGTTTTATTGTCGAAATATCCGTTATAAAATCCTGGTAATATAAGCTTTCCCATTGTTTAATGGAGTTAAGGCGGGATCACGTAATACTCTTTTAGTTTGTAACGTATGTAAAATAAACAAAGTTTATGGCTTCTCTTATACATGTACTTTAAATCCCAACATTTCAGGAACCTCGTTTTTAGACTGGTTGTGTAGCTATGCAGACAAACTTGAACAGAATGCTTACTACACAGTCCACGAACATATATTCAAGTAAGTACTGCACAGTCCATGAACATATATTCAAGTAAGTACTGCACAGTCCATGAACATATATTCAAGTAAGTACTACACAGTCCATGAACATATATTCAAGCAAGTACTGCACAGTCCATGAACATATATTCAAGTAAGTACTTAAGTACTGCACAGTCCATGAACATATATTTAAGTAAGTACTGCATAGTCCATGAACATATATTCAAGTAAGTACTGCACAGTCCATGAACATATATTCAAGTAAGTACTACACAGTCCATGAACATATATTCAAGTAAGTACTGCACAGTCCATGAACATATATTCAAGTAAGTACTGCACAGTCCATGAACATATATTCAAGTAAGTACTACACAGTCCATGAACATATATTCAAGTAAGTACTGCACAGTCCATGAACATATATCCGTAGCGTCATCATAAAACGTAATTTCAGACTGTAAACTGAACCACATTAAATCCCAGATTAAATCCCAGATTAGAAGTCTTAGCATGGTTTCTCGATTATAATGCAAATCAATTTAAATACTAGAAATACTGGAATAGGTTAAATTCATACATAAACAATAGTATGTGTTACTGCCTATTCATATCCACGGGTGCCACAATGAAAATGGAGTAATCCAATCACATAGTTTGTTGTAGCATGTGACGCCTTGATATCTCCAGATGGTAAATTGGTCTTTTTACGGATGCAAATTTGAGACGTTATCCAATGGTATAACGCTTTGACACGTTACATTCTAGTTGCGTTAGAATGGTATATATCAACTAAATTTGATTGGTGATCAAACTTGTATTTATCGTCTAGTTTCAGTCAATCATATTTATTACAAGGTGAGCAGTTGCCAGAATGTATACCCTGTTTTGCACCATTAACGGTCAAACATATCTTGTTGGAATGTGTAGACTTTGATACTATGGCAACAAAGATACTACACAGTTAATACTTTGAAAGAGTTATTTGATACTATAGATTTTAGTCTTGTTTTAGATTTCCTTAAAGAAATCAGACTTTATAAATCCATATAATATTTTCCTATATATATTAACTTGTTTACGGGCATTTGTTGATTTACATATATAGTTTATATTACTATCATATCATCCCTTATTTGTAAATAGTTTTATCTTTATATATTTACAATAATTTTTAATTAATCCTTCATTTCTTCATCTTTCATCGTTTTTTGCGCACAATATGACCTATGTATGTGTCGACGTGCCGTAAAACACCATTCATTCATTCATTCAGTCAATCATTGATGCATCAGGACTAGAGTGCATTATTAGCTCTACTGGTAGCATTGTCTGTTGGCAAAGGTGTCAGTTAGCAGCAGTTTCACTACGACAGCTTTACTCAAATATCACATGCATTGGCGTAGCTCTGCGTAGGCCCGGGCTTATGCCTAATTTTCAGAAATATAAAAATTGTAATAAAAATCGGGGGGGGGGGGGGGGGGGGGGGGGGGGGGGGGGGGGCTGTATAGGCGGCGTAGTTCATGGGGGTGGGGTCGGCTGTATAGGCGGCGTAGTTCATGGGGGTGGGGTCGGGGGTGTATAGGCGGCGTAGTTCGTGGGGGTGGGGGCGGGGGTGTATAGGCGGCGTAGTAACCAGAAAATATCATTTTCATATATTTGTTTAGTTATCTTTGCCCTTCCTAAAGTCTAAAATACCCCACTAGCATAATAACTTTAACTGCGAGCCTATGCCGTCAAAAAGGCCAAGCTAAGCCCCTGACATGGATGATCCTTATAGGGCTGGGACTTTACAGAAGATAAAATAAAGATGGTCCATTACTAAAAACGGTTAAAATGTTTAAAAAAAATCTCAGATTTTGACAATACTTCTTTAGAAATGATTGGTAGGTACTAAACTGTCGAGAAAGCTTGTGCAAATGGAGTCCCTGGAATCTAAAATAGCTGTTCCCTGGTTTTACAAAGACTTACTTAGGAAAAACTTGAAAAATCTTCTCCGAAATCACAAGGCATAGAGCTGTTATATATTGCATGCAGCATAATATTATGGTACATGTACTACTGAAGTTGTACAAATGGTGACCCTGGTGTAAAACTGACCCAGGGGTCAGGTGATGTTGTATAGCAATATAATTAAAAAAATGTCTTCCGAAAATAAAATATCTCCTTATACATGTAGAGTATCCATGTCCTATTGTTTGTAAAGGAACTTCCACCTTGTGGTTCCCAGGCAAGAATAGGGCCACTGTTATCAGGCAGAGTGGTAAAATCCCCCCAAATTCATGCTCATTTTTTAATTTTTTCCATTTTCATTAAAGGTCTTTATCATGATCCCTATATTGTTTCAGGTGCTACTAAGTCTTGAGTGGGGGCAGAAAACAATGATCGTGGCTCCAGCAAAAAAGAAGTGTTTACAATAGAATTTGCAGCAACTCTGCAGTTCTGCAGTTGAGAAGGTTATAGGCCCATTCCGCGTAGTTTTATCTAGATGTAAATGTTCATTCCTGTTAGCGCCATATACGGTAACCTTTTTTGTGTTGGTGTGTCATAAAACCCCGGTTCAGCTCAACTATAAACGAACTAAAAGTTTTTGATTTTTTTTTAAAATCCTGCTAAAATGCAGTCAGGAACAAGAAATACATAATGATAATAATAATAATAAAAGTAATAAAAATGCAGCAATGTACAAATGATGTAATGTTTATGATTGTAGATTTTATCACGAGCCGAGCTGTGTGGCTGAGACTATGGGCGTAATTGTGAGACCAACCACGTGCTTCATGCCAGAGTTGAGTCGTATACAGACTCCGCTGTATTTCTTCGCATACCGGATCATGTAAGTTCATGTTAGATGTTACAATACCACCTATATACAGTCAAACCTTTATGAAGAGAAACCTGTTTTTAAATGTCAAATTAAATATATATATATGAAACCCAACAATGATAGTTACAAACAATCCAGTGTAAAGGGATAATTGTTTTTAAATGTCGATACACTTTAACAGTAACATATGAAAAATGTTTGTTAACAAACATACCTGTATTAAGGCATGAGCCACCTGTTTTTAAATGTCTATACACATGTATATATGAAGCTAAAAAAAGAAACCTCTTTTAAGGGACCATTTTTACATGATGAATGGATCACATGTTTATGTTGAGGGAGACGAGAGTTGACGGGTGCTATATAAAGTTTTCACTAGAATTCAAGTCAAATTCCATATGTATTCTGTGTCTCGTGTGCAAGTTACGCAACTCTGTAACTCATTTTGGCAGCAGAGTTATGCCCCTTATTGTATTTTAGCAAATTATGTAAAAAAAAAAGGTGAACATAAGTTGATATTTGTTATAGAACTGCTCAATAGACTGGAATGAATCTAACTTTACAAATGTGTATTTTGTATCAATAGATGACATGTCACACACAAGTTACATAACTCTGCAACTTATTTTCACAAAGATGTGGCCCTTAATAATTTTTAGCTCTACTGATCAGAGATCAGCAGAGCTTATGCCGTGGTGCGGCGTCCGGCGTCCGTCTGTCCGTCTGTCTGTCCGTAAACTTTTATTTGTAGCGACTTCACAGCTGAAACTACTGGATGGATATTCATGAAACTTTACAGAAATGTTGCCCATAAAGTCTAGTTGATCCTAGCAAAAATTCATGTTGATGTGAAATCCAAGATGGCCGCCAAAGCTAAAAATAGAGTTTTAAAATACAAGTTTGTAGCGACTTCTTCTTGAAATTATAAGTGATATTGATATGGGACTTTTTCTAAAATGATCAGCATGACATGATGTTGATCCTAGTCAAAAATCGTTTTGATTCAACATTAAACATGGCTGCCAGCGGCCATCTTTGTTTACATAGAGTTATATAGTAAAAACTTGTAGCGACTTCTTCTCTGAAACTACTTGGCGGATTGTCATGAAACTTTACAGGAATGTTGCTCTTGATGTCTTATTGATCCTAGAAAAATTTCAGGTCGGCCGGAAATTCAAGATGGCCGTCACAGCTAAAAATAGATTTTTAAAAAATAAGTTTGTAGCGACTACTTCTTGAAAACTATAAGTGATATTGATATGGGACTTTTTCTAAAATGATCAGCATTACATGATGTTGATCCTAGTCAAAAATCGTTTTGATTCAACGTTAAACATGGCTGCCAGCGGCCATCTTTGTTTACATAGAGTTATATAGTAAAAACTTGTAGTGACTACTCCTCTGAAACTACTTGGCGGATTGTCATGAAACTTTACAGGAATGTTGCTCTTGATGTCTTATTGATCCTATCAAAATTTCAGGTCGGCCCGAAATTCAAGATGGCCGTCACAGCTAAAAATAGATTTTTAAAAAATAAGTTTGTAGCGACTACTTCTTGAAAACTATAAGTGATATTGATATGGGACTTTTTCTAAAATGATCAGCATGACATGGTGTAGATCCTTGTGGAAAATTATTTTGATTCGACGTTAAACATGGCTGCCAGTGGCCATCTTTGGTTACATAGAGTTATATAGTAAAAACTTGTAGCGATTACTCCTCTGAAACTACTTGACGGATGTTCATGAAACTTCACAGGAATGTTGCTCTTGATGTCTAGTTGATCCTAGAAAAATTTCAGGTCGGCCGGAAATTCAAGATGGCCGCCAAGGCTAAAAATAGATTTAAAATAAATAAGTTTGTAGCGACTACTTCTTCAAAACAGTAAGAGATATTGATATGGGACTTTTTCTTAAATGATCAGTATGACATGATGTTGGTCCTTGTCGAAAATCGTTTTGATTTGACCTTAAACATGGCTGCTTTGTTTACATAGAGTTATATAATGAAAACTTGTAGCGACTACTTCTTTGAAACTACCCGACGGATTTTCATGAAACTTCACAGGAATGTTGCTCTTAATGTCTTATTGATCTTAGCAAAATTTCAGGTTGGCCGGAAATTCAAGATGGCCGCCACGGTTAAAAATAGTTTTTCAAAAAACAAGTCTGTAGCGACTACTTCCTGAAATCTAAATCAATCAGTAGAGCTTCAAGGTCATTGACCTCTTGTTTGTTACAATATGTATGTACTGTGTATGGCGATATATGGTTGACAGAATGAATTGGAAATTCATACAGGGATTTATCTAGGCCCAATTTGGAGCTGAATTTCGCCCACATCCCAGTCCAAAATATCCTCATATTTTTCAAAAAAAAGCTTAATACTTTGCCAAAATACAAAAAAACACAACACGTTTCTTATATATTAATGTAGCCCTATTCGACAATGCAGTGCAATGACTATTTTTTTGCAGACTTGTATAAGAGCTTGATTTTGAAACTATTCGAAACATTTTTAGTGCCTTACTAGGTAATATAGTAAAATTATTCTTTTTCCCAATTTGTTGGTTTCACGTGCATTTTTCCCAATTCAAAAGGCCCCTGGTCCAACCTCCAAAAATGCAGAAAAATCCCTGACATACATGTGTCCACTGGTGCATTGCCTTCATAGTATTCACTACAGAACGGCAGTATTTGTGGGGTTTTCATTTTTAGCTCTACTGATCAGAGATCAGCAGAGCTTATGCCGTGGTGCGGCGTCCGTCGTCCGTCCGTCCGTCCGTCCGTCTGTCCGTAAACTTTTATTTGTAGCGACTTCACAGCTGAAACTACTGGATGGATATTCATGAAACTTTACAGAAATGCTGCCCATAAAGTCTAGTTGATCCTAGCAAAAATTCATGTTGATGTGAAATCCAAGATGGCCGCCAAAGCTAAAAATAGAGTTTTAAAATACAAGTTTGTAGCGACTTCTTCTTGAAAACTATAAGTGATATTGATATGGGACTTTTTCTAAAATGATCAGCATGACATGATGTTGATCTTAATCAAAAATCGTTTTGATTCAACGTTAAACATGGCTGCCAGCGGCCATCTTTGTTTACATAGAGTTATATAGTAAAAACTTGTAGCGACTACTTCTCTGAAACTACTTGGCGGATTGTCATGAAACTTTACAGGAATGTTGCTCTTGATGTCTAATTGATCCTAGAAAAATTTCAGGTCGGCCGGAAATTCAAGATGGCCGTCGCAGCTAAAAATAGATTTTTAAAAAATAAGTTTGTAGCGACTACTTCTTGAAAACTATAAGTGATATTGATATGGGACTTTTTCTAAAATGATCAGCATTACATGATGTTGATCCTAGTCAAAAATCGTTTTGATTCAACGTTAAACATGGCTGCCAGCGGCCATCTTTGTTTACATAGAGTTATATAGAAAAAAACTTGTAGCGACTACTCCTCTGAAACTACTTGGCGGATTGTCATGAAACTTTACAGGAATGTTGCTCTTGATGTCTAATTGATCCTATCAAAATTTCAGGTCGGCCGGAAATTCAAGATGGCCGTCACAGCTAAAAATAGATTTTTAAAAAATAAGTTTGTAGCGACTACTTCTTGAAAACTATAAGTGATATTGATATGGGACTTTTTCTAAAATGATCAGCATGACATGATGTAGATCCTGGGGAAAATTATTTTGATTCGACGTTAAACATGGCTGCCAGTGGCCATCTTTGGTTACATAGAGTTATATAGTAAAAACTTGTAGCGATTACTCCTCTGAAACTACTTGACGGATGTTCATGAAACTTCACAGGAATGTTGCTCTTGATGTCTAGTTGATCCTAGAAAAATTTCAGGTCGGCCGGAAATTCAAGATGGCCGCCACAGCTAAAAATAGATTTAAAATAAATAAGTTTGTAGCGACTACTTCTTCAAAACAATAAGAGATATTGATATGGGACTTTTTCTAAAATGATCAGTATGACATGATGTTGGTCCTTGTCGAAAATCGTTTTGATTTGACCTTAAACATGGCTGCTTTGTTTACATAGAGTTATATAATGAAAACTTGTAGAGACTACTTCTTTGAAACTACCTGACGGATTTTCATGAAACTTCACAGGAATGTTGCTCTTAATGTCTTATTGATCTTAGCAAAATTTCAGGTTGGCCGGAAATTCAAGATGGCCGCCACGGTTAAAAATAGATTTTCAAAAAACAAGTCTGTAGCGACTACTTCCTGAAATCAAAATCAATCAGTAGAGCTTCAAGGTCATTGACCTCTTGTTATCACTTGTGATAATTCTCGAACTCTCCTGTGTTCTCCTTGTAACAGTTTATAATGTAAGAAGGTTTATTAAAGGTGTTGCGCCAGCAGCATTCATATGTGGCATATATTTTAAAAGCATTTATAGATATGGGGAATTATTTCGATAAATCAATTCCATGAGTTTATGAATGTTTTAGGGGCCACCTAGCTTATTAAAAACTGCATAGGGAACTCTTTACTCTCTGAAACTATGTCATATTTGAGCATTTTATGGGCCTTTCTTTTATTTTTAAATGGGAACAGAAATCCACTCCTAAATGTACATTGAAACAATTGAAAAGTTAAAGATCACTTTTGCCTTATGTGTGCCGTATTTGTTCTGCACTACACAATTTTATTTTACAACCATTATCATATTCTAAAGGTTGTGGCCGGTATCAGTATCAAATCTCACTGGAAGATCGTCTTGTCAAGTCAGAAAGTGCCGCTTCTTTCGGATGGCAGAACTGGTTCTGCCCAGGAAATAAAGGGCGGTCTACCTCTACAAAAAAAACACCAAAAAACAGACATGACGTAAAACACCATTCAAATCTAAAAATTGATGTATCTCATCTTCTCTTTGCAGTCTTGAGATGTCTAAAGACACCCCTCCAGACCTGTCTTGTCAGCTGATGACTCGTCACTGGATTATCACCGATGGCAATGGGACAGAGGAGAGAGTTGACGGTCCCGGAGTTATAGGTAAGGGTTTTTATCTGGATCCCTTTTTTATGCCCAGCCACGAATGTGGAACGGGCATATAGTGTTACTCTTGTTAGTCCATCTGTCCGTCTGTCCCGAGTTTTACTCTCAAGTTTTTATTTCCGTCCCAAGTTTTACTCAAGTTTTTAATTAAGTCCATTAATCAGATACCACAAACCATACAGTTTTCAAACTTCTTACTATAAGGCAGCAGTTTGTTTCTATGAACTCTAGGTCAGTATGAATGACCTTGACCTACTTTTCACACTTCGTTAATTTACATTAAAGTTTTATTTGACTGACAGCGCTAGAGCGGGGCATATTATGTCCAGGGGTCATTGTAACCCAGTGGATGGCAAGTTCGACTCTCTCCAGATCACTGGTTTGAGTCTCAGTGGCATCACAGAGTATTTTGGTGTGTTGTATATCAGACACTCCCCTCCTCGTCCGTCGGATGAGGACTTACAACTTGGTGATGATCCCCTGCATCGAAATCTATCCTCCGATCCCGTTAAAGAACCATAGGAATCAGTTTAATAGTAAGAATAGTGCATGGTTCCGGGATAACCTAAACAATGTGTTGATTAACCCTTAGCCCGCTATGAATGTATAATGGACTGTCCTTTCTTTAAATTTAGACCATTCCATTTATGTTACAATGGGGTGTTTTGGAGAAATGACTGATGAGCAGCCAGACATTGTAAACCCTGATCAGCCTGCAAGTTACAATGGACCCAAAGGCTGTTGTAGTTGCACTTAGCAGGCTAAGGGTTAATCTTTAAACAATTTAAAATATTTAAAATGTCAATATTGTAAAAGGAGCTCATTTGCAGAAAATGGCATAAACACAAATTCAAAATATTTTATTAGGTTATCATGGCAACAAACTGAATGGGAATACTTCATTCTTTAAAATTGGTCAATCTTTCACTCAGTTTGATGTAAATTTAGATTAGTATGAGCTATGCTTACACCTGTCCATCAACCTGTAGAATGTCACACTTTGGGGTTATTGTTTCTGAAAAGGTCCAATTCTAGGTAATCGACAGCCCTTTCAGTCTTCATACATAGATATGTCTTCATTAGCAGTACACGTTCCATGTCAACATGGCCGAATGTGACTTGCCTTTTAAGCTTCAGTGATATGCTTAAAATGTCTCAGTAATTTTGATTCTAAGTTATTAGTGACAATATGCACATTCTTGCCTGTTTCAATTTAATATTGAATTTATTAAACTTGTTGGATAAAATTAATATGACATTTGACACAGCGTCGCACCATATTATTTTATCAACTCGTTTAACGCTTAACCTGCTACATATATATAATGGACTGTTCTTTCTTTGAATGAAGACCATTCCATTTATGTGACAAAGGGGTATTTTGGGGGAAATGACTGATCAGCCGGATATTGAGTTACTCGCAGGCTGATCTGAGTTTACAATGGACACAAAGGCTATTATAATCATGCTTAGCGGGTTGAGGGTTAATAAACTCGGTATTAAACAGGCACTCACGTAAGGTCCTCTATATCTAAAAGAACTTTATGTATAAGAACAAGGACTATAACTTCGATAATTTCCATGGAGAATATCTGATGATGCATCCCAGACACACGTTTGGTGATATAGGAATAACATGAACTTTGATATGTTTCATGGTGAATATCTGATAATGCGTCCCAGACACACGTTTGGATATCTGATAATGCAACCCAGACACACGTTTGGTGATATAGGAATAACACGAACTTTGATATGTTTAATGGAGAATATCTGATAATGCGTCCCAGACACACGTTCGGTGATATAGGAATAACATGAACTTTGATATGTTTCATGGAGAATATCTGATAATGTATCCCAGACACACGTTTGGCGATATAGGAATAACATGAACTTTGATATGTTTCATGGAGAATATCTGATAATGCGTCACAGACACACGTTTGGTGATATAGGAATAACATGAGATTTGATATGTTTCATGGAGAATATCTGATAATGTATCCCAGACACACGTTTGGTGATATAGGAATAACATGAACTTTGATATGTTTCATGGAGAATATCTGATAATGCGTCACAGACACACGTTTGGTGATATAGGAATAACATGAACTTTGATATGTTTCATGGAGAATATCTGATAATGTATCCCAGACACACGTTTGGTGATATAGGAATAACATGAACTTTGATATGTTCCATGGAGAATATCTGATAATGCGTCACAGACACACGTTTGGTGATATAGGAATAACATGAACTTTGATATGTTTCATGGAGAATATCTGATAATGCGTCACAGACACACGTTTGGTGATATAGGAATAACATGAACTTTGATATGTTTCATGGAGAATATCTGATAATGCGTCACAGACACACGTTTGGTGATATAGGAATAACATGAACTTTGATATGTTTCATGGAGAATATCTGATAATGTATCCCAGACACACGTTTGGTGATATAGGAATAACATGAACTTTGATATGTTCCATGGGGTGTACCAGTATCCCATAATGCCACCCAGACGCACATTTGGTGATATGGAAATAACATGAACTTTGATATGTTTCATGGAGAATATCAGATAATGCATCCCAGACACATGTTTGGTGATATAGAAATAAATAACATGAACTTTGATATGTTCCATGGAGTATTTGTAGCATAGTCACTGAAAATTCTCTATGTAATAGCACAGGTGTGGGTCGTTTAATTGAAAATAATACCTGTCAGAATAAATGGTGCACTACAACTACTAGTTATTGGAATTTAGAATATGGCAGGGAGCTGAAATGGACATGCTACAAAACAAATAGAGTATGGTTGCATCTCGTTGGTTTATTAAAACACCTCGATGGGCTACGCTCATCCCAATGTTTAACCAACTCAGTGAGACCATACTCTATCTATTACATATGATAATGCAACCCAGACAGAAGTTTGTTGATATAGGAATAACATGACCTTTGATATGTTTCAAGGGGAGTATCCAATAATGCGCCCTGGAGAGAAGTTTGATTGGATAAGCTGTTGTACATTTGACACACCAACAGGGACAATGGGAGGTCATTTTAAATTCAGGAATCTTCAAACAGGTAAAGAAATTGAAATTAACATTATTTGAACACGCTAAACCACTTCAGATATGCTTTCCATACATAATCATGATAATAGACATACACAATAATTCTCTTTTGAAACTGCAAACAACAACAAACTTGAAAGTAATGTATTCAAACATTTACTCTGTATGTTGTTTATAAATTTATTAGACCAAGCGGGATAAATTTGATATAAAAGTGTCAAACTTTGGACTACAAACTCTGCGTTATTTAGCAACCTGTCTAGCGTATTATCTTTGTTTCTAGACTGGCATCAGTCCATTATGTTTGATTCAAATATATTATATATATCTTGTAACATTCATAATATCTTTATTGCCATTTACTCGGATCATTTATTCAAAAAGCATTTTTATCTGTTATCTTAATAATAATGAATTTAGGTAGGTAGAGAATAGGTAGAGGGGTAGAGAAAAGGTAGAGGGGTAGATAATAGGTAGAGGGGTGGAGAATAGGTAGATGGGTAGAGAGTAGGTAGAGGGATAGAGGGTAGAGAATAGGTAGAGGGGTAGAGAACAGGTAGAGAGTAGGTAGAGGGGTAGAGAATATGTAGAAGGGTAGAGAATAGGTAGAGAATAGGTAAAGGGGTAGAGAATAGGTAGAGGGGTAGAGAATAGGTAGAGGGGTAGAGTAGGTAGATGGGTAGAGAGTAGGTAGAGAATATGTAGAGGGGTAGAGTATAAGTAGAGGCTAGAGAATAGATAGAGGGTAGAGAATAGGTAGAGGGGTAGAGAATAGACAATATGTAGAGGGGAAGACAATATGTAGAGAGGTAGAGGGGTAGAGAATAGGTAGAGGTAGAAAAGTAGAAAATAATTAGAGATGTATAGGTTAAGAGGTAGAGAATAGGTTTATAGGATTTCTTTTCAGTTTCAATTTTAATGTATGAGTGGGTGTGGCTAGCACGATAGACTGCAGATCACATGTTCAAGTCTCACAGGTGCCACTGGGTTTCTTTGGTGTGTCCGTGCGCACGGCACTTCATTCCTTAGCTTCCTCCATCGCATCATTCTTAACATAAATTTGTATGAATATGGCAAATTTATTGCATGAAGGTATATGGCAATTAACATTTATAGACTTAAACCAGGCTGGGTTTTTGAACCAATGGTGTACCATATGCAGGGGCATATACTAACAGTTTATCACATAACTTGCAGAGTGGAAGTGTAATCAAGTCATGACATAAATATAATAAAACACTAGTGTAATAAATATGAAAAGCTGAATCATCACTTGTCTTTTATGTTTAGCTCGCTTTGCAGTTGGAATTGCATTGTCGATTTCTGTAATTGTTAAAAATACCAGATTATTTAAATTGACGAGGCAGTTCTGATTGCTCAATGTGGTACGAAGCAACATATGATGTCGTAGGACAGCGATATATATAGGCAGCTGCATTAATAAATGAACGTTGTGTGGCATTTTTGGAATTATATTCTTGCTTATTTAATATTGAATTTATTAAACTCTTTGGATAAAACTGATATGATGCTTGGCACAACCTCACATCATATAAATTTATCCAACTTGTTTAATAAATTCAAAATTAAACAGGAACTCATGTGAGATACTCTCTATATGAAAATAAGCAGAATATGTCAATTATTAATTCATTATTACAATTTCAGGGTTGATAAAAGTGGTCTCTTAGAAAAGTTTGCTTGGCACAACCTCACATCTGATTGCTCAATATGGTACGAAGCAACATATGATGTCGTAGGTCAGCGATGTATATAGGTTGCTGCATTAATAAATTAACATCATCTAAATTTATCCAACTTGTTTAATAAATTCAAAATTAAACAGGAACTCATGTAAGATACTCTCTTTATGAAATAAACAGAATATGTCAATTAGGCCATCCTTAAAAATAAATTTGTTTGCTGTTTCCCGACCCAGGATTTTATAAGTGGGTAGGTAGGTAGGCATTTTTGTTTTTTTTGCCAAAGACAGTGAAAACCTTAAGAAATTGAAGAAAAATATACTAAAAATAGTATTAAAAAAAATTACGTTAAAAAAACTGCTATAAAAAGTTGTGGGTATGACCCATTTTGGTGGGTAGGTAGGGAAACAGCAAACCAACAATATTTATGGTTGGCCCTATTAATTGATTATTACAATTTCAGGGTTGATAACGGAGGTAGAATGCCCCACCTACTACATGGAAGCCTTACCCAGTTTAACTGCTAAAGAAAGAGAAGAAATAGTTTCTCAGTTAGCATTGACACAACCAGAACATGTACAGGAAAATGGCTGACTACAGCGGATTTGTGAAGAGGACTGAATGCAAAGTAGACTGGGCTGGTCACTTAGCTTTCTCAAACACAATGACGGGCACCATCATCAACGTTGATCCATCAGGAGATCAGAAATTATACGGTTAAAACTAATAATCTGTACTTTTACTTTTGAAGTGGTATATTGACCGTTTAACGGTCGCAAATGTTGTTTAATGGCGACGATATACTGTTAAAGACCATTTAAAAAACTAACCCGCCAAATAACGGCAGAAGTACACTTCAAGACTGTTTATCAACACTCTGTCCATGTGTTCAGGTCATATAATAATACATAAATGCTGATTAAAAGTATAGTGTTTTTCAAGGGTTTTTGAAATACCCGTGATTGGTAACTCAACTCGACTCTCCAGTTTTGGGGTTTAACCCGCAAGGTTAAATCCATTTATACTGTGTCTATTGAGTTTGGATTCTCAAAATATGTAAGTTATATATATATACCTCATTGTCAGTAGGTTTGTAAACGGTGCAGATCTGTTGTAACATTTGGCTGTTGTTGGCTGGATAGCTACTTTAAAGGGACACTGTCCATAATTAAGCAGATATTAAGCATAGCCAAATCATGTCTGATTTTTATTCAGTGAAATGTATGCATGAAAACATGAGCATAGACACAGATAAGTTGATAGTATGGCCCTGAATTGATCACCTGAGGATCTTTGCAATGATGAAAATTCGTGAGTTTGAAAAAAAAGAGTTTTATTTAATTTTTTGTAATCAATGTAGGACCCACAATATTTACATTTTGTTGCTGATCACATGACATCCATTAGCCCAGTAGGTTTTCTATACCTGCTGTATAGTAGGCCAGTCTTACGTAATACAGCTGGCCTGTTTAGCTCAGTTGGGAGCGAGGTCGACTATTGCGCAATTAAACTGTTATTACCTGCGAGTGTAATTTTAGTGTGGGTTACGAGTTCAACCCCACAAAGCGTTTTTTTTTTTTTTTTTGTACTGCTGTTGAATTCCATCGAACAATCTTGGTTTTATTTAATAAATATTCAATAATGGTTGGTGTGTTATGTTTGTTAACGTAATTATTTTGTGTTTTATAAGCTACCGGTTTTGGACATTGTCCCTTAAAGACCATTAAACAGTTGATACACTGTCACAAAATTCCACGGTACAGACTATTTAACCCCTATTCTAATGGACTTTAAACAGGTCAAAATCAACGATCTAACGACATCCATGTGGGCTGCCATCTTCATGTATTTGTCGTCAGATTGTTTACTTTCAATGGAAATGTAACGTATCTGTCATCCAATCAGGATGAGTGTTTTATCTGAAACTTGTTAAATTTGCAATATATACTCAGTTGCAAAAGAAAGTGGACACTGAGTTTTGTTTAGATTTAATTGTATAAAGTTTTTTTAGAATTAAATTGACTAATTCTAAAATGAATATGCCATGTTTGGTACCAAAGTTTTTATCATTCCATTGCCAATATCATGTTGTCATTTGTTTCTCAATAGGTCGAATCATTAAGGGACTGTCGCTTGATAAAGAGGATAGGGTGTAAAGTAAAATGTTCAAAGTGTCCAGTTTCTTTTGCAACTGAGTATATATACATTTATACATCGCAAATGTTAATGAACGGTGAGCAGGACATTCCTGAAGTGTGTTAGAAATTAGAATATACAATCTCAGGCATTTTTTGTGTCGGTCATAAGCCGTTGTTGTCTAAGCTATTCACAAGTAATATAAAGGAGCAAGTACGGTATAGAAGTTCATGTGCCTTTTCTTGTATTTTTTTAAAATTCAGGAAATCTGAGGCTTTCGCACCTAGGGTTTTGAGCAACATTAATGCAGTAAATATGTCTTTATAGTATTGAACACATTATTAAGGATGTGTGAACTTACTTACAGTATGATAATTGATGGCAAAATCTGTGTGGCAGAGGATATTATCTTAAATCGCAGAAAAGTCATGAAGGTGCATCAAATTACTTAATGGTTTTATGCCAACTGTTGCATTTTTAGATCACCTGAGCTGAAGGCTCAAGGTGTTCTACTGGGATCACTCTTTGTCTGTCGTCCGTCCGTCGTCGTCATCTTTAAGTTTTGCCTAAAGACCTCCTCAGAAACCGCTTGTCCAATTTTGACCAAACTTCACATGGATGGTCCTTAGATGAATGCTTTTTAGCTCTACTGATCAGAGATCAGCAGAGCTTATGCCGTGGTGCGGAGTCCGTCGTCCGTCCGTCCGTCTGTCCGTCTGTCCGTCTGTCCGTCTGTCCGTCTGTCTGTCCGTAAACTTTTATTTGTAGCGACTTCACAGCTGAAACTACTGGATGGATATTCATGAAACTTTACAGAAATGTTGCCCATAAAGTCTAGTTGATCCTAGCAAAAATTCATGTTGATGTGAAATCCAAGATGGCCGCCAAAGCTAAAAATAGAGTTTTAAAATACAAGTTTGTAGCGACTTCTTCTTGAAAACTAAAAGTGATATTGATATGGGACTTTTTCTAAAATGATCAGCATGACATGATGTTGATCCTAGTCAAAAATCGTTTTGATTCAACGTTAAACATGGCTGCCAGCGGCCATCTTTGTTTACATAGAGTTATATAGTAAAAACTTGTAGCGACTTCACAGCTGAAACTACTGGATGGATATTCATGAAACTTTACAGAAATGTTGCCCATAAAGTCTAGTTGATCCTAGCAAAAATTCATGTTGATGTGAAATCCAAGATGGCCGCCAAAGCTAAAAATAGAGTTTTAAAATACAAGTTTGTAGCGACTTCTTCTTGAAAACTATAAGTGATATTGATATGGGACTTTTTCTAAAATGATAAGCATGACATGATGTTGATCCTAGTCAAAAATCGTTTTGATTCAACGTTAAACATGGCTGCCAGCGGCCATCTTTGTTTACAAAGAGTTATATAGTAAAAACTTGTAGCGACTTCACAGCTGAAACTACTGGATGGATATTCATGAAACTTTACAGAAATGTTGCCCATAAAGTCTAGTTGATCCTAGCAAAAATTCATGTTGATGTGAAATCCAAGATGGCCGCCAAAGCTAAAAATAGAGTTTTAAAATACAAGTTTGTAGCGACTTCTTCTTGAAAACTATAAGTGATATTGATATGGGACTTTTTCTAAAATGATCAGCATGACATGATGTTGATCCTAGTCAAAAATTGTTTTGATTCAACTTTAAACATGGCTGCCAGCGGCCATCTTTGTTTACATAGAGTTATATAGTAAAAACTTGTAGCGACTACTTCTCTGAAACTACTTGGCGGATTGTCATGAAACTTTACAGGAATGTTGCTCTTGATGTCTGATTGATCCTAGAAAAATTTCAGGTCGGCCGGAAATTCAAGATGGCCGTCACAGCTAAAAATAGATTTTTAAAAAATAAGTTTGTAGCGACTACTTCTTGAAAACTATAAGTGATATTGATATGGGACTTTTTCTAAAATGATCAGCATGACATGATGTAGATCCTTGTGGAAAATTATTTTGATTCGACGTTAAACATGGCTGCCAGTGGCCATCTTTGGTTACATAGGGTTATATAGTAAAAACTTGTAGCGACTACTCCTCTGAAACTACTTGACGGATGTTCATGAAACTTCACAGGAATGTTGCTCTTGATGTCTAGTTGATCCTAGAAAAATTTCAGGTCGGCCGGAAATTCAAGATGGCCACCACAGCTAAAAATAGATTTAAAATAAATAAGTTTGTAGCGACTACTTCTTCAAAACAATAAGAGATATTGATATGGGACTTTTTCTAAAATGATCAGTATGACATGATGTTGGTCCTTGTCGAAAATCGTTTTGATTTGACCTTAAACATGGCTGCTTTGTTTACATAGAGTTATATAATGAAAACTTGTAGCGACTACTTCTTTGAAACTACCTGACGGATTTTCATGAAACTTCACAGGAATGTTGCTCTTAATGTCTTATTGATCTTAGCAAAATTTCAGGTCGGCCGGAAATTCAAGATGGCCGCAACGGTTAAAAATAGATTTTCAAAAAACAAGTCTGTAGCGACTACTTCCTGAAATCAAAATCAATCAGTAGAGGTTCAAGGTCATTGACCTCTTGTTAGCTTTTGTTTTTGCACTTGTAAAAAGGTATTGAAAGGAATTTAAGGATGAAACCCCGATATAAGAGCCATTTTAGCCTGTAGAGCATCCACAGGCCCTCTTGTTCTATATTAGTATTAATGATAGCTAACCCCAGGTCTATCAAGTTTGCTCATTTGAACTCCCTGGGGTCAAAGATGGCTGCAACCCCTGGGTCCAAAGTTTGTATGTAGAGATTTTGCATGTTTTTACATAGACTTACATAAGGATGCGAGAGGACACTTTTTTCATCATTGCAAAGATCCTCAGGTGATCGATTCAGGGCCATCTTGGCCTTCTTGTTTTCTGACATGTTACCATATCTGATAACTCTCAGATTGTATATTTAATCTTAAGACATGTTATATATTTATTTTATTATTTTATATATGTATCTATAAACATGCCAGACGTCTGTCAAATGAACCTTGATTTGCTGTAAAGTAAAATGTGTTGTGTTGCCGTGACTACCAGTACTGATGTTTGTTATAAGCGCATTTGAAAAACAGGTCATAGTATGGTACCTGCATGAAACATCACGGTGAGAGGCGGAACCCTGTTGTTTTTGGGGTCAGAAGGTGAAAGGTCAAGGTCTAGAAATATTGTGAGACTCAGTATCTGGAAACTTAGCTATGCCGAACTCATCAGTAAACCTGACAAGTTCCAGTTATTGTGTTTGACAGTGTTTTTTGTGTCAGTTGTATTCATAAGTTGGCAGAGCTAAGTTTCCAAATACAGAGTCTCACTATATATTTCGAGATGAAAACAGAAGAAATATATATAGTTATTACAAAAAAGACTAAATCGGCTCGATATCCTTCTGTTTGGTGAGTTTTATGCATGGCCATGTGGTAGTAAAGGTTAAGTCAATTGAAATACAGCAGTATTTTATGCAGGTATTGCGTTATGTCTTTAGAAAGTACAAACTGGAGTCGTGCCGCATACTCAGCCCTCATTTCGGAGGAATTGAAACCTAGCTCTATGGCCAGGACAGAATATAAAACCATAAGAGCTATGATTCTCAGCTAGCGGAACTCTTGTTATGACACTTCTCTGGTAAATGAGGTCAACGATTTGAGCTGGGAATGAGTAATTCAATTATTCACACTATTACAGTCTCTCCTGACGGAGTGAATGTTACTTTGTGTGCCATTCTGTATCTATTACATTATAGTAATCTATTGCATGAAAGAACTGTTATACTCAAAATCTGAATATATTAATATAAACTATTCAGGTTTGTGATAGATACCTTGATTTTATGCTTAGCAGTGAAGTAGTGGATTTTAGCAATGAAATAAAAGTGGTATTTCATACGTGTGAAATATAGTTTTATTAGTTCCTATCCTTTTTTTTTTCAAAAACTACTTTTTTCTGAAAGTAGCTATAAAGTTATATCTTTGGATTGGAAATAACTTAACTAAGAAAATGAGTCATAGATTATTGAAATCGGTTAAGTAGTTTAGAAGTTATAGGGACTTAAAAACAGCTATTTTATCATACTAAGCCAATGACGTTGTCAAATTTTTATTTATTTTTCTGCATACTGCAGTACACTTTGATTATAAAGCATAAAATAAAAAGGAAATTTGTTGTTTTGTCGTGAATAACAGATTTTATTTCATCTGGAAGTGATAAAACTTCAATATTTTCACACTTGTCGATGAAATAAAAAGTCTGTTATTCACTTAAAAACAACAAATATGCTCTGTATACTGTATGCTACATGTCAGATTGAGTATTGGTTTACATGTTGTAAACTTTGTAAAAATGGAATGTTGAATATCGTTTTGAATTTTATTTTTGTAAAATTGAAATGAGCTTAAAATGTAAGAAAAATTTCCTTATTTAGAATGGAAATCATTTCATCTCACCTGTACGGAGTGTGGGGAGATGATAATATTGTCACTGGCGTTTGTACCAAAGTTTACAAGACAAATGGATCGTGTCTCTGGGCTAGCAAGTTCAATTTTGACAAAATTTCATGAGTGGCTTTCCCTAACTGACAGAAAACCATTCTTTGATAAGCTGGTTTCCATGTTATACTTTTTTTGTTTCCTTCATAGCATTCAAGACAAAGATTGATCAGAGTACCGCTTTTTTTTCTTTTCAAAATATGGATCATGTTAAAATTAATACCAACGTGTCTCATATCTGTCATATATATTCCCTGGTCGAGCAAGTCGGCCTTGTTCAAACTTCATCAGTGGCTTTCTCTTGTTGACCAGAGACCATCCCTTTTAAAATGCAAGTTTTACCAGGAATCTACGTTACAGTAAATGGGGTGCCGTTTTGCCATTTTTAGCTCTACTGATCAAAGTCAAGCAGAGCTTATGCCGTGGTGCGGTGTCCGTCGTCCGTCCATCCGTCCGTAAACTTTTTTGTAGCGACGACTCCTCTGAAACTACTAGATGGATTTTCATGAAACTTTACAGAAATCACAGTTGCCCATTAAGTCTGGTTGATCCTAGCAAAAATTCATTTTGATGTGAAATCCAAGATTGCCACGGCTAAAAATAGATTTAAAAAACAACAAATTTGTAGCGACTACTTCCTGAAAACTGTAAGTGATATTGATATGGGACTTTTTCTAAAATGATCAACATGACATGATGTAGGTCCTTGTTGAAAATCGTTTTTATTCGACGTTAAACATGGCTGCAAGCGGCCATCTTTGTTTACACAGAGTTATATAGTAAAAACTTGTAGCGATTACTCCTTTAAAACTACGTGACGGATTTTCATGAAATTTCACAGGAATGTTGATCTGGATGTCTAGTTGATCCTAGCAAAATTTGTAGCGACTACTTCCTGTAAACGATAAGTGATATTGATATGGGACTTTTTCTAAAATGATCAGCATGACATATGACATGATGTTGGTCGTTGTTGAAAATTATTTTGATTCGACATTAAACATGGCTGCCACGGCCACGGCCATCCTTGTTATAGAGTTATAATATTTGTATCGACTGCTCCTCTTCAACTACTTGACAGATTTTCATGAAACTTCTAGCTATCAAAAACCTATCAGTAGAGCTTCAAGGTCATTGACCTCTTGTTGTCTTTTAGAAAACAAACTTGAATCATACTGTTTACATGTATTTGATAATACTGCTCAATTAAGGAATATTTGGTCAGCCATCTTTAAAAAATGATCAAAAATGAATAGGGTATGGTCCCGTGAAATTTTCAACCAGATGCATATTTCAGGCATGAGAAATGTCAACCGTATATTACATGACAGTAATTCAACACTTTTGGTGCGAATATAATACTATTTTATTTAGAAATTATGTCTCGTGTGCTCTAGATGGATAAATGGGACAATTCTCTGGACAAATTTACTTTCACGTTAAATACAAAACAACTGATTGTACCAAACCTTTCGGATATAAAGGGCATAATTTCTGCCATATAAGTATACCTTCTGATATTATGTTCACATCAGTAGTGTTGAATAACTGTCATGTACTATATGGTTGACATTGCTCATGCCTAAAATATGCATTTGATTGAACATTTCACTTGACCATACCCCATCCATTTTTGATTTTTTTTTTTATAAAGGTAACTGACCAATAGTCCTCATGCAAAGTGGTTCTACAAATCACATTGCCTTTTATGGGTCATTAACTTCACCAATTAATGTCAAAGAGATCACTCACATGCCAAATTATCAGAACCAATCAGATTGCAGATCGTGGCATTTGTTATATACTATTTAATACCGCAACAAACCAACTAACTGCGCCTTTGGCACAGTCAGTTAGAGCGGCGTCTACTATGTGTCTACTGTACCAAAGGTTCAGGGTTCGAGCCTTATATATATATAAGGCAACATTTTTAGCTCGACTGATCAGAGAGACTGATCAGAGATCATACTAAGCAGAGCTTATGCGGTGGTGCGTCGTCCGTCTCTCTGTCCGTCTGTCCGTAAACTTTTATTTGTAGCGACTACTCCTCTAAAACTACTGGATGGATATTCATGAAACTTTACAGAAATGTTGCCCATGAAGTCAAGTTGATCCTAGCAAAAATTTATGTTGATGTGAAATCCAAGATGGCCGCCAAAGCTAAAAATAGATTTTTGAAATACAAGTTTGTAGCGACTACTTCTTGAAAGCTGTAAGTGATATTGATATGGGACTTTTTCTAAAATGATCAGCATGACATGATGTTGGTCTTTGTCAAAAGTTGTTTTGATTCAACGTTAAACATGGCTACCAGTGGCCATCTTTGTTTACATAGAGTTATATAGTAAAAACTTTTAGTGACTACTCCTCTGAAACTACTTGGCGGATTTTCATGAAACTTTACAGGAATGTTGCTCTTGATGTCTAATTGATCCTAGCAAAATTTCAGGTCGGCCAGAAATTCAAGATGGCCACCACAGCTAAAAATAGATTTTTAAAAAATAAGTTTGTAACGGCTACTTCTTGAAAACTATAAGTGATATTGATATGGGACTTTTTCTAAAATGATCAGCATGACATGATGTTGATCCTAGTCGAACATTATTTTGATTCGACATTAAACATGGCTGCCAGTGGCCATCTTTGTTTACATAGAGCCCCGTGTTGTTCACGGGGCAAAGAATAGGGCCACTGCAGATCCCTTTGGAGGGATAGGCAGAGGGGTAGAATCCCCCCAAATTCATGTTCATTTTATCATTTTTTGTTCATGTTCATTAAAGGTCTTCATCATGATCCCTGCATTGTTTCAGGTGCTATCTCGCTCGCATCAAAAGAGCAGTGGCAGAAAAACAATAACGTGGCTCCAGCGTAAATGGAGTTTCTACGATAGAATTTGCAGCAACTCTGCAGTTCAGGGTGAGAAGGTTCTAGGCCCATTTTCCATATTTTATCTCGATGTACATGGAAGATGAGCCTGGCATGTTCATGCCTTTTAGGCGCCATATAACCCTTTTCATGTGTTGGTGCGCCTTAAACCCCCAATTCAATTCAATTGTTTACATAAGAGTTATATTGTAAAAACTTGTAGCGACTTCTCCTCTGAAACTACTTGACGGATGTTCATGAAACTTCACAGGAATGTTGCTCTTGACGTCTAGTTGATCCTAGAAAAATTTCAGGCTGGCCGAAAATTCAAGATGGCCACCACGGCTAAAAATAGATTTAAAATAAATAAATTTGTAGCGACTACATGTACTTCTTGAAAACTGTAAGTGAAATTGATATGGGGCATTTTCTAAAATGATCAGCATGACATGATGTTGATCCTTGTCGAAATTTATTTCGATGCGACTTTAAACATGGCCGCTAGGGCCATCTTTGTTTACATAGATTTATATAGTAAAAACGTGTAGCGACTACTCCTCTGAAACTACTTGACGAATTTTTATGAAACTTCACAGGAATGTTGCTCTGGATGTCTAATTGATCCCAGATTTTTTTTAGGTCGGCTGGAAATTCAAGATGGCCGCCATGGCTAAAAACAGATTTTTAAAAAAAAAGTTTGTAGCGACTACTTCTTGAAAACTGTAAGTGATATTGATATGGGACTTTTTCTAAAAGGATCAGCATGACATGATGTTGATCCTTGTCGAAAATTATTTTGATTTGACATTAAATATGGGTGCCAATGGCCATCTTTGTTTACCTAGAGTTATATAGTAAAAACTTCAACTTGTAGCGACTACTCCTCTGAAACATCTAGCTATCAAAATATATCAGTAGAGCTTCAACGTCATTGACCTCTTGTTTAAACCATATTTTAAGATATTTCAAAAAATATTATACGAAACTACTACGGAATAAATCTGATTGGTTCCGACAATTTGGCATTTGATTACTCTGCAAGTGTTTGGTTAAGTTTGTTTGTTAGGAACTTATACTAGATCAACAAAGCTTGAATCGTGCTTGTATAAAAAATATTGGGTACTACAGCTCAGTTAATTAGTGCTACCGTTGCACAAGTAACCTTGACTAAAACAAGAGTGCTGGAGATATTGCCTTATTTTAAACAAATGGATGACTGTTGATAGTCCAGTACTTTATAGCTGTGTAAGATATTCATACAGGAAAGTGCAGTGTGCATGAAACTAAATTTCCTTATATTGTATTAATTTTAAGCTGTATATAAATTGTATGATGAGCTTTTTTTCTCTAAAATTGTTGAAGAAATGTATTAAATGCACTGCATGATAAAACTGTATTTTTTCATTATTTCTAGTTACATAATTATTGAGTGTATAGTACCAGCCTCAGGTAGTGTCCCATATACCTGTTGTATCAACTTCAGTGCACTCTTTAATAATCTGTAGGTACCTTTCACAATATATATTTAGTTCCAACCTCGTACACCAGGCCTGCCAAAACCTTTTTAACACAAAATCCTGAGTTTTTTTAAGTTTAAGATTAAAAGCGCGCGAAGAACAGTTGTAAATGAAAATTTGGAGCGCGCGACTTGATTTTCGCACTACTTTGTTTAAAGCGCAAATTTAAATTATTTATGCAATTAATTCAAATTGATGCATTGTGTGATAGTTATAGAAAATTAATAAATTAGCATAGTAATTCGATTACAAAGACTACTTGCTACCAGATTTTTTTATTTTTAAAAAAAACACTATGAAAGTGCATATACTTTTCTAAACAGATACGTTCTTAATGCAAATTCGAAGTGTTCATAACTCTTATACAAATTATAATCATCGTACACAGCAGCAGTTGTTATTGTGTTACCAAACACAAGGAGTTGCCAGTTCCTCACATTTGCAGTTAGCTTGACCAATTAAAGAAGTCGCAGATATATTGCCGTTATTGCACATGTCATTGAAGAAACTAATTATGCCCTTAGGTGTTAATTGTATATTCAGTCAGTGCATTACACGGATGACCCCCGTTGATTTACTCCTCTGACTAGGGAGCGTAACAGGACCAATTTGGGACATAATTTTGATAGAGCATCATCAATAAAACTGACCAATCAGTGACCAGAAATAAGACTTACCTAATTCATTCTGGTAGGTGATAAACTCGGTCTTTATCCTTGATGCTCAACCAAGTTCACTGTTAAAATTAAGGTATTTACAGTGTGATTCTTTTAAAACCCTGAATATTTCATGCACATTCATGCAAATTGATTCAATATATGTATCTTCTAAAATCAAAATCTTGAAAATTATCGTCTTTTTACTCTGCCAAAGATTTTTATTTTACTATAGAACCTAATGATAAAAACCGAGTAACACAAATTTTATCACCTACTGAAAATAAAATAAAATTTCAACAGCTCTGCAATGCAAATTTATGAATAAACTGTGAAAATATAGCTGTTAATTATAAATCGTGAACGTTTTGTTTTGATGTGTTTTGATGAAAAATCCGTAGATTTTGCACCTAAATCCGGAGAGCGACTGAAAAATCTGGAGAATCCCTACCAACATTAGCGTACCTTTCCAGTAACATGCAGTTACAACTTCAGGGTGCCTTTCCATACAGAGGTTGTACAGACCTCGTGGTATCTTTCTATACAGATGTTGTACTGACCTCGGGGTACCTTTAAATACAGGTGTCCTGCCTTCAGGGTACCTTTCCATACAGTTGTTGTACGGACCTCGGGGTAGCTTTCCATATAGATGTTGTATTTATTTTCAATTTTATTTGATAAGTCTTAAAATTATATTGAGTTTTCATACGTTTTTTTTCTTTCTTTTTTGTCAAAACTTTTACATTCCATAACCTATCCTAAGAGGGATAACTCCTGAAGTCTTATTCAATTTCACAGAGAAAATCTTACCACAGTAATGCCCCTTCTATCAATTTGCGCGTTAGTACCGCTTGTAGCTCCACTGCTTGACGCTCAACGTATACAGATAAGACTGATCGGCCCGGTGTCAGTATAATATGACAAGGTGGGGGTATGTGCCAGTGTTTACGACGTGGTTTTCCTGTAGCACCATATAAAGTTGAGCATAGATCTAGCTGACTGCTACAAGTAGACACAGTCGTGATGTGCCTGAATTATTGTTAAAGGGACACATGGCAATCTTGAGTTTTATTCAAACATTAACATTTGCTTCTCAATTTACTTATCCTGCGTCATTTTGACTTTAAAACTGCTTGCATATAATTAAATAAAAAATTGAGATTTCAACTTTCTTTCCCTATTTTACCAAATTTTTAAATATATTACTGGTGCAATATTATAAAAAGTTAGTAATATGCAAAAATAATTTGCTTTGAACTATTCTAACAATTAATATTAATGATTGAACAAATGCAAGTTTAGAGGAAAACTAACGGGACGCCGTGAGTTTTTAAAAAATCAAGATTGCCGTGTGTCCCTTTAAAAGCGGCATAAGATCTCCCCTAAATTAAAAGGGGCAATGTAATTGAATTTTAATTACGTTTAAGTGCCCTTCCAGGTAGAGGGGGAGGATGCCTAGGAATCCGGGATCACGCATATCTTCAAGTTGAATTGGACTCCTCATGTTCTTTGAGAATATAATAATCTCTATATATATAATAATCTCTATATATAAATTTTGACCCGAGGGATCACAATCTCCTAGCGATCAATTCTAAAAAAAAAAAGATTGTCATCATCTTTGGTGGGATTCTTTAGCAAAAGATTGTCGGCCCGGTGTCACCGGGTGGGGTATCGTGCCATGTGTCTACGGCATGGTATATACCGGTGTAACAACACTATAAACTCACTGCTACAAGTAGAACCCGTCGTGACATGGCTAAACTATTGTTAAAAGTGACAAACCTTCCACTGAATTAAAACGGCCAGTGTATTAATGGAGTTGTTGTTTAAATACGTTTTGGAGCCGCTTCCATTAGGAGGGAGCGGATTTCGAGGAATTACTGGATCACAACTCCTGTTACGTTGAATTTGCCTCCTCATTTTCTATTGTTATATAATCTCTGTATACAAACTTTGGACTTCCAAGACGTTTCCACCGTTTGATCAGAGGCAGACGGACAAAAACATTAATTACCTAGCGAGCGATTCAAAAAAAATGATTTGTCAACATCTACGGTACGGTTCTTTCGAAGATTTTTTTTAAAGGGACACATGGTAATATTGAATTGTTGATCAAGCATTACAATTAGCGTCTATGTTGATTTATATAGTTATTTTGACGTTAAACCTGCTTGCATACACAACATTTGAGTCACTTTTTTTTCCCATCTTCTACCATATGTTTAAATCTATTATTGGTGCTATACATGTATAATCAACAGTTAATAATATGCAAAAACACAACTTGCTTTAAACTATTTTCATAATTAATATTAATGATTGAACAAACGCAAGTTATGTAGAAAAACGAGTTTTTAAAAAAATCAAGATTGCGGTGTGTCCCTTTAAGGTTTTTGCTATTATCAGTAACAGCGGCCTTGAAAGTCCTACCGGCCCATTTTTTCTCCTTGAAGGTTCTCAAACAGTCTGTAATTTAGTCGCCATTACAGAAGTATCCATATTATACAAGTTGAGTAAAACATTGGTTCAGGGAATTAAACAAAGTGCTGATGCCGACGCCGACGTACAATGCGGCATCGTATAAGCCCTTCTGGTCTTTAGCCAGTAGAGCTAAAAACAACACTTATGGATGCAAGCCAACCTCTAGCTTTATCCTGTATATTTGTATTAGCATATCTGTTTACCATGTCTGTGTTCATAATTCGCTAAATCGACCTTGAGCTGTTATGTTATGAAAAGAAAATAATTACGATTATTATAAATCGCCATCTGTTGTTCTTGAGTCATCAAAACAGTACTGGGAACGATTGACAACAAGGTTCATGGAGCTCGAAGCGCTCATGCGTAAACACACGAGTGGGTTTGATTACCTCAGTGGTTAAAAACATGCTATTATACCCACTTTTCACAAAATGAAGTGGGGCTATATATGAATCACGCAGTACGTAACGTCACGTCGCGTAACACATTTGTGTCGCGTCATGTCGCATTTGTCCCGTCCCTCCCTTCGCGTCGCGTCGAGTCCCGTAACACATTTGTATTACTAGCATTTCTCAAACATTAGTGAATGGTTTGTTCTTAATCTTCATATACTTCTAACAACTCGTGACCTTATGTCCCTCTGCAAGGTTGATTGCCTAATTTATTACAGAATTATGGCCCTTTGTTTGACTAAAGCGAGGGTATTCATCACCTTCAGTGATAGTTCTAGTTCTGCCAGACTATTACTGTTAAAGGGGGATAAGCCAGCTGTCGTTCCCAGCAGCTATACTCACCCAAAGGGAACATGCCATAGTTTTGACTTGAATGGGGATGGAGATCACGTGGGGATGGATCACGTGGTATGCATTGACAGTAGTCCTCTTTATCTCCAGTGTCATTTTTGCTCATCGCCATTCACTTTTCCAACCCGATATGACATTGACTGTTGAAGGGTTGCAAAACAGCATTGGCTATCTACTAAGCAATGTGAAGTTATCGTACACATCCGTATGTTAAGCCATCTGAAGTACATAATTATGTCTAGCACAACACTATTAGCTGTATATCTGCTGTATCTGTTCATCAGATATAATAATAATAATAATAATCTACCTCCTTCGTTAAAGGGACATACGGCAATCTTGATGTTTATGAGATGACGTGTTGTCCGTCCCGTTAATATTTGCTACGTTTACACGATAGGGCCTTCATCTTTCCTCCGATCTTTTCCACACTTGGCCAGATTGTTTATGTCAATGAAATATTGGATAAGGTCGAAAACTAGCCAACAACGGAGTTATGGCTCTTGCTTTTTCTTTAGTATGCATTATTTTGCTACTTGGCTTTTGTTTTTCATCTGATCTTTACTAAACCTTGCCAGATTGCTAATATCAATAAAATCTCAGACAAGTTTGAAAACCCGCTACATCGGATCAGTAACACCTTGATTTAATTAAATATTCTATAGTTTGCCTCGTTAATACGATATAGCATTCACTTTACCAATCTTGGCCAGATTGTTTAAATCAATAAAAGCTCGGACAACTTCGAAAACCAACTAGATCTTTATTTAGTTAAATATTCTGTAAGTTTGCCTTGTTTAGACAATAGTCTTCATTTTTCATCTGCTCTTTACCAAACTGTTTGAAAAGGTTAATATCAATAAAAGCTTAGAAAAAAATGAAAATCAGCTAAATCCGACTAGTAAAACATGAGGTATGACCCTTGAATTATTTAAAAATGCTATATTTTGTAAATAAATAAATGAAGCCCTTGTGTGTATTAAAATACGAGGTGTGAAGTTCGCTCGGATCGCCTAGTTCGGCTTTTGACATTCAGGGTTATGACTATGGTTAGCCTTTTGTAAGAATAACGACTATCGAAAGACATTATCGAGCTCACTTATGTGGAATATGGTTAACATGTCAAAAGTCGAAGTACGAACCTCGCGCTAACGTCCCATACCTTAGAAGAACAATATCAACATACTGGAACTTGGCAGGACACCAGGTGACATTGCATCATCATAACATCAAAATAACATAGATTGTCAATAACATAGATTGTCAATAACATAGATTGTCAATAACACACACTTTAGCGCAGGGGCATTCACTAAAACATGACTTGGCCGAGCCAGCCTGGTCCAAATGGCTTGTCCTTGGTTCCTAGGGGACATTCACTGAAACATGGCTTGGCTTGGCCTAACCATACTGATCTTATTGGCTTGGCCTCAACTGAGATTGAGGACATACACTGAAACATGGCTTGGCCTAACCAGACTGGTCTCATGGATTTGGACTGACCTTGGATAATTGGTTTTAAGGGGCATACACTGAAACATGGCTTGGCCTAAGCAACCTGGTCTCATTGGCTAGACCTGACCTGAGATAAATTGGATCTTTGTGGACATACACTGAAACATGGCTTGGCTTGGCCTAACCAGACGTCTTATTGGCTTGTCCTGAGCTGAGATAAATTGGTTCTTAGGGGACATACTCTGAAACATGGCTTGGCCTAACCAGATTGGTCTCACTGACTTAGCCTGACCTGAGATAAATTGGTTCCTTGGTACAAGTTAAGGTCGGACCAAACGTGCCTTTCTGTTTTAGGTACTCGTATTTATTGTTATCCTCTGATGTCGATGTCAATGTTTAAGTATTAACGGGCATGCATGTGATTTCTTCCTTGCCAGAGCTTCTCGTTAAGTAATCACGTTTATCAAGGGATACCGCAGCTGTAAGGGAAATTTAAACCATATAAAAAATGTATGAGGGCCATTCAGAAAGAGTAATTTGATATATTTATCATGTTTTTGACCAAGTATTTGTTTTAAAATGATCGAGATAATGAAAACATGGTTATATTAGTGTAAAAATTAAAGCATATTGCTTGTACGGCAAATCGAATGTTATACAATTGCGAAACACGATGGGAATAATTACTTAAACTTTAATATTATGGATTTCATATTCATATAAAATTAATACATGGGTGTAACGTAACACTGTAAACGAATTCAACTAAACTTAAACATTGCAAAAATACAGTACAATGTTCAATTACAGCATTTTAAAAAATAGCCCAAATCTTAACATGGTTCTTAAATTATTTTGAGGAGTATATAATACGTTTATGAACTTGTTGAAAAACAAAATGGTAAACCTTGACACAGATCAATGCCGTTCTTTATCTACATGACTGTCAAGTACTGGTTATCGAAGCAAGTTACCTTGAGTATCTGTATGCGTGTACTTTAATCACCAAATGCACATTCAGAACCATAACCAGAACGTTTTGAAAATCTGATAAAGTGATGTCCTACATGGGCATTGAACTCGCCGCATAACTGGAGTGTTCGTGTTAGAGTCTTTTAAAGGGGCACATGGCAATCTTGATTTTTTTTTAAAACGGCGTCCCGTTAGTTTTTCTCGTCAATCATTAATATTTATTGTTAGAATAGTTCAAAGCAAATTGTTTTTACATATTGACTTTTGACAATATTGCACCAATAATATATTAAAAAAATATGTAGAATAATGAAGGAAATAGAATTCTCCACTTTTTATTTAATTATATGCAAGCAGTTTTAAAGTCAAAATTAGACAGGATTAATAAATCGCTGTACTAATTGTAATGCCTGATATAAAACTCAAGATTAACAGGTGTCCGTTTAAAATGTCGTCTGAAACTATGCCCAACTTGTGACAATGATTCTTTCCCGTTTAAGAATAATTAATAAGGAGTAAATGTAAGAAGCACATGAAAAAGATCTTGATGTGTATATGTATTGGAAGACGAGGTGTGATTGGCTAGGATTGCCTAGTTTTTCTTTTGGCATTCAGGGTTATGATTATGGTTAGCCTTTTTTTAAGAATACTGACTTCGAAGTACATAGCCTGACTTCGAAGTACATAGCAAGATCACTTATGTAGATTAGGGTAACAAAACCTAAATATGTCGAAAACCGAATTACGACCCTCGCACTAACTTCCCATACATTGGAAGAACAGCATCAACATACTGGAACTTGGCAGCAGAACACTGACAGACAATACGCACCACTGTCAATAACATAGATTGTCAATAATACACATAAGCACAGATTACATTAAAAATGGCTTGGCCTGATCAACTTGGTCTCATTGACCTGGCCTGCTGGCCTGAGATGAATTGGTTCTTATGGGGGTTGGGGTGGGGAAGGGGCGCGGGCGGGGGAATACAATGAAACACGGTTTGGCCTAAACAGCCTGGTCTTATTGGCTTGGTCTGATATGAGATAAATTGGTTCCTTGGTACAAGTTTAGGGGCATACACTGAGACATGACTTAGCCTAAACAACCTGATCTCATTGGCTTGGACTGACCTGAGATAAATTGATCCCTTGGTACAAGAAAGGGACAGGTTAAGGTCGGACCAAATGGGATTCTCTGATGTCAATGCTAGTGTTTGAGTATTAACCGACAAAATAAAATATTTCCAGCGGGTTTATATTGTCCCAGATCAATACCTGGTGTGCGGGACTTGAAACTTTTTTCAGACCACCCCAATAACCAGTCAACATTGAGTATTTTAACAAACCATGTTAGATGTGTGATTTCTTCCTTGCCAGAGCCTCTCACTGAGGTAAGCACTGTATCATGGAGCAGTACAGCTGTATGAAATATGTTAGAAATTTTAAACAATATAAGGGCCAAATGGATATTTATTATGTTGTGTCACCAAGTATTTGTTTTAAAATGATCGAGATAATGAAAACGTGTTATTTAAGGATTGTTTTTCATGTTTTGCGATGCTTGATACCCTAGCCAATCTTGTTGATGTCACGCATATCAACATTGACTTGATACTGAATGGCAGTTCCAATCTAGACGATACTACGAACTCAGAAATTGTACTTATCGTCCACAAATACATCAAGTGTACCAGGAGATTTTCGTAGAATTATAGATGTATGTACATGTATGTATGTATATGTATGTGTATATAGGTATGTGCATGAATGTGTACGTGTATGTATATACTATTGTGTTTTCAGATATGTTTTGTCACAATGCTAATTTTTTTTATTTATTTTTTATTTATTTTTTATATTTTGTCATCTTTCTTCCTTTTTATTGTATTTTTTTATTTTTTTGTTTGTCTGTTTTGTTCTCAGTTATCTTAAATTCCAAAATTAACTATTGGTTACAGAAACTCATACTAAAACCATTATATTTTGTAATAATCGGTACATTTTTATATATATTTCGTATTGGTTTCCAGTATGATTTTCTTTCTATTTATTCTTTTTTTTTCTCACTTAAATTCTTTCTGACAGTACAACGTGTTAATAATAAACAATCACGGTACACATGTTTCAAAGATTCTAAGTTAATTGTCAAACCAATATATGCAAACTGTACTACAATTCCACATTTTATGTTATGTTTGATATGAATGTATTGTTTATATGTACCTTGATACGGGAGAGGTCTTACATAGGCATTGCCTGTTGTCCAATCCCATTCAGTACTTGAATAAAATATTGTTTAAATTATATCGATGTATACGATGTATAACACATCAGTGATGGGTCACAGATTGTATAAAACCGCGTAATAATGACTAACCAATCAGAATGCTGTAAATTTCGCAGTTTGTAATTATGTTGATATAAAAAACATATTGCTTGCATGGAAAATCAAATTATTACCGAATTGGTAAAATCAGCAGCCAGCCTCGCGTACCTTTACACGCAGCCACTTCCCATCCAATCCTTTTCTGCCCACACACCTACTCCTACACAACATATCTCTTAAAAAAAATAAGTGAAAAGGATCAACTGTTTTTAAACTATTTAAGGATGCTTGTTATGCAGCTTTTTTTTGGTGTGGGTAGCGTGGGGTGAGGATATAAACATATGGTCTGTTAAGTAGGCTTTTAAGTTTGACGACTACACAAATATTTCGTTACATAATATTGTATAGTGTGTATTATATTTATTTAAGATCGAATGACCATATCGTTGCAATTGCTAAATATTGTTTGACTTATTGTTCGGGGCGCTTATTTCAGCCAAAGGATTTTCAGCAATAACATAAGTAATTTTAATAGTACTACATGCCTTTATATATCACTGGAAACACCATTTTTAATGGTAAATAACATATTTTAGTTTTGCAAAACGGTTGAGGAATACATATGTTACAGCCAAAATGCTTTTTGAAGGGGCTTTTCTCATGTAAACTCCTTGTTGATGGGACCGCAGAAAATTAAGAAATGTAAATAACTTCAGTTAAGCTCAATATTATTACTATTTTATTTTTTTTATATATAAAACCTTTAGGATGTCTTAATTTGTGTTTGTCCAACAAATTAAAACCCTTTTGGGATAAAAACTCTGATTTTTTTGATGCAGCAGAGTTTTGCATTGGAAATACCCTATTAAACGTGAAATTTTTGTTTCTTAACCGATTTTGAAAAGCAAGTATTTTTTATTTCTTAACCGATTTTGAAAAGTAAGTATTTTTATTTCTAAACCGGTTTTGAAAAGTAAGTATTTTTTATTTCTTAACCGATTTTGAAAAGTAAGGTATTTTTATTTCTTAAAGGGACACTGTCCGTAAGTAAGCAGATATTGAGCATAGCCAAATTTATTCAGTGAAATGTATACATGAAAACTTGAGCATAGAAGTCTGGAGTAATACATTCGTGAATATGAAAAAAAAAAGTTTTTTTTATTATAAGTAAATAATGTGGGACCCACTTTATTTACCTTTTCTGCTGATCACGTGACTTCCATTAGTGCATTAGTGTTTTTTTTATCTAATATGTATAGCCTGCTTAGTTCAGTCAGGAGCGATGTCGACAATCTCGCGCTCACTATTATTACCCGAGAGTGTAATTTTAGTTTGGGCTGCGAGTTAAAAAAAACAATTTTTTGCATCTCGATTGAATTCCGTTAAACAATCTTGCATTTAAATAGTAAATATTCAATAATGTTTAGTGTGTCATGTTTGTGAACGTAATTAGTGTGTGTTTTATAAGCTAAAAGTTACGGACATTGACCCTTTAACCGATTTTGAAAAGTAAGGTTGTTTTTTTTACTTCTTAACCGATTTTGAAAAGTAAAAGTAATTTTTATTTACCACTGAAAATGTCTGTTTCGCTGATATACAACTTAGTCTTTTATAGTTGAATTTTGCCGGAGAAGTCCAAAAAACCTTTGCCTGAAATAACGCCCCGGACGTGACCTGAAACAATACTATTTTTGAGACCATGCCAAGGCAAGCCAATGAGTCCAGACTGGTTAGGCCAGGTCATGTTTCAATGCATGCTATATTTATAACCATAATTGGCACGCACACAATAAATGTATCGGATTTCCAACAAAAATGTAAACATCGCGGCCTTGACCGGAATTAGTCTTTGTTGTGAATATCATACATGTAAAGGGACTGCAGGCGATCTGGGAGAATTGTGAGTGTCAACACATGGGAGAATATGCAATGTGCAGAAAGACACAGCTCTACATCCCACTGGGAGCTCGACTTGTGGGGAAGTGTGGGGAAGTGTCGATTCTTACGGATGGCGGGAGGTGTACAGTACTGGTTCTACCCAGAAAAAGTCGGTGGTCTGCCTCCATCACAAAAAATCGACCGTCATATATAACCTTACATGTGTTGAAAATGGCATAAAACACCATACAACCAAAACATTCTGGTAGGTGATAAACTCGGTCTTTATCCTAGATGTTCAACCAAGTTTACTTTAAAATTAAGGTATTTACAATGTGATTATTTTAAAACCCTGCATATGTCATGCACACTTATGCAAATTAATTCAATATACGTAACTTTCAAAATTAAATCGTGAAAATAATCATATATTTTACTCTGCCAAAGATTTTTTTTTTACTATTGAACCTAAGGATAAAAACCGAGTAACACAAATTTTATCACCTGGTGACAAAGGTAAAATCTCAACATTTTGACGATGGCAAATTATGAACACGTTCTAAGCTGGACACCGTATAAATACGTACGATTACATTTATTGTTGTTGAAGTAGTTTGGTGTCGAAAACTCGACGTTTTTTTAAAAGTACAATGTATGTAACGTTAAAAGAAACCGCGTGTTTTAAGTTAACATTTGAATTCATCATCTATCTTTAATGAAATTGGTCGTAACATGCTTAAATCAACCCTTTTGCATAACGTAGAATAGCACATATCTGTGCAAAATGAATTTCCTTGAAAGTAATTATAAAGGGTCATGTTTAGCTCATTCATAACGTACAATTATACTCTTTAGAAAGACAAAATCGTTGTTGGTCAATTTTAATTTGTACAAGTTCCGTTTACATTTATGTGTATCATTTTCAACAAACACCAGCCGAATCGTCGAGTTTTACAAACGAAACATTTTCATAAATAATACTAAGAACCAAAACACATTTTGAGCGTTTTCATTTATAATTTGATTATTTTAGATCGCCTTAAGTCCCTTTACAATCGTTTCTTTGTTATAGCATGTTTCACGATGGAATGATGGTTCATGGCCAGGGCAAGTCACGCAGACTCTGACGCGCAGGTCACGCGGTGGTCAAAGGCATGCATGAGTCGAGTCGACATATATGACGTGAATTCTTCGGTAAGATCGATCGAATTATTATTTTGTAGGAAAAGTCAATCGCAGAACGATCAAGTTCATCAATTTGCCAGAAAAACTGTGATAAAGATTTCCTTTGAAAATGATTATCGACACAGACTGGATTGTGTTTCTCTGGAAATGGTTTTATCCTCTCTTATGTCACACATAACTATTGAAGTCATCAGGTGCGGATGCAGAATCTGAGATTATGGCAAGTTTGAAAAAGAAAGGAAAAGCAAAAAACACAAACACACAACAAAACAACGGGGTGGAGGTGCTGTGGGGATTTTAGGGTGCGTACTTCGCACATCGGGTAATTAATCATAGGCGTAGGAGCCGCGGGCCAGTGGGCTGGCCCCCAATATTCAGAATACGGGTGTGTGTGTGTGTGTGTGTGGTGTTGTGGGGGAGCAGTGTATGCTTTGCCCCGCCCCTCACACACACACACACATACACAGCGTTACTACTAAAACTGGAACAATAACTGTAGTCAAACTATTTTACTGGGGTTTTGGAATCGATGCGACGGACGGACAAAGGAAGATCCGTGAACTGTGACCTGGTAGGTGCCGCAGTGTGGAATATAATACTAATATCATTCCCGATGTGCCGCCGTAAAGTACTGAACTGTGAGAAATGCTAATTTCCAAAACAATTGTCAACAGATGACCATGAGAAAATTCGCCGAAGAAAATACTAGATGTCAGTAAGCACTCCCAAGCAATGAAATGCTCAGAATCAAAAAAAAAGAAGATCAGGATGGGCAAATGTCATCATCAATCCGAATTAGAAATAGCATGCTTCTTCATTTTTCATCCGGCCATGAATTGTTTATTATGGTGGCTGATATGTGCCATCTCGTCTTTTCGTTATTTCGCTGCGAAATAACGCCGAGCGGAATAACGCCGGGCGAAATAACGAAAAGAAAAAAACGCCGGGCGAAATAACGAAAAAACGCCGAGCGAAAAGACGACAAATAGTCAAAACGCCGGGCAAAAAAACGAAAAGACGAAAAACCGGCACGCGAAAAGACGACTTAAATTTTCGTCATTTCGTGTGTTTTTTTTCGTTTATTCGTTATTTCGCCCGGCGTTATTTCGCGTGGCGTCTTTTCGCCCAGCGTCTTTTCGCGTGGCGTTATTTCGCCCGGCGTTTTTTCGTCTTTTCGCCCGGCGTCTTTTCGCGTGGCGTTATTTCGCCCGGCGTTATTTCACGTGGCGTCTTTTCGCCCGGCGTCTTTTCGCGTGGCGTTCAAGAGCCCATACGTTGGGACCGAAAGATGGTGAACTATGCCTGAATAGGTCGACGTCACAGGAAACTCTGATGGAGGTCCGTAGCGATTCTGACGTGCAAATCGATCGTCAAATGCGAATAACACATGCTGGCTTAGGCACTGTGTTGCCTTTACCCATTTGCCCCATTTTCCCCATTTGCCATAATATAAAGTCCCGATAAGCCTGGTTCCTGAATGTAGAAAGCATGTATGGCTGGGGTTCGTTTGTACGAGCTCACCAATTCACAATATTGACCACTTCAATAACCTCGTGCCGAAGGCATATGTTGCGGAACTCCGGTTCGGATGTTATGCAGGGAACCTAACCATAGCATCTGCAAACATATTTCAAACTATAGTTGTTGAGGTACCAGGCACTTGACTAATAATTATTTTAAAATACGCGTTTATGTGATATTTTACATTAAAATACCTAGAGGGAAAAAGTTCATAATACTGTTTAATTTAAATAACGATAACCTAATAGTAAGCAACTCCATACCCATAACATCCGAACCGGAGTTCCGCAACATATGCCTTCGTCACGAGGTTATTGAAGTGGTCAATATTGTGAATTGGGGAGCTCGTACAAACTTCGTCATACTCAGTCATAGTTCACCATCTTTCGGGTTCCAACGTATGGGCTCTTGAACGCCACGAGGAAATACGCCGGGCGAAAAGACGCCACGCGAAATAACACCGGGCGAAATAACGCCACGCGAAATAACGCCGGGCGAATTAACGCCACGTGAAAAGACGCCGGGCGAAATAACGAAAAGACGTTTTTTCGTTATTTCGCCCGGCGTTTTTTCGTCCATGCGAAAAGATGAAAAAACGCCGGCGAAATAACGCCATGCGAAATAACGCCGGGCGAAATAACGCCACGTGAAAAGACGCCGGGCGAAATAACGAAAAAACGTTTTTTTCGTTATTTCGCCCGGTTTTTTTCCGTCTTTTCGTTTTTTCTCCCGACGTTATTTCGCTCGGCGTTATTTCGCAGCAAAATAACGAAAAGACGAGATGGCACATATCAGCCACCATCGTTTATAGCACTACTTTGCACCGGAAGCAAAACATTGATCGATATCATACCATTTACAAGCGGTACAGCGGTTACACCTTGTAGCATTGACATGTATAGTGGTACCAAGTATAGTTGCCGTGCAGCATTGTTGGCACAGTGGTACCAAGTAGCCGCCATGCAAAATAGGCACAGTAGTAACAAGTAGTCCCCCCCCCCCCCCCCCCCCCCCCCCCAACACACACACACCCCACCCGTGCAACATTGGTACCCAGTGCATATGTGCAGCATTGACACATTGGTACCAAGTAGCCACATCCTTTGTATCTATCATATATATATACATAGTTACACCAACGTTTTCAAAAATGTGCAAACCCATCCATTAGAATGCAGTTAAATATAAACTAGTTTGTCTTTAGATTTGAATAGAAATAACAAAGAGGCCATCTTTAAATCGCGATTGTGTAGCTTTAATAATAAAACATATTTCCTCTACCTGGGTTGTTTGCCTAAAACGAAAACTCGTTCTGTTTGCGATGACACATTAGCACTTCAATCACTAATTCGACACACGGATTAAATTCGGCCCGCGCTTATCAGTCAAACATGTTTCTTTTTTTTTTCTATGTTGCAATAATATGTATCCCACTAAGCCAGTGCGGTTTGATAAGAAAACTGTTCAGTCTTTATTTAGGACATAGATAATCTAGAAGTCTTTATCAAGCATTAAAATTAACCTCTCGATTTATTAATCCAGTATCATTTTGACTTTAAAAGTGTTGAATATATGTTTTAAATACAATTTTGAGTTTTCAGCTTTTCTTCGTTGTTCTACCATAAGTTTGAATATGTTATTGGTGACGGGAAGCCGCGAGTTTTTAAAAAAACAAAAACAAGATTGCCGTGTGTCCCTTTAAGTCCGGTTCACATTTATTATTTATGAACCCTCTACATGAACTGTGGGTTGTTTTACTCGCATACTGAAAAAATACTATGCTACTCGTTATTGTGTCCAGATTATATGTAGTGTAGTTTATTTCTTCCTCCTTAGGGCGACTGTTCTTACTACACTTTTGAGTAAAACATAATGACATTAGGACAGTTGTACATTGCTTTTCATATCACAGCTAATATGTATCCTAGTACGTTATTAAAATCGGCCTAGATATATCATAGCAATCGCCCTGTCGTCCGTCCGTCTCTACTGGATAGTGTTCGCTCTGTAAGGATCTTCTTCTCTTTTTTTTTTAACTCTTATGTTGTTTTTCCACTCCACTTTCAAAAAACACTAAGTGTACATTGTACTATTTTTAAATAAATTCTATTTGTGTGCCTTCGTTGATGACCTAGAATAGAATTCGCCGCATTCGTCTAAGTTGTCGACTTACTCATGCGTCGGTCTCAAAATAAACTGAGGAGCTACCATACATTTTATTTGACTTCATCGACGTTTTAAAAGACTTTTAACGGCATACTGTATAATATTCATATCTTTAATTGCATTACTTTTGATTGTATGATTGGTCACTGAAATTCCATTTGTAGTTGCACAGGTGTAAACAATTAAAATTGTAGCATGGACACATGCATTACCTTTTGTATCTGCACATGTTTAAATCGTAAAATTGAAAATAACATCTGTCAGAATAAATTGTGTACTCTAACTACCGGCAATTGGAAGTTAGAGTATGGCAGACAGCTGAAATAGACATGCTACAAAACAAATACTAATAGAGAATGGTCTCATCGTTGGTTGATTTAAACACCTCGGTAGCCCATCTCGATGTTTAAGTCAACCAACTCGATGAGACCATACTTTATCTATTACATAACACCTGTCAGAATAAATGGTGTATCTACCAGTTATTTTGTAAGTTAGAGTATGACAGATAGCTGAAATGGACATGCTACGTAATAGAGTATGGTCTCATTGAGTTGGTCAGTTTTAAACATCGAGATGGGCGTAGGCCATCTCAGATATGCTTGTACGTACTTATTACCGAAGTAGATATATTAGGCGTCCGTCCGTCTGTACACGATTGTGACCGCTTTGCATTTTTATTTTAACTCCTATGATTTTATAAATTTGGCTCAGTAGTGCTCTTTTTTTAAATTTTGGGTACATGTGTTTACATTTGGATCACATGACAAATACTGAAGTGTGCACTTAACAATTTTTAAATAAACTCTATGTATGTGTCTTCGCTGTTGACCTAGTATTCGCTGCACTACCTTGACAGAGCGTTTGTCTACTTATTGTATATTAGTCGTTCTTGAGAAATGAGGAAAAACAAAACCTTTAACCAAAAGTTTTAACCAAAACGTCAAAACGCGTAGACGGGCGGGCAACTATAAACCTGGATTTACTTTAAGCAATCCGGCTAAAAACTGGACGACTCGGTTAGTTTTTGATGTATGACCATTAACGTTCATTCATAATAAATGATATGATGATTAAATTCTTGTTTTATAGTCGAATTAAACTTACTTTGAATTATAGGTACAACTGTCAGATGTATAACACCCTTTTAAACTTATATTTATGATTTAGCAACAAAAACAAGCGGAGTCGTCGAGAATTCCGGACAAAACATTTCATAAACAATAATTAAACCGAAGTTAGAATGCTGCTTATTTAATGCATATGCGCATTTCAATTGAAACTGAAACATACTCTGGACGTTTTTATTTGTATTTGATTGACACCAACCATTGTTCCAGATCGCCTCCTGTCCCTTTAACGGACTTGGCTTGTCCAGTTGAGTTAAAGAAGGAGGGTTAGGGCTTAAATGACACAATATGTGCATAGATGTACAATTATTTCACATTTGCATGTAGATCTTAAATATTTGATACAGATGGCCTTGCAGTTCTTCAAATATTTTAATTGAAACATTCGATTACTTGAGTCATACATATTCAAATATAGAAAGCACCACCGATTTGACATTATATGATCTGGCGACAATTTAAAACAAACACGTTTTATTTAAATGGTAAATACTGGAAACTTCACGAAATACACAGACAATGATTGCTGTAGTGAGCTAGTGTTTTTGGTGTAACTTCAGAAACAGCTATTACAAACGGCTGCCAGTAATATACCGCTGGACATGCCAACCAGACTTCCAAACACGGCACCACTCGCTGTATACACACCAACTCCGGCTCCACAGGCTGCGCCGAGAATCGACCATCGGTCAACCCTCACCTGGCCCTTGCTACAACGCAGACGATAACATCTGTCCCATATTTTAACCCCTTCTTCATTTCTCATGGACATATACGTCAACAAGGGTCCTGCAACCAATCCTAGTATCACACCGCCTTGCCCGGCCGCTGTCATCTTTTGCTTCATGTCCGGCCAGTTTCGCGTATCATTTCGAGCAGCCGCATAGACGGGTCCGACAAGAAGAGTTCCAAGTAATCCGAAACTCTGCACCGTCTTCGTGGTCACGTGGACAGTTAGTTCTAAATTCGGATGGGCTATGCGTTGCAGCTGGTCATCGCTCACTCTAAAGCCACAGTGGTTTTTAACCCAACTCATTTTCAAGGTATGCCTACAAAAAAGTAATAAATTAATTTAGTATGTTTTAAATAAAGAAATTAACCGGCCAAATAACGGCACAATTAAACTACAAAACCATTTATCAAAACTGTATCCATGTTTTCAGGTCATCTAATAATGTATATGTGGCCATTAAAAGTATAGGTTTATTTCACGGGTTCTTGACTGAATATGCGTAAAATGAATTATGAGTTGGTAACTCTTAATTCGACGGGGATTTGGGGTTGGGTCTGGCTGGTTAAAGCCATTTATATTGTGTCTATAGAGTTTGGATTCTCAAAATATGTAAGTTACATATATATATATACATACCTCGTCGTCAGTAGGTCTAGAAACGGTGTACTTATGTTATAAAATGTGCCTGTTTATGGCGGGATAGTTACTTTGAAAGTTGAAAATAATGTTTTTAATAACTGTATAGCTTCTCAATAAATAGTTCAGAGAGCTACTAGCCAAAGTTGATGACGCCATGGTACTGGAATGTTAGCTGAACTACTGACATAATTTTGTAAACGTTTGTTAATAGATGTTTTACAGCAGAATAAAGAGTGAACTGTTAAACAACTTTTATTTATATATTACGTCGTATAAATGTTAGCAAAACTACTACACGGTGATTGGGCGTCACTTGCTTTGGTGCTTTATATGCAACGATATCGATAATGATAAGTGTTATTTCAATCTAAATGCGAGCCCACAACTAGAGATAGTCCATTGCGGTACTGTACCATGCGAGCCCACAACTAGAGATAGTCCAGTGCGGGCCCACAACTAGAGATAGTCCATTGCGGTACCCCACTATGCGAGCCCACAACTAGAGATAGTCCATTGCGGGCCCACAACTAGAGATAGTCCATTGCGGTACTGTACCATGCGAGCCCACAACTAGAGACAGTCCATTGCGATACTGTACCATGCGAGCCCACAACTAGAGATAGTCCATTGCGATACTGTACCATGCGAGCCCACAACTAGAGAAAGTCCATTGCGGTACTGTACCAACAAAAGCAGTCCATGTTTTTCAATATGAATCGCGCTCTTTTTATGTCCTATTTTTTAAACTGAAACTAAATGTGTTTAGACCAACCTAGCATAGGTCTATGGATCTATGGAAATGTTATAAAAAGATAATTCATACGATTACAGAATACGTTTTATGGGATTTTAAATTTATTAAAAATGCATAATATTCAAAACGAATTATTACTTAGCAATCAATACAATATACATAGTACAATAGTACAACCTCATAACCTCTCAGCTACGCATATTTATTTATAGGCTTAAGACAACTAACATACACATAATGCAGAAATATACACCTATAATACCCACCTTTGTTCGGGATCTGACTCCAGGCGTTAGTCCAGTAATAAATGATTGAAAATTTTCAATTGACAAAATACGCTATAAACCTCGAAATCCAACACAACGGCAGCCTTAACTGTCTAAACGTGTAGATTTTAACTATATTTGCCTTGTGTACACATGAATATGAACCCGAGTGTAGTCGGTTGCACACGATAAAAATGCGTAATCATATGTAAAATTGCATAAGGATATACACGAATAGAACTCAGACTAGTTTAATATACCTGTATACTTATGTTCACATAAACGTTGAGTTAAAATGGTAGTATATTGAAACTTTTAATATAAACTTGATGAATGTACGCGGCTTATTTCGTACTCTAGGCCACGTGATCAATTTATTAATGGATGGTAGCAGTGTCGTGTTTTTTTATCCAACCAAGCGTGAGTCAGTGATATCATCCATTCAATATCACTGATTCGAATAAGTGAACAGGTGATACTGAATACAACATGACGTCTATGATTCGAATAGCTGATATCCCTGGTTCGAATAGCTGATATCACTCATTCAAATATGTCATATCCCTTATCCAGAGATATCACATATTAAAAGCAATGATATCGTATAACTGGATAACAAACTAAAACAGCACCTCATACGTATTAACATAATATATATTAAAGTTATATGTATGTTATATGCATGTTATGTGCATGTTATATGTATGTTATGTTATATGTATGTTATATTCTTCAATAGGGTAACACGCAAGGGACTCCTTACCCTTAAGATGTTGCAGCAACTTCGTATATTATAGATGGAAGTGGTCGATACTGTATAAAGGGAAGTTACAGATATACACTGTCGACTTCTTATAAATGCAAGTTACAGATATACACTGTCGACTTCTTATAAATGCAAGTTACAGATATACACCGTTGACTTCTTATAAATGCAAGTTACAGATATACACTGTCGACTCCGTATAAAGGGAAGTTACAGATATACATTGTTGACTTCGTATAAAGGGAAGTTATATAGATACACTGTCGACTTCTTATAAATGTAAGTTACAGATATACACTGTCGACTTCTTATAAATGTAAGTTACAGATATACACTGTCGACTTCTTATAAATGCAAGTTACAGATATACACTGTCGACTTCGTATAAAGGGACTTACAGATATACATTGTTGACTTCGTATAAAGGGAAGTTACAGATATACACTGTCGACTTCTTATAAATGCAAGTTACAGATATACACTGTCGACTTCTTATAAATGCAAGTTACAGATATACACTGTCGACTTCTTATAAATGCAAGTTACAGATATACACTGTCGACGTCTTATAAATGCAAGTTACAGATATACACTGTCGACTTCTTATAAATGCAAGTTACAGATATACATTGTTGACTTCGTATAAAGGGAAGTTACAGATATACACTGTCGACTTCGTATAAAGGGAAGCTACATAGATACACTCGACTTCTTATAAATGCAAGTTACATATATACACTGTCGACTTCTTATAAATGCAAGTTACAGATATACACTGTCGACTTCGTACAAAGGGAAGTTACAGATATACATTGATGACTTCGTATAAAGGGAAGTTACAGATATACACTGTCGACTTCGTATAAATGGAAGTTACAGATATACATTGTTGACTTCGTATAAAGGGAAATTACATAGATACACTGTCGACTTCGTATAAAGGGAAGTTACAGATATACACTGTCGACTTCGTATAAAGGGAAGTTAGAGATATACACTGTCGACTTCGTATAAAGGGAAGTTACAGATATACATTGTTGACTTCGTATAAAGGGAAGTTACATAGATACACTGTCGACTTCGTATAAAGGGAAGTTACAGATATACACTGTCGACTTCGTATAAAGGGAAGTTAGAGATATACACTGTCGACTTCGTATAAAGGGAAGTTACAGATATACATTGTTGACTTCGTATAAAGGGAAGTTACAGATATACATTGTTGACTTCGTATAAAGGGAAGTTACATAGATACACTGTTGACTTCGTATGAAGGGAAGTTACAGATATACACTGTCGACTTCGTATAAAGGGAATTTACATAGATACACTGTCGACTTCGTATAAAGGGAAGTTACATAGATACACTGTCGACTTCGTATACATGCAAGTTAGAGAGATACACTGTCGACTTCGTATAAAGGGAAGTTACAGATATACATTGTCGACTTCTTATAAATGCAAGTTAGAGAGATACACTGTCGACTTCGTATAAGGGGAAGTTACATAGATACACTGTCGACTTCGTATAAATGCAAGTTAGAGAGATACACTGTCGACTTCGTATAAAGGGAAGTTACAGATATACATTGTCGACTTCTTATAAATGCAAGTTAGAGAGATACACTATCGACTTCGTATAAGTGGAAGTTAGAGAGATACATTGTCTGCTTCGACTTCGTATGAATGAAAGTTAGTTATATACATTGTCGACTTCATATAACGAGAAGTTAGAGAGATTCACTGTCGACATCGTATAAATGGAAGTTTGAATGATACATGGTCGAAATCATATAAAGGGAAGTTACAGAGATACATTGTCGACTTCGTGTAAATGGAAGTTAGACAGATACAAGGCCGACTTCGTATAAAGGGAAGTTATTCGTATAAAGGGAAGTTACATAATTATATACATGATCGACTTGGTATAAAGGGAAGTTACAGATATAAATTGTCGACTTCGCATAAATGGAAGTTAGAGAGATATACTGTCGACTTCGTATAACGAGAAGTTAGAAAGATACATTGCCGACTTCGTATAAAAGAAAGTTACAAATATACATTGTCGATTTCGTATATAAATGAAATTATAGCGATAAATTGCTAATTTCGTATAAAGTATTACAGAGATACTCTGTCGTCTCCGTATAATAGTGAGTTAGAGAAATACATCGAACGTATACATAACAGGTGATGAAAAATCGTTCCTCGACCGGGATTCGAACCCAGAGTCTCTGGTTTACCGTACCAGCGCTCTAACAACTGAGCTATAGAGGACATACGGTGTTAGGAATCGATTATATTTACCTGTACCCGGATACATACACCCCCACCAGACTGAAATTCATCCCTGAATTTCCAATTATACAGGAGAACCACTGCTGGTGTTTCTCAGGATGATCCCGGACGAGCCCCCAAATATAACAAGTGGTGAAAAATCGTTCCTCGACAGGACTCGAACCCAGGGTCTCTGGTTTACCTTACCAGCGCTCTAACAACTGAGCTATCGAGGACATACGTATTCACTATTTACCACCCGGTTACTGTCAAGTCTCACGCATTGGTATTGGGCGTGAGACACGCGCATTTTGGTGACAAGTCACGCTCACGTTCTAAGTTCTCACGATACATTATACGTTCTCACGCATTCTAACAATTTCACCAAAATGTTTTTGTCTGCGATATTTTAATAAAATTAAGTATAGTTTATACAAAAACTCGATAAAATGTAGTATAATATAACCAGGATTTCCGCATCGCTACTTCGTATATAGTGTGATTTAAATGAATTTGAACGGAAAAAGAAACGCGACACGGTTTCCGCTACAATAATGCTGCTGTTAATCGAATGGTACATGGCTACGTTCGGGAAAAATACCAAAACAACACGTAACACAGCAAATAGTATTCCTGCAAAGTTTCATTATTGACAGAGTACGCGTTTGGCTCAACTTAGGATGCAAACTTTTGCAAACTCTTTACGTTAAAGGGACACATGGCAATCTTAAGTTTTATTCAAACACTAACATTTGCTCCTCGATTTAGTTATCCTGCGTCATGTTGACTTTAAAACTGCTTGCATATAATTAAATAAAAAATGGAGATTTCTATTTTCTTCATTATGTTACCAAATGTTTAAATATATTATTGGTGCAATATTATAAAAAGTTAGTAATATGTAAAAACAATTTGTTTGAACTATTCAAACAATTAATATTAATGATTAAACAAATGCAAGTTAAGAGAAAAACTAACGGGACGCAGTCAGTTTTTAAAAAAATAAAAATTACCATGTGTCCCTTTAAATACAGTACTGAACTGGCTCAATTTTTCCAAGAGTTATTTGATACTATAGATTTTAGTCTTGTTTTAGATTTCCTAAAAGAGATCAGACTATATAAATCATTATAATGTGTTCTTATATATATTTACTTGTTTATATACCCGTTGGCGGGCATTCGTTGATTTAAATACATAGTTTATATTACACCATATCATCCTTTATTTTTTAATAGTTTTATCTTTATATATTTACATTAATGTTTGATTAATACTTCATTTCTTCATTTTTCATCAATTTTTGCGCACAATATGACCTATGTATGTGTCGACGTGCCGTAAAACACCATTCATTCATTCAAAGAGGAAATTCCACATTTATGAATTTCTTGTTACAACGTGTACTGTGATTAAAACGTCTACAACATCATAGTTGTGTCCTTTCTCTAACTAACTGCAACTTTTTTTTTACAAAACGTCGTGGGATTTCCGGTTGCGGTTATGTATGCGGCCATGTCGCGTTGTCGTATGTGATCGAGATTGAGAGAATAAATGTCGATTTCGTACAAAGGGAAGTTAAAGGGATACAATGTCCAACAGGTATGAGAAATGAATGTAAGTCAATGTTAAAAATATATTATAATCGTTTAAATGGTTATTAATGTATTTCAATAATGTATACCTTAATATACAGCAGGGAAATATTATGATTACTCCCTGAACATAGATATTATTTGGAAATTACGCAACAAAACAAATATTGAATTAATATGTTTGGACACATGGTCAGCGTTCATTTTGGCCAATCAATTAAATACTTGAAAGGAAATGTTTGTTTGGATCATTAATGATATACCTGAACGGAAATGTGTGTTTGTATAGGTCTTATTCATTCAGAATACGAGAACACATGTACATGTGTATGTCAGAATGTAATGGAGGGTGTGCAAACCATCAACCAATACATTAAAGGGACACATCAACCAATACATTAAAGGGACACAGGGCAATCTTGATTAAACGCGCGGCGTACCGAAATTGTTACTGCATAACTTGCTACTTTTCAAATACTTATTAACAATTATTTAAATTGTGCAAAACGAATTGTTTTTGGACTCTACTTTAAACCTTTGGTCGATACAAAAATAACGATAACAATACAAAAACGAGAACTTCATATTTTTCCCATTTAATATGCAAACAGGTTTAACGTTAACGATACGATTAATAATCGGGGTGCTAACTTTAATGCTTGACAAATAGTGTGTCCCTTCTCTGAACATCGAACAACGTGTTGCTTTGATGACAGAGGGTTAACCGGATGACGGAGCCTGGGAAAACGACCTGTGAACAGATGAGATAATTTTAATTTTTAGAAAGAAAAAAAAAGAGATTTTTTTTTTGATATAAACTAAAATTGTACAAGGTGTAAATTATGTATGAATGTTTAGACATTACACAGTGATTACCTCCACCAATTTCGTCGACCAATAAGGAAGATATTCGAACTTAAACTTCAGCGTTACGAAAATAACGCAAAATGTTTCCATTCAACAATATGCTAGTACAATAAGTTAGTATGTGACTCGGATATTGTAGATCTATTTTGTGAAACGATGGTCAGTTAGCGGCATATAGCTGAAACCTTGAGTGTGTAAGTGGCTATCCACTTAGAAAGGTAAGTGGCTATCGACTTCGAAAGTGGTCGTGGCATGAGAAAACAGGTTGTCTTCGCATTTCGTGGTCCCGCCTTAATTCTATTAAGGAAGCATGTGAAAGCTTCTATCAGCAGTATTTTATAAAGGATATTTCGACAATAAAATACTTCAAAAACATTTTTTACTGAAAAAATGCGATAACCTGTTTTTAATTACCTATTTCATGTTTTAATTTCACAATATGCAAACTGTTCAAGCCGAAATTAAAGTTGTATTGCATACCCCAGCCAATCCCGTTTTCGCTTGTTGGAGAAGGGGTTGGACGGGGTATGAAAGTTAATATTCAGACCTTGCAATAGTCAACCGAGTATATTTTAAAAAGCGGCCATGGATGACAGAGCAAAGCAATCTCGGTTACCTTTAGTTGACAGAAATTCATTCCTTGGAAATTATCTATATCTACCATTTTGTCGACTTTGATGTACATTTATTTAATAAAAAAAAGTGTGAGTGACACGAGAAGACAAACGAGTAAACCAGACTTGATATCGAAACAACTACACTTAAACAAAGTTATAATTACTCCGATTTTGGATGGTTATAATTATTTCATTTTTGAGATGAATCCTTTAAATTTCTCATGTGTTAATTGTAGTAATGTCTTAGTGACATCCAGCAATCAGATTTGTTTTATCTCGTTGTTCGGGTGCGTTGACGGTCGAAACAAGGTAAATTGCACATGCAAATTACATTTCATACCTAATGAAATGGAACGAGGTTTGTTATACCGTGTATGGATGGACACACCTGAAAAACATAAAAGTGGACGCATGTCTATTGAAGAAAGGGGGATAGCAATTGGACTTGTGCAGGCAGGCTTCTCTCATTCGCAGGTTAGTTTTACCATATCACAATTAGCAAGCATTCAAATTTAAAACACATTTTAATTAATTAATTCATAATGTTTTACCAACACTTTACACAAAAGTATGTGTGTATCTTTTCAGGTTGCTGGAAGGATGCTTGTCCAGAAAAAAACACATAACAAAACTGCTGGATAAGTGCAGACGGAGTACGGAAGTGTACAAAATCTTCCCAGACGACCACGTGGTAGGGCAACAACGTGTGTTCAAGACCGGTATATCGTGTTGTCCTATTTGCGAGAGAGACGGCGTACTGCGGTCGAAACAGCCAGGACTACTATTGGCACCCATGGTCGCAACATCAGCGCTGTGACGGTAAGAAGTCGACTACGTGGTGCAGGGATCAGGGCCAGACGACCGTTTCATGGCATTTTATTGACTTCACGTCATCGCAGAGCCAGATTGCAATGGACATGTGCACATTTGCGGTTTCGTAGGGCCGACTGGGCGCAAGTACTTTTCATTGACGAAACACGCATAAACTTTATGGAAATGATGGACGTAAACGCGTTTAAACAGGAGACTCCGAGAACGTTTCAGTGACACATGCGTCATCGAGAGAGATCATTTTGGCGGTGTTGGGCGACAATTGGCATAAAAGATACCGGCAATTGTGATCAACGGCAACCTTAACGCGGCCCGTTATCAGAAATTCTGCTTCCTGTCGCCATTCCGATGATACGCCACAACAGAGGTATGCAGCTCATGCATGACGTGGCATCTAGCCACACAGCACATGCAACAACCCATCTTCTAAATGCCCACAGGATAAATGATTTGCCGGTGGTGCCTATTTCACCGGACCGTAATCCGATCGAGAATTTATGAGACGTTTTAGAAGAGGCCACAACCAGCCTCAGAACTTACGGGAATTGGAGCAGAAAATCCTCACAGAATGGCACAATATTCCATAAAATTATGTTCGAAATTACATCATGTCCATGAGAACAAGATGTTTGGATGTTGTTAATGCTAGCACACGAGGAATTGAACGTTCAGTGCTATTTTTGGTTTGGAGGGTAATGTTGTTTTACCATTTGTTATTGGTTTATCTCAAATGTTGTTATTGTGATAATGAAATAAATGTGTAGCAAACATATTCTTCGAATGGTATTTGAAATTTCGTCCCGTTATCTTTTGTCATTTACCAGTTAAAAACGTAATCGGAGTACTTATAACTCTTTTTTTTTAGTATATACGGTTTCCAATTGTTTAAAAACACATGTTTTACAGTTGTGAGATACTCTTCACGGGTTCTTGTTATATATACGCCCCCGATTGGCATTCGGGCGGGAAACCATGTAAGGATGGTACCAGAATACAACCGATGTGTTTCCTGCGTCGTAATAGGCGCGACTTGGTGAAGAATTTACAGTAACTCTGCAGTTCACGGGTGAGAAGGTTCTATTATGTTCATTCTGTATTTTAGATCGATGTAAATGGAGAGCGAGCCTGGAATAGTCTTTCCATTTTTGGCGCCAGATGATCATTACAAGTGAAGCGCCTTAAAACTCCAGTTCAGTTCAATTCAATTATTCTTTTATATTTCTTGCATTCAAAATTGTGCAGTGGTGCCAATATATGGGATGTACAATGTCGAAAGAATCAAAATAAAGCGTGTTGCAACACATTATAAGATCATCAATTATTAATGTAAGCGACTACGAGCGAATGAACTTGATCGTTTGGGAATGGGTTCCTCACTATCCAAATGACCCAACAATACTATAGTAGGGCATGCTCTGCCTATTGATCGACCGAGTCTAGTGTAGGCAACCGGTCCTATCCATGGTATGCGGGGTAACATTTTAACTTAGATTTTCATAATGTAAGCCAACATTTTTCTGAACTGGATGCGTTTTACGAGATAACCCAGATAACCAGACATATATACTGAAAGGAAAAAGAAACGCAGGGTGCGTATTTCCGCTAGATATTGCATATACTGCACACTTAATTCCATATATATTCCAAGGAAATCCCAAGATGTTTTGTAAAAAAAAAAAAGTGCAGTTAGTTAGAGAAAGGTCACAACTGTGATGTTGTAGACGTTTTAATCACAGTACACGTTGTAACAAGTAATTCATAAATGCTAAAGTTCCTCTCTGAAAAATTGAGCCAGTTCAGTACTGTATTTAATGTTAAGTGACTGCTTGAGCCAAATGCGCATTCTGACGATAATGCAACTTTAAAGGGGTAACCATTGGTGTGTTCAGTGCTGTTTAAACCTTCTTTTAAAAGGACAGGCCTAATGTCGCCCTGTACCATTCGATTAGCAGTAGCATATTAAACATACAATATATAGCGGAAATACGCACCCTGCGTTTCTTTTTCCTTTCAGTATAGATTAAATCGTCACCCACCGTTCCAACAATGTACATGACAATAATATAGAAAAATACACACGGTAGGTGGCGTATCTTAGAGAAGAAAAGTATGGAACACAATTCTCTTAAGCCCCTAATACGATTTTGAGCGTGCATGGGTGCGTGGGTGCGTGGGTGCGTGGGTGCGTTTGTCAGAGGTGTTTAACGTCGTTTCTAAAACATATTTCAGCCATATCATGACGGAGTTGTAGCAGTGAGCTCAATACTCATTTGTGTAGTGCTGCTACACTTGAATACCACACAGGATACCCCACCCAGTCACATTATACCACGCATGATACTTCATCCAGTCATATTATACCACGCCGGATACCCCCAGTCACATTATACCATGCAGGATATCATACCCAGTCACAATATACCACGTCGGATACCCCCACCCAGTCACATTATACCATGTCGGATACCCCCACCCAGTCACATTATACCACGCCGGATACCCCACCAGTCACATTATACCTCGCAGGATACCCCACACAGTCACATTATACCACGCCGGATACCTCACCCAGTAACATTATACCACGCCGGATACCTCACCCAGTCACATTATACCACGCCGGATAACCCACCCAGTCACATTATTCCACGCCGGATACCGTACCCAGTCACAATATACCACGCAGGATATCCCACCCAGTCACATTATACCACGTTGGATACCCCTACCCACTCACATTATACCACGTCGGATACCCCACCCAGTCACATTATACAACGCCGAATACCCCATCCAGTCACATTATACCACGCCGGATACCTCACCCAGTCACATTATACCACGCTGGATACCTCACCCAGTCACGTTATAAGCATGAGCATGAAAAAAAATAATTATAAAATGAATATGAATTTGGGAGTGGGGGTGGGGGTGTTTTACCCCTCTGCCTACCACATTATATTGACATCTGGTTGACCAGACCTAGAATTACTCGTTTGTTGCTAATCGTAAGCATGTGAGCTACTAATACCATGTTTATGAATTCCTGGGTATGGAACCTCGCATGCCAGGTGAACACTAGGCCACTGTCGAGGACGCTTGAATTACGCATACCAGTCCCGTAGCTACGCTGAGGCACACCGGGGCAACTGCCTCGGTAAAACACGTTGGGGCTGTAAATGCTTTACATACAAACAGCTTTAATATTGACAAACACGTTGTTCTCAAAAACAGTAATACAACTGAATAGTTTTTCTGGGACATGCACTAAAACGCAAGAAATTGCATTCAGAAATATATAAAAAAACGGAGTTTTGGGAGTGGGGTGGAGGTGCGGTGGGTGCATGTCACCGAACCTCCATAGTAAGGGATTTGGTTAAATTTCAGTGCTGGCTACGGGCCTGTATACATTAAAGCTGTGATGCTAGAGTTAGTGGCGACGCAACGATAGTAATATGTTACTACGGCGATGGCACGATGTTACGATGTCGATAATACATTGGTTCCCTGGTGGTTTGCTATGAATGGTGTTTTATACGTTATTTTAGCACATGTAAGGCCATATATGACGGTCGATTTTCTTGTGGTAGAACACCTCGTTTTTCCTGGGAGGAACCAGTACTGTATACTGTAAGAATTTACACTTTCTCACTTGACAAGTCGAGCTTCCAGTGGGATTCGAACCCGTTGTTAGTGTTGATACCAGCTATATTTGTACCAATTTATGGTATAGAATTTCACATCACAAACACACAATTATACGAATTAAGAATAGTAGTGTTTAGAACAAATGACACGATTGTAAGATCTCTTCTGATTCCGTACGTGCAAGAATCGGATTGTGTATTTTGGGTGTTCATTGTGAACATAATTTTTTTTTATTCTAGTGAGAAGCACGCTTAATAACAACATGTCGACGGCGCGGAAAACATCATTATCGTGGTCTTAAAGGGACTGGAGGCGATCTGCAAGAGTAATTAGTGGCCTTCCAAATAAAAACGAAAACCTTTATAATGTCCTTCAATTTCATTGTGCATAATCAAACTGCATCTTACCTTCTGGTTAATTATTGTTAATGAAAATGTTCGATCTGGAAACTCGACGTCTCGCCTGTGTTTTGTTGCAAACTCGTAAATGTTAATTTTAATCGGGATTATATTGCTAACATATAATTAAAATACAGTGTACTTCTATCACACAACAAGTATTTGTAAGAGCCGTAGAACATCGTAGGGTTTATTAATGATTTATACAGCAAAACTAGCCAAGTCCAGTTTTCCGGACCAAACTAGTTTTCCGGACCAAACTATTTCATTAACAATAATTACATCGTACGGAAAATGGGTCATTGATTAGTGCAAATACATGTACTGAACATGAATCTGAAACACATGCTGGTGTTATTTGTATTTGGATTGATACCTGTAATGCTTCCGGATCACCTCCAGTCCCTTTTATAAAAACATGTCGATCTTTAATAAATAACATGGATCGATGGCACGGAAGACAAAATGTAGGAGAAAAAAGTTTTACTTTAAACATATTTATTTTACATCGATTGCGAAACAAGTTATTGCAACTTAGATTAATCACTCTCGATGGCTTCCTGGGTAGAACCAGTACAAAGCAATGTGGATTAATTATCTTGCTCATGGATAAAAACGTGGCCGCTGCGAGGATCGAACCCACGACCTCTCGAACTGGAGTTCGGCGCTCTACCACTGGTCCCCACACACTCCAGAAAAAGAAAACCCGGGGGACCCAAGTGTCGGAGCGGCCTAGCCTCTCACTTGCAACGCCGAGATGGGGAATCCAACCCGGGTTGCATTGGTGAGAAACGAGGGCTCTACCGATTGCGCTTCCCGGTCCCCGGACAAGCTTGACTAAACAGGGGTTGTCAGTCTTCCGGATGAGATAATACACGCTCACGATTCTGTCATAAACGTAAAAGGTTGGTTGGTTTGTGGTTGATTGGTGGATGGTTGGTTGGTTGGTTGGTCATTTTCAGCACATTATACACTAATATTTGGCGGTCGATTTTGAGTAGTGGATGCAGATCACCCACTGTATACCTCGACAAGTTCTCACAAGTTGAGCTCCCAGTGGGAGTCCAAACTCCTGTGGATGAAGACAACTAGCGCACGTGATCACCTGCTACGCTATCACCTAGGCTATGCTAGCATTTATGCTATGCTATCATCTTGCGAGCGTTAGCTTTCTCCTAGTTCGATCATTTCTTCCAGATCCAAGACGTGCACACTTTACTATTTGAGTCTAAGATTATTTATGTATGTTTATATGGTCTTAATATATTGTATAATTTATAAGAGCACTCACTCAAGCGTTTAAAGTATGTTTTTGTTATGTTGAATGTCACCTCGTCTTCTTCGTATCAAATAACGTATTTACATTATGTACATATAATAGTTTGCAAGCCTTGCATAAATCCTAATGTAAAAGCGTTTTATATGCTTTTCTATAAGGAATACATTGACTTACTTTTAAGACACTTCTACTAAATATAGAATGGATTTGAACCAAGGACAAGTGATATCTTCAGAACTGAGTGAGAACAACTGACGTGTCATCGGGTGAAAATGTTTGAAGATAGACTTCAAGTTTGAGCAGTCGGCACATGCGTTACTTGCAGTACTTTCTTCGTACTGCCGGTGATAAGAATGAACACGACAGGTCACTTGGCCCTTATCTCCAAGAAGCAACAACAATGCTATGGTATGCCTATACTACATGCTGGAGGCGTTGTACCGATTAAACAAAACGGAACATCTATATGTTTAAAGTCCCTATCCCGCCATCAACATGCATTGCTAGGCGCACCAACACATGAAAGGTTATATGGCGCCTAACAGGAATGAACATGCCAGACTCATTCTCCATTTACATCAAGATATGGAGAATGTGCCTAGAACCACGTTTGCATACGCGGCATGAGCATGATAAAAATGACAAAACATGATCTGGGGGAGCGCGGGATCCTATTCCTCTGCGTCTAGCGGGATTTGCAGTATTCAACACCGACAACCACACGGGGATACACTGTGACCTATTTCGTTTACTGTTAGCTACTTTTGAGATCAGTTGCGAATTACTCTCATATAAAGGATGTAGTAGTTTTTTTGTGTGTAGGCTGATTGCGGTAGGGGTGGTGGAGGGAGGAGGAGTGGGAAAAGGGGGTGGGGATGCGATTACAATACCACAGCAAAGCTTTCATACACGATTTAACCCATGCGTTGTATGTTTTATATAGTGAACATGAGCATATTACATAAATCAATTTACCAATAAAGGATTACAAAATTCCAGTAGTTTAGTAATTTGGTAAATTATATTTGAGTAAGGCACTCAAAATTCAATTTAAAATGGCGGTTAGGAAGACAAAACACAAATATAGATTAGCATATGATTGTCGATGTATTTGTATCGCGTTTGTGCTCCTTTCACATAAGCATACTTAGCATGTATACAGAATCACAAATTGATTTACATATGGTGTAAAACCGATGATGCAATTTACATTATTGGGCAGTTTAGAGTACAGGCCTTCATTGCGATAATCTAGGGAAAGATGGGTAGAGAAAAGAATAGATAGTGTCATGTATATCTTCTCAATTTTTCCAACATAGTTAATTCTTCTCCCTTTCTCTTAACTATATACTATAACACTACCTCTTCTTCTCCCGATCCTTCGTTCTATAGAGCCTTAACTGTATTGCACGGACACATATTTAACACATGTATATGGATATTTTACAACCGTCTAGCATAAGTGTGTATACATTCACGTATGTTCATACTGTTTTAACAACTTTACCCTTATAAAATAGCACCCGTACACGTAACTGCTATAAAGTAATACATGTTTTTTATTGCCTTATATGGAAACTCCCGCATGGTACATTTAGTTTACAAATGTGATTACACTGTCTATTCACAACCTTGGTGACACTGTGCAACAGCGAGAAAGAAAGTAAGCCGAGCGAATCAGTCAAGTTCGACAGTCATTTAAGTAAGTTATTTTTTCATTCAAAATGCGAAAATATTTTTTAAAAAATTTAAAAAATGGCACATCAGTTTGCTCGAACCCACGACTGTTTCACATGTCGGAACACATGCTTATGTATTTTATCAATTACGCGGTCCTTTCATCATATTCTTTTCAGATCATTCATTCTCTTTACTGGACATTCCGCTGTTATTGTACACGGCTGCCAAAATAATGCCGCTGGACATGCCGACGAGCCCTCCAAACATAGCACCGCCTGCCGTTAAACTACTGACACCGACTCCACATACTGCGCCGAGGAACGAGAATTGATCCACCCTCACTTGTCCTCTATTATTTCGCAGTCGATAACACCTGTCCCATACTTTGACAGTGTCTTCCTCGTTTTTGATTTTCATATATGTCATCAGAGGCCCGGCGGCAAGACCCAATATCAGCCCACCTCGTCCTACGCGGGTCATATTATGCTTAATACCAGGCCAGTTTCTTGTCTCTTTCCGAGCCACTGCAACAATCGGTCCAACCAGGACAGTGCCGAGTAATCCAAATGCTTGCACGGTCTTCGTTGTCACGTGGACGGTGAGTTCCGCAGTTGGGTGGGGTATTTCTTTAATCTGCTCATCGCTCAATGTCGCGCCAAACATGTTTTTACACCAATCAACGCTCATGATTCCAGATTCTGCAAAAGATAGAATGCTCTGTGTATCACAGCATGATAACGCACTAAATGAAAAATTCATAGTGCAAAAGAAAAATCTCGGGTTTTGGTTGGTCGACGCGCCGTAGACATGAGCTCATATCTTCGTCTCACGACTTAACAGTAAAACGTTTCCCATGGTTGTTTTGTAAGCTATATGTTGCTACTACTATTTTGCTGTAGGAAAGTCAATAAACGATCAATTCAAAATTCTTCTGATATTTGCTATTTTAATATGTCCTTTATATCTTCATATCACTTATTGTCAAATAGTTAGTTATTATTGGAAAACCATAATAACAAGTAATCAATGTCAAACGTTGGGATTATCAAACATTAATAATATAAGTACACAATTTCTAATATAAACTTTCAAATGGACAGTCATCAACACGTGGATAACCGCCGTATTTATGTCTAAACCAAGCTGACCTCTCTCAATCATACATCTCAAAATCCCACGCGTAAAATGTGCATTCCATAGCGGTTACCACGGGAACGTTAAAATGACACCCCTCTGGTATGTTATTCAACTTCTTTTGTGACATAATATTGCATTACAATTGAAATTGTTGAACATATAAACAGTCTATTAATAATCAAAAATACTTATACAAATAAAAGCTGCAAATGTTAGCGTTCAACTAACAACATTCAACAATTGCATAATACAAAATTAAACATTTAACCGGAGATCTCCATAAAAATAAATCACGACATGCTATTCTTTAACAGTTGCCTCATCAATCTGAAAAAACAACAACAAAAAACACGTTGCCGACCCCTGACTATTATTGCCCTCTTACAGATTCGCTGTGTTTTCTGTTATGTGGCTAACGATCTGACATAATAGTAAATAGTGTTGCTTGCAATTTTATAGATAAAAAGCATAATATCAGGGCTCAAATTTAAGCTGGCGCACTGGCAAAATGCAAGAATGCAAGATTTTCAGAATGCCAGTAAACTTTTCAAAAACCTTTTACTAGCAAAAAATTGCAATTGCATCAAAATACCTTACGTGTTTAATTTAAAATACCATGTCTGCCTTTTTTTTGAAACGTGCTTTCATAGCAATGGTGTTTTAATATGTTTAAGTGTTCCTGATATGTCTTTGTATTAAAATGTATGACGCATATGGAATCTAGCATGTTTGCTAATAATGAATCATCTTGTGCTTTTTACTTACTTGTTATATATTTGTACTTACACACACAACCGTAGAAATTGCAAGTAACTTTTTCGTTTTGCCAGTTACAAAAAAAATGCTAAGTACTGGCGAAATGTTGCCAGTCCAAATTGTCGATAAATATGAGCCCTGATAATATAGATAATAAAATACCAGCATTTTGATAAACGACGAGTTCCGTTGGGTTGTATAATTATTAATGGTTATTGTGTTTTTTTAAGTTAGGAGAAAACATGATTGTGCACGTTAACTGTAATGTGTTTTTTCATTAGTTCTCAAAACAAACGGGACAGCAAACAGTGAGACAGAAAAGCGCGAAATATTTAAATAAAATGTTCAGCTTATTGAATAGTGATGGGGTGGAGTGGGATGTGTAAATATTCCAGTCCAGAACTCCATTACTTGTTTTACAGTATGATTAATTTATGCTACTGGAAACTTGCGCAAAACTGCGTGTATGCATGCATCTATGCATGTGCATGCATCTATGCATGTGCCCAAATTAAGTATAATTGAAAAAAAAAATTATTACAGAGAAATAGATCTATGTGCGATTGTTAGTGCTATCGACATTAACCACACATGTTCTATTTTATGAACTGTACTGTAGTGTCTATGCCAGGGTTACTTTCGTTATGTTTAAAAATCCAACAAGGCTACATATAGTACTAACATACATGTTTTTATATTAAACGTTTTACTCACCTTCGGGAAACTTTAACAAGATTTATTCTTTTAAAATACTTAAAATCCAACAAAATACGTTGATAACTCTTAAATAAAACGCGCAGTGCAGTATTGCCCAAGTCACAGATGAGTTTGTGTCTACCGTCACGTACAAAATCACTGTTCCACTCAAACTGGGTTATAGATCCAGATGTGGAGTTACACTGGAATCCACCTGCATTGTATTTTTAATATGTCAATATACACAAACGAATAAAACTCGTCCTCCGCATTTAAAGGGTATGCAGGTTATTTGGAAGAATAATGGATGTCAATCCATATACAAGTAAAACCGTCATAATGTGCTTGAGCTGCGAGAGAAGGGGCGGGGTACGGGAGACAAGGGGCGGGCGGGAGACAAGGGGACGGGGTCGGGAGAGAAAAGGGCGGGATGTTGTTAAAATAACAAGTTTGTAAAAACAAATATGAAAAATTATCATAGGTTTGAGAGTCGTTTTGGATAAAATAATTTGTCTATATCCTATCAAACTCCTTAATCGAAATTATCTTAAAATGAAGATTTATGGCCTATTATCGACCATTATCTTGTCTGCCGTACACGTCCTGTCTCCGCGATCGATAGTTTCATCGATTGCATCCCTTGTTTATCAGTACTCTGAGGAAGAAGAGAGAAAAGGGGAGGAGAAGAGAGATAGTGGGAGGGAGAAGGGAGAAAAGGGGGAGGGAGGAGGGAGAAGACCACCCCACTGTACCCCCTCTTCAATGTACATATGCACTAAATTAGGCCCCATACAATAATCGTTAAATATTGTTAATGAAATAATTTGATGGAGACAACTCAACTACTCGACTAATTTTGATGCATAAATCATTAATAATTCATATGATTCTTTAAAGCTAGAATAAATTCTAACTACACATTTATTTATGTACAACTTCTAGCAATATGAACCCCATATGACTTAATATTGATGATTTAACAGCAAAAAATACACAGGGTCGTCGTGTTTACAAGTCCAAATATTTTCATAAATAATATTTAATGCATGTACCAATTTCATGAACCTGAAGCACAGTATGAGGGCTTTCTCTTGTATTTGTAGTCTTCCAGATTACTTTCAGTCCGTTCTTCCAGATTACCTCCAGTCCGTTATTCCAGATTACATTCAGTCCGTTCTTCCAGATTACATTCAGTCCGTTCTTCCTGATTACCTTCAGTCCGTTCTTCCAGGTTACCTCCAGTCCGTTCTTCCAGATTACCTCCATTTCGTTCTTCCAGGTTACCCCCAGTCCGTTCTTCCAGGTTACCTCCAGTCCGTTCTTCCAGGTTACCTCCAGTCCGTTCTTCCAGGTTACCTCCAGTCCGTTCTTCCAGATTACCTCCAGTCCGTTCTTCCAGGTTACCTCCAGGTTACCTCCAGATTACCTCCAGTCCGTTCTTCGTTCTTCCAGATTATATCCAGTCCGTTCTTCCAGGTTACCTCCAGTCCGTTCTTCGTTCTTCCAGATTATATCCTGTCCGTTCTTCCAGGTTACCCCCAGTCAGTTCTTCCAGATTACCTCCAGTCCGTTCTTCCAGGTTACCTCCAGTCCGTTCTTCCAGATTACCTCCAGTCCGTTCTTCCAGATTACCTCCAGTTCGTTCTTCAGGTTACATCCAGTCCGTTCTTCCATGTTACATCCAGTCCGTTCTCCAGATTACCTCCAGCCCGTTCTTCCAGATTACCTCCAGTCCGTTCTTCCAGGTTACATCCAGTCCGTTCTTCCAGATTACCTCCAGTCCGTTCTTCCAGATTATCTCCAGCCCGTTCTTCCAGATTACCTCCAGTTCGTTCTTCCAGGTTACATCCAGTCCGTTCTTCCATGTTACATCCAGTCCGTTCTCCAGATTACCTCCAGCCCGTTCTTCAAGATTACCTCCAGTCCGTTCTTCCAGGTTACATCCAGTCCGTTCTTCCAGGTTACCTCCAGTCCGTTCTTCCAGGTTACCTCCAGTCCTTTCTTCCAGATTACCTCCAGTCCGTTCTTCCAGATTACATCCAGTCCGTTCTTCCAGATTACCTTCAGTCCGTTCTTCCAGATTACATCCAGTCCATTCTTCCAGATTACCCCCAGTCCGTTCTTCCAGATTACCTCCAGTCCGTTCTTCCAGATTATATCCAGTCCGTTCTTCCAGATTACCTCCAGTCCGTTCCAGTCCGTTCCAGTCCGTTCTTCCAGATTATATCCAGTCCGTTCTTCCAGATTACCTCCAGTCCGTTCTTCCAGATTACCTTCAGTCCCTTAAAACTTGTATAATATATTGCACTTCAATGAATATACTTGCATAATTCATCATGACCCTTGCATTGTTTCAGGTGTCGTCTCGCTCATATTACTAGAACAGTGGCAGACAAGCTATAACGTGGCTCCAGCGTAAATGGAGTGTCTATAATAGAATTTGCAACAACTGCAGTTCAGGGTCAGAAGGTTCTAGGCCCGTTCTACATATTTTATCTCGATGTACATGAAGGATGAGTCTGGTATGTTCATTCCTGTTAGGCGCCATATAACCTTTCATGTATTGGTGCGCCTTAAAACCCCAATTCAATTCAATTAATAGATGCTATGGATTCGGAGGCGAATGTTCAAGGTCATTTCTAGTAAGAAATGTTTAAGAATTATGTCCCATTTGGGTTGAAAATGACGTAAAATACCATACAAACAAACAAAAAACTTTTCCCATTGAGATTGCACTTGAAAAAGATAAAAAGTAGAACTCAACTAATCTTGAATATTTTTGAATGACACTTTCAGTATATGTTTACACATTTTTCTAGGCAGCGTTACCGTTGAATTATAAATACATACTTGATAAATATGTAAATTAGTCAATACACACATGACCTTGAATATGACATAAGCTGAGTATGGATCAATACACACTTTTGGGCATGACCTTGAGTATGACATAAGTTGAGTAAGGATCAATACACACGTTTGGGCATGACCTTGAGTATGACTTAAGCTGAGTAAGGATCAATACACACTTTTGCGCATGACCTTGAGTATGACTTAAGCTGAGTAAGGATCAATACAAACTTTTGGGCATGACCTTGAGTATGACATAAGCTGAGTAAGGATCAATACACACTTTTGGGCATGACCTTGAGTATGACATAAGTTGAGTAAGGATCAATACACACGTTTGGGCATGACCTTGAGTATGACTTAAGCTGAGTAAGGATCAATACACACTTTTGCGCATGACCTTGAGTATGACTTAAGCTGAGTTAGGATCAATACACACTTTTGGGCATGACCTTGAGTATGTCTTAAGCTGAGTAAGGATCAATACCCATTTTGGGTATATGTTTCTTAACTTATATTTTTCTAGAGGTTGTAGTCGAGTTGAGGATTTTAATATTCGTAAACGTTGTACAACTAAAAAGCTCCTCCGAAAAAGCTTAGTAACTGTCATCATATTAAACTTCGAAAAAAATGTGTTAAATTATATGGAATGGACCCTTGGGATTGTATTTTAGGCCATTGGGTCAAGGTATATAAAAGTAATTTAACAACTCATCTGAGACAAGGACTATCACAACCTGACTTATATGGTGACGTGACATGTCCCGTTTTATTGGGATGATATTATGGCAATTGCGGTTTGGTGCACGCTAGAACCGAGTTAAACTTCCAGCGGTCTTTTGCCACTGACCGTTCCAAGGCGGTAACCCAAATGTCAACCCTTTAATGGCTGTGGTGTAGAAATAAGCCTCCCGATCTTCTCAACAGCATACGGTTATTAAAGCATTGAACAATTTATCATAAAACCAGTAATTATGTAGGAGAGATAACCTTGCAAATAATCTGTCAAGTATCGACAGTGCTGCCGCCATCGTACCGTTTCACTTTGCACGTTGGTAACTATTACAGCTGCAACTTTGAAACTTTATACAGTTGTTTTACATCATAACATGGCCCAGCATATCAGGTTTCATAACTCTGTGCTGCTTTCTGCAAACGTTATGCCCCTTTTTGAACTTAGTATATTGGTTAAGTTTTCCGTTAAGGTCCACTTTTCAGCCAGCATGTTTTTGGGGGAAAAAATACGACTTATTGTCATCCCTTGATCGGCGTCTGCGTACTTGGTTAAGTTTTATGTTAAGGTGCGCTTCTTTCAGTAACTATAACAGATACAGCTTTGAAACTTTGCTCGAGCATGCTATTTCCTGACGCAGGTCATGCAATACTGGTTTCCACCCAGGAAAATTTCATGATCATCCCTACGTGGCACATACCTATGACAAAATCAGTGTCAAACATTCAAAAAACCAAAATGTATGATATCTTACCACTACAAAACACTTCTTCCGAATACATGTCCACCTACCCCAGCCATTTGTCATAGTACACATTTCACTGATCATATCAGCTTTTTTTCATATTGTTTACTTAATTCAAACTACCTAAACTCTCTAAAAGTCTTCATAACATTCTAGAAATATATATACTCGGTAAAAAAAGTTTTGGACCAGGGAAAATAAAGTCATATAAAAATAAAAATAAAGGACAGAATTTAAGTATCTTTTTTTAGTAACCAAGGTCTACCCTACCCGGTTAATTTGGTACCAGAAACATTAAATTCCAAACAAGATTTGATTTTAAAAAAATATCGCGAACACACAAAGGGTCTGTAAAAAATGTTGCAAAGTCCATAAAAAGTAACAGTTACGGACACATTCGAGTAACCAATAAAAAGATTATTATTTTTTCGCAAACTTTCATTGTAAACGATAATTATTGTTGATTGTTGATCTATTGTGAATTATCAACTGAAATAATAAGGGTTATGGTCGAATGTCATGGTTCAGCGATCATTGTACGGGTTCGAACACTGCCATGGTCCAAAACTTTTTTTACAGAGTATATCATCAGCAATTAATGGAAACACTTAAATATTTGTTGATATCTTATGTGCCTTTGTTCTCAAGTAACTATTGCTTACTGTCGCCACATAACTTTTTATACTTTTTAAAATATTTCTACATTTTTGTTGTTGTTATATAATAAAAATTTGCAAATAAATACACATGTTTGTTTCCTCCTTCGAAAACATTCTGCGCCGCCCTGCTGCTTTGCATCAGTTTCTCCTTGTATTTTATTGTATTGCATTAGTTTGTTTTGTCAAATGGTTTGCACGAGTATGTTTGTCATTGCACTGAATGATTTATATTTGCGTCGTATGGTTTGAAATTTTACACTGTATCATTTCACTTCGAACCGTACTAATTCATTCTGTAACGAATGACGTCGCATCGAATCAATATGTACGCCAACAAATGACTTCATGTTGAATTAAGCGGCCTGTCAATGAATGGTTTGTAAATATCCACAGTGTGACGGTTATAGCTTCCCATTATGGAAAGCCTCGGCTGCCTTCTGTTGGCCTTTTGCATTTTGTGCAGTACGCTTTGTAAGTCGTTTTGTGCATTTTCTAAGTTGTTATGTGCATTTTCTAAGTTGTGATGTGCATTTCGTAAGTTGTTATGTGCATTTCGTAAGTTGTTGTGTGCATTTTCTAAGTTGTCTTGTGCATTTTCTCAGTTGTTATGTGCATTTAGTAAGTTGTTATGTGCATTTTATATGTTGTCATGTGCATTTTCTAAGTTGTCCTGTGCATTTTCTAAGTTGTTATGTGCATTTTGCAAGTCGTCTTGTGCATTTTCTAAGTTGTTAAGTGCATTTTCTAAGTTGTGATTTTCGTAAGTTGTTATGTGCATTTTCTAAGTTGTCCTGTGCATTTCGTAAGTTGTTATGTGCATTTTCTAAGTTGTCCTGTGCATTTTGTAAGTTGTTATGTGCATTTTCTAAGTTGTTATGTGCATTTTCTAAGTTGTCCTGTGCATTTCGTAAGTTGTTATGTGCATATTGTAAGTTGTTATGTGCATTTTCTAAGTTGTCCTGTGCATTTCGTAAGTCGTTATGTGCATTTTCTAAGTTGTTATGTGCATTTTCTAAGTTGTCCTGTGCATTTCCTAAGTTGTTATGTGCATTTCGTAAGTTGTGATGTGCATTGTTCAAGTTGTGATGTGCATGGTTTAAGTTGTTCTGTGCATTTTCTAAGTTGTTATGTGCTTTTCGTAAGTTGTTATGTGCATATTCTAAGTTGTCTTGTGCATTTTGTAAGTTGTTATGTGCATTTTCTAAGTTGTCCTGTGCATTTCGTAAGTTGTTATGTGCATTTTCTAAGTTGTTATGTGCATTTTCTAAGTTGTTATGTGCATTTCCTAAGTTGTGATGTGCATTGTTTAAGTTGTGATGTGCATTCTTTAAGTTGTTCTGTGCATATTATAAGTTGTTATGTGCATTTTCTAAGTTGTTATGTGCTTTTCGTAAGTTGTTATGTGCATATTCTAAGTTGTCTTGTGCATTTTCTAAGTTGTTATGTGCATTTTCTAAGTTGTTATGTGCGTTTCGTAAGTTGTTATGTACATTTAGTAAGTTGTTATGTGCATTTCGTAAGTTGTCTTGTGCAAACTACAAGTCGTCGTTAAGTAGACTTTTTATCGGAATAGGTTTTGAAGGAAACACCGGTAGAAATGGCGGCTCCGGGAGCAAACGCTATGCTCTGCATACTTTAACAAAATTGGGTTAGGGAAATTATACAATAAATTCTTAGAACAGAAAATTGATTTCAAAATGTGTAAGGGATTGTCTGACGTGGAGTTAATAAATCTTGGTCTGAAAACAATAGATCACAATAGGCAGTATCAGGAGGTGTGGTACAGGTGGCCGTGGGTACGGAAGATAAGGGGAGGGACCGGGAGACAAGGGTAGGGGTCGGAAGACAAGAGGACGGGAGTCGGGAGAGAAAGGGGCGTGAGGTTTTTAAAATAGCAAGTTTGTAAAAAAATAAAATGAATTATCATAGTTTGAGAGTCGTTTTGGGTAAAACAGTCTATATCCTATCAAAATCCATAATTGACCATTATCTTGTCTGCCGTACACGTTCTGTCTCCACGATAGATACGTTTATAGATTTTGTCCCTTGTTTATCAGTACTCTGAGAGAGTAGAGAGAAAAGGGGGCGGAGAATGGAGATAAGGGAGGGAGAAGGGAGAAATGGGGGAGGGAGGAGGGAGAAGACGACCTCACGTAGCCCCTACCCATCAGTGTGGGAACTAACAAATAATAATAATAATAAATTGAAACATATTTTTAAAAATAAAAGTAATATTAACGTGCTATTTGTTGAAAACAAACATATTTTAATTTTTCCTGAAAAAAGTCCCAGAGTATTTAAAATATGTTTGTCTTCAACAAATAACACGTGAAGTCCAGACTCTATTGAACCTATACCTTTAGGACGTCCTATTGGTTAAAATAGTAAATAGTATGTCTGTTTATTGTAAAACATGGGGTTTAAAAGTGAACTCGGCGAAAACTAAAATTGTTATATTTTATAAAATCAGGAGAGGCTTGAAAGGTCCTCGAAATTATTTTTTTGATGATAGTGTCTTGGAAGTTGTTGATAGCTTCTCTTATCTTGGTATACAATTTGCATTTAATATTTTGGTCAAACTAAGAAAAGATTAGTGGATCAAGCAAGAAAAGCTATGTATTCCTTAATTAATAAAGCCAGAAAATTGTTGTTACCACTTGATTTGCAACTACATTTGTTTCATTTGTTTGGTGCTATGGTTGTGCCCATACTTGCGTATGGATCAGAGGTCTGGGATACAGAAGATATAAAAAGTATAGACCAATTTCAGTCTAAATACTGTAAATTTATTCTAAACTTGAAACAAACTACACCGATTTGTATGTTGTATGGTGAGCTTGGAATATTTCCGATTTCATTACACATAAGAAGTAGAATACTTAATTACTGGTGTAAACTAATAAATGCTAAAGAAACCAAAATATGCAATTTGCTATATAGAATGGCATATTGTCTTCATAAAAACAATATAATTAAATTTCCATGGATACAATTTGTTGAAAAATCACTCAACGAACTTGGGATGTCTAATTACTGGTTAGATCAGAAAGTTTATAGCCCAGATTTATTTAGAAAATTAGAGATCAATTTCTTCAATCTTGGAATAGTGATATACAAAGTATTGGTACATGTTTAAACTATAGAATGTATAAGAAAGAGTTTGTTTTTGAGCAGTATTTTAATATTTTGCCATTTGGTTTGTCTAATACTTTATGTAAATTCCGTTGCATGAATCATAAAATGCCTATAGAAAAAGGAAGACAATTAAACATAGAAAGAAATCTACGCACATGTACACTTTGTAATGCTCATTTGTTGGGTGATGAATTTCACTATTTATTTGTAAACACTTTGCAAGTGACAGGAAAAAATTTATCAGTCACTATTTTTATATAAATCCAAATTCTGTTAAATATGAGCTATTAATGAATAGTAAAGATAAGAATACATTACTAAAATTAGCCAGATTTTGTGAACTCATTCTTAAAGCTTGTAAATAACTGGATACAGTTTTGCTCAAAGACTGATAGAAAAAAAAGGTTTCTTTCATCTCAACATTTAGATATTCACATTGCACATATATATAGTTTATGTAATATAAATGTATACACTCATTCTCCATATGCTATGCTTATTAGTTAACCCCCCCCCCCCCCCCCCACCCCCCCCCCCCCCCCCCCCCCCCCCCCCCCCCCCCCCCCCCCCAAAAAAAAACACAACAACAACAAACAACTAGATAGCAAAAATACATTACTAAACATGTAAATTAGGATTCACTCATTATTCATTCTAGTCATATCATTCATGTACAGATTGATGGTTGATTGTGTGATGGTTATGTGATTGTTATGTAAATAGTTTTATTATTGTTCTGTTTTCTGCACAATGTAAATTTGTTATATCAGATGCTCTTAATGAGCCTTGAATAAATAAAACTTGGACATGCCCAGTTGTAGGGTTTGGTCTGGCTTGTTCATATTGTGTCTGCAGAGTTTATATATTCTCAAAATATGTATATTGTGTACATACCTCGTCACCAGTAGGTTAAGAAACAGTGTACATCTGTTGCAAGTCTTGGCTGTTGATGGCGGGATAGGGACTTCAATGTATGACATAGCATTTAAGGTAATGGAAACTTCATCTGGGGGTGTTGAACTTTTAAGATCATAAGAAAATGTTCAATGTTGTTGTTTTTCGTTAAAGAACCATAGGAATCTATTCGATAATAAGAGTAGGGCAGGTTCCCGGATTCCTATGTATCCTTCCCCTCTCTCTGGGGCGGCTCTAAATAACCTATACTGTGTTGATAAGCCGTTAAACAACTTTCAATTTTTTTTTGCATTTTTTGGAAATATCAAAAGAAAAATTATAAACATACTTATGTTTTACTTATTTTATTATATGTACTTAAAGTCATCAAATAAAGTAGTTCTATAATATTTTAACATAGATGCAACTTGACACTATCGTGATATGATTGAACCCTTCGATATCATAGGAAGCAATATCATAATTTTGATAGAGCATCATCAAAATAAACTGACCAATCAGTGACCAGAAATAAGACATAATGATACATTCTGGTAGGTGATAAACTCAGTCTTTATCTCCTTGATGTTCAACCAAATTTAGTGTTAAATTAAGGTATCTACAGTGTGATTCTTTTAAAACCCTGCAGATTGCATGCACATTCATGCAAATTGATTCAATATATATATATATGTATCTTTTAAAATCAAAATCTCGAAAATTGTCGTCTTTTTACTCTGCCAAAGATTTTTATTTTACTATAGAACCTAAGGATAAAAAACCGAGTAATGTAAATTTTATCACCTACTGAAAATAAAACAAAATCTCAACATCTCTGTAATACAAAATTATGATACAGGCGGACGGACGGACGGACACTCGCACGGACGGATGGACATGGCGTTTGCATACGCTATGTATACGCCCCCTCACCATTCGGTGGTGGGGGGTCATACTAGATCTATTTACATAGGCTACCGAATATCTGTGCCTGTGGCCTTCTTGGTCCGCAACTGTAAATTTATCGAATCATCCACAGACCTTGAACGAATCGGTTGTTTGACAATCGTTGACCTAGTTTCACATACAGTAAACAAGCCTGCCGCTAATTATCATAGCTAAGTTGTGACCTCGGGTCAGGGTTACAATTCAACCAATCAGAACCGTTCTATTATTACTGAACTACAAAACAGCCAATCAGTATGCTCGACAAATCGGAGAGCTAAACACATAAACATACAATTCCTTGCCGGGATTTCATACCGAACAGACGTGAAAACAGACGATTTAAATGTGAAATAATAGATGACAGTTTAGTTTGGAAGTATTTTTGGATGTAAATGAACATATTGTACAATGCCGCATCAAAAGCATGTAAAAGCGAATCGCCATAATGCGAATAGAGCGGATGCAAACAACAACGTCCACGTTCCTGAAAACAACAACAACGTCCCTCAAGCCGCACCGGTGCCGGTCGTTCAGCACCGACAGGGCAATCAACGAATGCAGAAATGCTGCATGCCTGGCGGATGCGTGTTCAACGAAGAGCTTATAGATATGGAGAACGTTGGCGATTCCATGAAAGTGATTTGCAATAACGAGGCCTGCACTGAGGGAAACTGGATGCACAAATATTGTTTCGATGAATGGGAGCAGTCCGTGCTGTCGTACCTCCGATCGTGTGGACGTGCAAGGAGTTGGAGTGAAAAACAACGTCTGCAAAACCTCTGGACGAAGAAAGGATATGATCTGGCATTCAAAGCATGTGACTGTAACTGCAGCAGAGGTCACTTGCGAAAGGACCTGGACTATATACCACTGAAAGCTAATAAGAAAAAGGCTCACAAAAAGAAAGCTACAACAGTCAAGCCAGACCATCAAAACCCGCAAAATACCACCACCCATGCGAGAGATCGACGTCCATCAGGAAACGGTAACACAGTCCAAAATACTGTTCTACCTCAGAATGCCAATGTCAACCTCAACAACAACAACAAAGTCGACAACATGAATGGCAGCACCAATGGAGATGCTCATCCAGTTATACACAAGCCTTCAGCTAGCATTACCATCGTGAATCAACGCAATGATGAACGTATTCGTGCAAATAGTATAAGTAGTACAGGAAGTAGTCCACTAAACTCTGCCTCGTCTACAAACTCCGGCTCTAATTCTCCAGAACCAGCGCCGGCTTCACTATCGCCTCAAAATGGATCAGTGATACGCGTGGCTCCCAAGTCAAAGTTTGACTTTGCGGAGTCCAATACAAATCTGTCAAATACTGCTGCAATAAGTATATTCAGGAAACGTCACGACCTCTCTGCTTTCAGCATATTGCCTAAACACAAGCAGAACCCTTACCACATCAAGATGGAAGACGATGCACTTACCGGGAGTGATGATGTGCACACGTTTGTTCTTAACCACCTGAGTTCGTACAAGATGACGTCGCTCAACTGTGCGCTCTGTAAGAACGAACTGAATATATTTGATCGCTACCCATTGATAGACGGAACTTTATTCTTGTCGCCACAATCCTATGACAACCAAGTACTACGCGTCATATCGGAAGGACGCTTGCAGTATATCAATGCTGTCTGTGTCTCGTGTCTTGAGGGAGGAAATGACATACGATGTGCTGCCTGCAAACGTAAATGGGATGGAAGTGCTCTTCTGCTGGGGTCCATGTACTCGTACGACATTTTCGCGGCAATGCCTTGCTGTCAGAAGCGTCTCACTTGCAAGCACTGTCGACGAGCCGTTGTGGACGTTACAACTGGTCTACAATTCTACAGCGAGTATAGTCACATGATACCGTGTCCGTATTGCAAGGCCTACGACTACCATTTCATTCGACCACTGAATGAGACATTTGCGCTAAAGATGTCTATATGGAATTGAGGATTATAGGAGCTTCATTGTATGTTTAACCTTGCAACATTGCGCTTAACTTTGTATTCAACTATCGTCAGGGTTTCTGCTTCACTTGTGCATTAATTAGGTCTAGTCACAATTATTTTTTCTTTCTTTCGCGGCAAAAGTGATAATCTGCTGAATTCGGAATAAAACAAAACTTCCGACCAACTGAACTGAATTTGAATGCATTTACAAAGACGAGTGTTTGCTTCACACTAATGCGTTGTTAACAGAACCTGAATTAAGTTTAAATTTGACCTTGAATCGCAAGTCGAGAAGATGTCGTCAAACAAAGTAAAAAGTCGTGTTTCATTAAAAATATTCTCTTACAGAGAGCAGTGTGATAATATTCTCTTATAGTGAACATTGTGGCAGAAATGACATGGTAATTGGCATGTACGCCATAAGGCACGGTGGTGTAGTTTATTAAACATAACTATTATTGTGGTGTTGGAATCTATAGGAACAACTGGTTATCAAAAGTGACATAATCTTTCTTTAGTGGTGCTTTTTTATGTCTTCATTATATATCTTTACATATGCAGGGCTCAAATTTAGAGACAATTTGAACTGGCAACATTTCGCTAGTAGCATGTTTTGTAACTGGAAAAAACGAAAACGTTACTTGCAATTTCTACGGTTGTGTAAGTAACAAATAAATAAAAAAGCACGAGATGATTCAGCATTAGCAAACATGCTAGATTTCCATATATGCCATACAAATACAAATTAAAACACCATTGATATGAAAGCATGTGTTTCCAAAAAAAATTGCAAATTTTTGCCAGTACTTGAAAAGTTTACTGACATTCTGAAAATTCGCCAGTATGCCAGCTTAAATTTGAGCCCTGCATATGTAGACTTTAATTATTATTTCGATTTCATTAACATTATATTATGCAGCAAGAACTTCTATATCTTGTATATTACCAAAGTGGGGTACATCAGGCTTTTCAATGACCCAGGCGTTTAGGTGTCAAACTTACTGATATTTTCAATTCTAAAGGGCCTTAACATAAGGAGTAGGCCTAAAAAACCTTCGGTGTTCACGGAAAATATTTTTGACAGTCCCTGCATTATATAGTAAAATATGGCAAAAAAGAGACCAGCCCCAACCAGTTTTTGACAGGCCCTGGGCTTGGGGGCTATCCTTTTTCGAGATCACTGACCTTATTTACAGGAAATTAATTCTGCAAAGTAATTTCATGACATTATGCTATCGTATGTTACACACAAGGGTTACTATGTATAAGTATTTTGCACACGTTTCAAAATATATGGCAATCAAATTGTATACATAAACAACAAAATGCTAACACCCTCTTTTGATTGATCTGGGTCTTCCACAAAATTAAAGGGATAGGGGGGATAACATTTGAATATCACGAAGTCGAAGTGGGAGGGAGTTACCCTTTGGGTGACCAATATTTTTTTAGAAATCATGATTTGTTTAGATGCAATTCGTGTATTTCAAATTTAAATGAAAGATTTTTAAGATGTGTAATCTACAAGGCCTAAATTAAAATATTGTTTGTTTGCACTTTACCTACCCAGCAAAAAATCACTGGGTAGGCAGGTAGGTAGGTCAATTATTTTATTTTATTTTATTTGATAAAACTATTATTGTCTTGCATGTTTTTGAACGTAAAAAAAAATAAAAAATATCCCCCTGTGGTTGCCGGGTAAGAATACAACAACTGCGAACACACTGTCACATGCAGAGGGGTAGGACCCCCCCCCCCCCATTCATATTCATTTTGTCATTTTTTGTTCATGCTCATTAAAGGTCATCATGACCCCTGCATTGTTTCAGGTGCCATCTCGCTCACATCACTAAGAGCAGTGGCAGAAAAACAATAAACGTGGCTCCAGCGTAAATGGAGTTTTTACGATAGAATTTGCAGCAACTCTGCAGTTCAGGGTGAGAAGGTTCTAGGCCCATTTTCCATATTTTATCTCGATGTACATGGAAGATGAGCCTGTTATGTTCATGCCTGTTAGGCGCCATATAACCTGTAATGTGTTGGTGCGCCTTAAAACCCCAATTCAGTTCAATTCAATTTAACGTAAAATATTAAATACTCAATATTACTGCATTTATATGTATGCAAAGCTATTTTATAAGTATTCTAAGAAGCAACAAGGTTCGTATTCCAGTTCTGTAAATTATTAATTATGATCAAAACAATATCTTGAATAAAATGCTGCCCAGCCCTTTATTCCTGCCGGAGAACGAGTTTTTATGATTTTATTGGACGTGCGCAATGCCATTCAGTTAAACGAAAACAAACTACTCGGGGCAGTTTCCCCAGCAAAACGCATATTACATGGGGTGAAATTATTGCCGTTTACCATTTTCATAGTCCTCTTTACAATTAAGTAAAGTTTATATCAATTGGTGGACAAAAAGATATAGGTAGAGCATCTTTAATGTGTTCTGTTACAATACATAACGCTGTACGGTTGACTGCTTTCAACCGAAAAGGATCACAAAAGACCAAAATGACCAAACTCAAGAAAATAAACTTTTTTTTTTGGAAAGGCAATAAAGTATTTTGGGTCGGGGCTAAAATTCCGGTCGGTAGATAAAGGGCAAACAAACAATATTTTAATTTAGGCCCAAGGAGCTATTTATAGACGGGCATAATGCATTATTGGTGTTTTTAAGGGATAGGACAGAGAGATCAAAGGATAGGCGGTAAATTAAGTAGTAGGGGGAAATTAGATTTTAGAATTGAGGGATAGGGGGAATATGCTCTTAAATGCCCTGTGGAAGACCCTGTAAATTATATCAATTATAATGACATTCCTATCATAAACCAGAACATTTTTTAAAATTTTAGATTTTCTAAAAGAAGCCTAATATACTCCCTTTAAAGATTCTGGTGTTACAGTAGAACTTAAACAACACACTTTCTGCCAGTAAAATGGTCTATGACTCCTTCCATAACTTTGTCTTTAAAGGGACACATGACAATCTTGATATTTGTATATTAACATTAAAATTATCTTCACAATTTATTAATCCAATATATTTTGACTTGTTTGCATATAACTAAATAAAAATAGTTTTCTTTTTATATTATCCACCGCAGGTTTAAAAATATTATTGGTGCGCTATAATGAGCAGTTAGTAATATGCGAAAACATTGCGGGATGCCGCGAGTTTTATACAAATCAAGATTGCTGTGTGTCCCTTTAACGACAGGTTTTATTGCAGCAAGAAGAGCGATTTGTTTCTGGAAAAAAAAGGAAACACTTTTTTTTAATAATTTGAACACTAAAATAGTAAAATACAGACATATAGTGCATACTATCAGTCTGATAATATTGTGAAATAAAAATTACTCATTATAGTGAATACCTCGTAAAAGAGCCAGTGTGTGTAAAGAGCCAGTCTGTTAACGGTACCGATTTGTGGTATTCGGCCTGTGATGAACTAATGTAAGGTATACTGAGTTGGAAAAGAAAGTGGACACTGAGTTTTGTTTAGATTTAATTGCATAAATTTTTTTTAGATTAAAAAAAATGACAAATTCAAAAATGAATGCCATGTTTGGTACCAAAGTTGTAACCATTCCATTGCCAATATCATGTTGTCATTTGTTTTTCAGTAGGTCGAATCATTAACGGACTGTCGCTTGATAAAGAGGATAGGGTGTAAAGTAAAATTTTCAAAGTGTCCAGTTTCTTTTGCAACTGTGTATATTAGTGTGTACTGTGCATTGTGCGCTAGCTATTATACTCATGTGCACAACCACTTGACAAAGGTGGTTTCCAATTTTCACCAAATTGAAGGTTTGTTTCAGTAAGTTCCCGGATTCCCATGTATCATTTTTTGTCTGGAGCGGCCCTAATTAATCTTTAGATAATTATGTTAATGATCTATTCAAACAGTTCACAATTACCAGAGTCATGTGTTGACCATTGAATACCCTTGTTGACTTTTTGTTTACTCTATTATTGATCAATATGGCAATCCCAGACTGCCCCATAGCCTAAGTCAATAGATTGTTTACCTGTTAAGCATAACCCTGAACTTGAAATTTGATACATAGGCACGCAGACAGGTGCAGCTAATATTACTGTATTATTTGTATTTTATTGCTAAATATGGCAGCTGTTTTTTGCAAAGTATTGACCATGATTGCAAATGTGTGTATTTTATAGTTGGCTGGAGGTTTTGAATGTATGAAAATAGATACTCAACTTGTTTGATTAAAATAAGAAATGTTTCACTTGTTCAAATATGATACTATTTCTTCCATTTGGTAAATCTGCTGTATGTTTATTTAGAACCTCAGAAAGCCCTTTCAGTTTTGTTACCTTGTTTTTGTTTTAATCGAGGTAGTATCGAATGCTTTAGGATGGCTTTGTACCATTCTTTTTTTGTTAAACTGCTCTATTATCCTTATATTTTTCACAAGTGTTGATTTATTTTGTATGTATTGCCCAAGGTATGTATTGCCCAAAGTTAATCACTGTAATTTGATGTCTGTCTCTTGTGATGGATCGTGTTTACGAATAGAGACACTTGAGCGGTCACGTGCTTTTTTTTATATCTATTAAATGTAATCTAGTTGCGATATAAATATTTATAGGTCAAGTTCAAGTTCACTATCTGTTTTTATCTTTGTTTATCTTTTCTGTAATATTGGAAGATTTTCTTTCTGATATTAGCGTCTTGTATTGAAAATTAGATAATTTTCTACCATGGTTTGAAGTTTTATTAGCTAATGTTTTTGGTTATGTGAAGTTTTAGCTGCAAGTCACACTTTTTTAGGAAATTTTGCAATGAAGGAATTGAGAGTGCTGTTGATGGGCAACTCCCGATCACTACTTTGAAGATAATTTAGGTGACATTTTCTCCAGTTACAATAGACCTTGTGTAGAATCAGAGCACCCTGCCCCCACACACACACTTATGTTCAATTAGCGTAATATAAATTGAGATACAGTTTTTAATGGTTAATTAATGACCTTTCATGTGTTGACGTACATGGGTACTTGGCTTAACTGTATTAAAATGGAGTGTCTACTGCAGAATTTGTAGCAACTCTGCAAGTTAGAAGGTTCTAGGTCCATTCTCCATGTTTTATCTCGATGTAAATGGTGAATGAGTGCCTTGTTCATTCATGTTTGGTGGCATATAACCTTGTGTTGGTGTGCCGTAATCTCCATCAGATCACTTCTCCATATTTTATCTCGATATAAATGGTGAATGAGTGCCTTGTTCATTCATGTTTGGCACCATATAACCTTGTGTTGGTGTGCCGTAAACTCCATCAATATCTCCATATTTTATCTCGGATGTAAATGGTGAATGAGCCCGACATGTTCATTCAGGTTTGGTGCCATATAACTTTGTGTTGGTGTGCCGTAACATACAATTTTATTCCAGTAACAAGAAGTTGCCCACTATTCAAGCCCCCCTCACACACACAGGCATGCACGCACACCATTGTTGGATAGTCTTCTACCATCCTATTAGTGTTAGAAATGTGGCTATCCAGAATCCTAATGCATGACTCACGATGCTGATCTATTGATTTGTTGTGCTAGTTTTGCATCAATACTTCTATAAGGCTAACAGGTTAATGCAGTAGTATTGTAAGTTGTTGATTCATCCCAGTAAGGACAATAAATACCACACCGATTATTCATTGTGGGACAGTCTGGATAAATTATAAACAAGGATAAACGTTGAATAGTTTTCATTGATATGCTAGACACATTCAATGATATTTTTGTTTTATATGGTAATGTTAAGGGCTTTCCTTTTGTTTTTGAGTAACGAGGACAGTTTTAAAGTAGGCCGGTGATTTATAGTTCTTATTTTGCTTGTACTGGGGACTGCTAAAAGTAGGCGGTCAGCTAAATTCAGCTTACCTTAAGTAGGAGGGTATCTCGACCGCCTACCGCTTTTAAGGAAAGCCCCGATTTTAACTTAAAGGGATACACTTCAATTTCATTTGTTTAAAATTCAGGGTGTACCCCGTTAGATTTTTCTACATAATGGGTATATTTACAGTCATTAATATTAATTGATAGAATAGTTAAAGCTAATTGTTCTGCCCATATTACTAACTGCTGGATATATTGCACTAATAAGATATTTAAACATTTGGTAGAATACCGAAGAAAATTCATTTTATTTAAATTTATACAAGCAGATTCTCGATTAATAAATCAAGGTGCTACTTTTAAGGCTTGATTGCTACATGTCCCTTTAAACACGCTATGATGACACGTTTCATCATTTTACTTTTCCGAAAATACTTGAGGGCCAAGTCATCAGCCAATATTGGACTGCTTGGAATACCTGATTACATGGGGGAAACGTGATCTGGACAAGGTCACCATGGAGTGTTTATAACAATTATGCATGGATTGATTACCAGGCAGACAGTCACATCTCTGTTATTTCAACACAAAATATTTTGCATGATTTTAAGTACTTTTGGCTTGTGTTCTATATTTACATTACCGTCATTATTGAAATTGTCTAAACACTTCTGGCAGTAAGCCTGTTGTAGAGTTTCTGTTGCATTTTGGAAAGGACGTACTGTACTGCAAAACCCGCTAGAGGCAGAGGGGTAGGGCCCCCCCCACACCCCTGCCGGTTCATTTTAATTAAGAGCAATAACGTGGCTCCAGCGTAAATGGAGTTTCTACGATAGAATTTGCAGCAACTCTGCAGTTCAGGGTGAGAAGGTTCTAGGTCCATTTTCCATATTTTATCTCGATGTACATGGAAGATGAGCCTGGCATGTTCATGCCTTTTAGGCGCCATATAACCTTTTCGTGTGTTGGTGCGCCTTAAAACCCCAATTCAGTTCAGTTCATTTTAATTTGTTTTATCATGCTCATTTAAGGTCATCATGATTGACACTGCCTATGCATGTGGCTCCATTGTAAATGGAGTGTCTGCTACAGAAGTTGCAGCAATCTGCAGGGCTGCCCATTCTCCATATTTTTATCTTGATGTAAATGGAGGATGAGCTTGGCATGTTCATTCCTGTTCGGCGTCGTATAACCTTTCATGTGTTGGTGAGCCGAAAAACCCAATTCAAATCAATTAAATTCACCGTGTATTTATTATATTATGTTTGATATGAGGCAACGGGCACATGTTTATTATATACATGTTGTATATCTCAATGTGTAGTTGAATTGAGTGGTTTTTGCTTTTTCAAGGTTTTATGTCTCTGGACAAGAGTTGTGCAAGTTGTGCTGTTAAACATATTTGTTTTGCCTTATTTCAAATAACCTTAATTATAATCAAGTAACGAGAACTGTTATTGTTATCCTTTTTGCCATGAATGCGGAAAAGGCATGTATATACTCATATATGATTGTGATCTTGTCTATTTGTCCTTAATTTTGACAGCTGCTAAGTGCTGTATTCCTAAATAAGTGCTATAATTGTATTATGAAGTGTCGATTTTAATTATGTTACTTTAAAGGCACATGTACCATGTATAACGCTTTAAATATAAATTTGTATGTATTTGTCTGTGGAGCACAAAGCTCGGCAAATTGTTCGATAGGTCAATAAAAGGCCAGTTATTTTCTTCGTTCCTCAAGGAGAGTAAAATTAATAGTATACCGAGTCGAAAAATAAAGAGTGCACATATATTTTTAGACGAATTTTTGCAAATTACCATATATTCAGTTTGATTCTTCTAAAAACCCTGCATTTTCATGCACATTTATGCATATTGATTCGATATATGTATCATTCAAAATCGAATCTTGAAAATTATCTTCTTCTTACTCCGACAAAGATTTTTATTTTACTATAGAACATAAGCATAAAAACAGAGTTTTTATTTTACTATAGAACATAAGCATAAAAACCGAGTTTTTATTTTACTATAGAACATAAGCATAAAAACCGAGTAACTCAGTTTTTATCACCTACTGAAAATAAGATAAAATCTCAACATTTCGGCAATGGGGTGTTTTGGGGAAAATGACTGATCAGCAGCTGGACTGTAATGTCCTCATAAACCCTGATCAGCCTGCGACAATTATGAATAGTTTGCAGCAGTGTAAAACGAGGTTGGTCATACTAATTAGATTGCACACGTTCGTTTTCGACTCCGTATATACTGCATGTCAGTTTTGACATTATTTTAGGAGGAGTCGGTTGTTCTGAAGTGTTTTGTTTTCTATATGTCACTGTTATGCAACTTTTTAACAGCCTTGAAGGCTTCAAGTTATTCTTGCCTCAACTCTTAGTTCAGCAATGGAGCAGGAATTTCTAAAAACGGCTCAATAGGCTACATAGCATGGAACGTGCAAGTCAAAAGTTGTTTACATATTTAACCATTAACCCTCTAAGCACGACAGTTGCAATAGCCTTTGCGTCCATTGTAAACCCAGATCAAGATACGAGTAACTCGCAGGCTAATCAGGGTTTACAATGTCTGGCTGCTGATCAGTCATTTCCCCCAAAACACCCCTTTGTCACATAAATGGAATGGTCTTAATTCAAAGAAAGAACAGTCCATTGGTTATATAGTACATAGCGGGTTAGGCTTAATGTTTTGTGAGGGGTGTTTTACTTGATGGATAGGATGCATTTTAAAATTATTGCAATAAGCTTCTCATTCTATTATATTAATTATATTTGCCTTATAACAGTTACGTAATAAGTATTTGCCTTATAACAGTTAAGTAACAAGTATGTACAAATTATATTTAGATATTTTGACCGATATATTCATATCTAGCTATTTGGAAAATGTGCTACTCGTATAAAGCGTCTCTGTGGTCGAGGGGTTAACAATGTTGTGGTGTAAACCTTTGCCTCTCATCGCTGCGGGTTCAATTCCCACTGGGAGTTCGACTTGTAAGTAAGTGTTGATTCTTACGGATGGTACAAGGTGTACAATACTGGTTCTACCCAGGAAAAGTGGGTGGTCTGCCTCTACCACAAAAAATCAACCGTCATATGTAACCTTACGTGTTGAAAATGACTTAAAAAAACATAGAACTACTAATCTACTCGTATAATTAAGAAAGTGTTAGTCCTAATTACAATGCCTTTTAAATTTGTATGTCTGTCAATCGGTCATTTAAATACATGTATTGTTTATATAAAAGTTTAAGTCAAAAATGTGTAAAGGTACGCTTCGTTTGATGGGAGTTGGAAGTGATGAAATAATTTTGTCTGATTATTCTAATGTAATTGTACATCATACACGTTCTTGTATTTTTGACTTGAGTAGGGCATATTTCTGATTTACGTATTTTTCATAAAATTTTCTATGAAACACTGTATTTGTCGTTTTTAATGCCCGTTTGGAAAAACCGGTACATAATTATGGTTTGGGATTGTCTGTCCGTTAGACAACTGTCATACACGATTAGGCATTCAACACAATAACTAAGACACTATAAGACCCATCCTCATAAAGACTTCATAGGTACATTACCTTTAGTGAGACAAGAAAACCTATAGTGTTTAGAGGTCAAAGGTCAAGGTCGCCATAACTAAGTATGGAAATACACATTCCATGCATTAACTTCCATAACACCCACCCTCATGAAACTTCATACATACATTGCACTTGGTGAAAGAGGTGTGGGGACCTTATTGTGTTAGGGTCAGTAGGTTAAAGGTCAAGGTCAACGTTCCCTTGTATGGAGATTTGCATTCTGCATGAGCATAGCACCCTACCGTCGTAAATCTTCATATTTACATTGCCATTAGTGAAGACGAATCCTATTTCATTTGGCGTCGGCAGGTCAAAGGTCAAGGTCATGATAACCTCCATAACACGCACATTCATGAAACTTTCTAGGTACATTGCCATAAACCTGTTGTTTGGGGTCAGTAGATCAACGATCAAGGTCAACATGACCTTGTATGGAAATACACATTTTGTGCAATGTTCTCGAAGGCATAACACCAAACCTCATGAAACTTAATAGGTGGGTGCATTGCCCTTGTTAAGAGGAGGAACTCTATTGCTTCTGAGATCAAAGGTCAAGGTCAACACGACCTTATAAGGACATACACGTTCCAAACGATAACTCCAGTAGAAAAACTATGAAACGTCAAAGGTATATTGCCATTTTGTTTTCCGACTATTTGACCTCAAGTCTTAGACGCTGTATACAAATAGTGTTCTTAAACATCAACCCCCATCATTTGTTATGCTCCCCGAAATTTTTGGCAGTGCATATAGTTGCCGCTTTGTCTGTCCCAGTCTTGTCCGTATCATAACTTCAAAACTGCTTATGGGATTGAAATGAAACTTCACACACTAATAGATGGCAGTAAGAGGAAGGGCAGAGTGCAAGAATCTTAACTCTTGTCTTCATTCAAATTGGAGTTATTTCCCTTTGTAATTTTATACTTGGAATTCTTGTCCAGAGCATTACTCGATCACCACTAATGGGCCTGCAATGAAACTTCACACAATGATAGAGGGCAATGAGAGAAAATTCAGTGCACAAGAACCATAACTATCTTTTCAATTAAAATTAAGAGTAACTGCCCTTTGACATTTTATGTTTATAATTCTTGTCTGGAGCATAACTTGGACTGCAATGAAACTTCATACAATAATAGAGTGAGAGGAAGTGCAGAGTGCAAGAACCGTAACTCTGTCTTCATTCAAATTGGTGTTATTGCCCTTGGTAATTTTACACTTGGAATTCATGTCCAGAGCATAACTCAAAAACGACTAATGGGACTGCAGTGAAAGTTCATAAAATGATAAAGGGCAATAAGAGAAAGTGCAATTCAATAGGTGTCAGGCGGGTGAAAATGGGCTATTTTTGGAGATAGACAAGTTCCACAACATTAGTTCGCTTAGACACTCATTTTGTAAATTAAACACATTTGGCTCGCAAACGGACCCATATCTGGAATACAACACCGATTCAGTTTTTCAACATTTCGCATCATTCATTCACGACAACTGGCATACTACTTTAACATCAGGTTAGATTTAACATTGAAATAAAAACTTGTCTTGGGAAAAACACATGCAAACTAGAAACACCCTATCACCTGGAAGTACTTCATGACTAGTCTGACCAATAGAACCACAACTCTATCTTCTTCCAAACTAGGGTTATATTGTTCTTTGTAATGTTATACTAACAATTCTTGTCTGGAACATTTCTTAAAAACCACTTATGGGACTGCAATGAAACTTCACGCAATGATAAAGGGCACACCCTATGTTTTTTTCTTTTCTTTGGGGGCATATAGTAATCGTAACGTCTGTCTAGTATCCGTCCGTCAGTCCGCAGTTTGTGTCCGAACCGTAACGTCACAACCCCTGAAGGGTTTTTTAAATAACTTAGCACAAGTGATCACCATAACAAGACGATGTGTCGCGCGCAAAACACAGGTCCGTACCTCAAAGGTCAAGGTCACACTTGCAGTTCATATGTCAAAATTTCCGTCAGTCTGCAGTTTGTGTCCAGACCGTAACGTCGCAACCCATGCAGGGATTTTTAAATAACTTGGCACAAGTGATCACCATAAGACCATGTGTCGCGCGCAAAACCTTCAGTTCATAGGTAAAAAAAACAGGTACGCATTTTCATGTCCAGACCGCAATGTCACAGCCCCTGCAGGGATTTTTAAATAACTTGGCACAAGTGGTCACCATAAGACGATGTGTCCGCGCGAAACCCAGCTCGTCAAGGTCACACTTGGAGGTCAAAAGTCAAATCGTGTCCGGTCAGTGACTCTGGCATTCATGGACGGATTTTCAAATAACTTGGCACGAGTGCTCACCACAAGACGATGTGTCGCGCACAAAATTCAGGTCTGTAGCCCTTAGCTCAAGGTCACACTTAGAGGTCAAAGGTCAAATCGTGTCAGATCAATAACTTTTGCATGCCTGGACGGATTTTCAAATACCTTGGCACAAGTGCTGACCACACCAAACGACGCGTCGCACATAAAATCCAGATCCGTGGCTCCAAGGTCAAGGTCATACTTAGAGGTCAAAGGTCACTTCGGGGACATTTATCACTTACAGTGATATTTCTTGTTTTACATATCTCTGTGTTGTTTTGTTTTATCAGTTGATCAATATGTTTCGCCCCACCCACCAACCATCCCACCACCCCATCATCACCACCACCCAAATGTTTTATGGTTTGTTTCACATGGAGGACAGCGGGAGGGGAATTAGTTTCACATTTTATCTTCCATTTAGTCTGATTATTTAGATATTAAAATTTTAATTTGAACGCAATCATTTACATATAAAACAATTTAGATTAAATTCAGATACACAGATGAAATATCAATAAACAAGAAATATCACTGTAAGTGATCAATGCCCCCGAAGTGTCCTTTGACCTCTAAGTATGACCTTGACCTCGGAGCCATGGACCTGGATTTGTGCACGACACGTCGTTTGGTTGTGGTGAGCACTTGTGCCAAGTTATTTGAAAATCCGTCCAGGCATGCAAAAGTTATTGACCGGACACGATTTGACCTTTGACCTCTAAATGTGACCTTGACCTTGGGGCCACAAACCTGGATTAATGTGCGCGACACATCGTCAAAGTTGTGGTGAGCACTTGAGCCAAGTTATTTGAAAACCCGTCCATGAATGCCACGTGTGACCTTGACCTTGAAGACCTGTGTTTTGTGCTCGACACATCGTCTTGTTATGGTGATCACTTGTGCCAAGTTATTTTAAAATCCCTGCATTCGTTGTGACGTTATGCTCCGGACACGAAATTACGTACCTGTTATTGACCTATAAACTTCAAGTTTAACCTTGACCTTGACCTTTGAGGTGCGGATCTGGGTTTTGCGTGCGACACATCATCTTGAAAGGGTGATATCTTGTGCCAAGTTATTTAAAAATCCCTGCAGTGGTTGTGACGTTACGATCATGACACGAAATTGCGTAAACTGTTTTTATGCCCCCGAAGGGTGGCATATAGTAGTCGCACTGTCTTCCCGTTCGTCGTCTGTACAATCTTGTCCGCTTCATAACTCGGACAATAATGGACGGATTTTCAAATAACTTGGCACAAGTTATCAGCACAACCAGACGACATGTCGCGCACAAAATCCAGGTCTGTCGCTCCAAGGTCAAGGTCACACTTAGAGGTCAAAGGTCAAATCATGTCTGGTCAGTAACTGGCATTTCTTGACTGATTTTGAATTAACTTGGCACAAGTGCTCACCACAACAACATGATGTGTCGCGCACAAAATCCAGGTCCGTGCTTCCAAGGTCAAGGTCTTATTAAGAGGTCAAAGGTCAAATCGTGTACGGTCAATAACTTTTGCATGCCTGGACGGATTTTCAAATAACTTGGCACAAGTGCTCATAGGTCAAAGGTCAAATCGTGTCCGGTCAATAACTGGCATTCCTGGACAGATTTTCAAATTACTTGGCACGAGTGCTCACCACAATAAGACGATGTGTCGAGCACAAATCCAGGTCTGTGGCACACTTAGAGGTCAAAGGTCAAACTGTGTGTGAGAATAACTCTGGGATTCCTTGACGGATTTTGAAATAACTTGTTTTAATTATTTTTTATATTTTTTTTTTTCATTTATTTCTTTATTTTTTTTGTGATTTTTTTTTAATTTTTATTTATTTTTTTCATTTTTTTTTTTTTTTTTTTCATTTTTTTTTTTTTTCAGTTTTTTTTTTTTTTTTTTTAAATATATCTGTTGGTTTCATATTGCTCCAAGGTCAAGGTCACACTTACAGGTCACTTCGGGGGGCATTTCTTGTTGACCTATGAACTTCAAGTGTGACCTTGACCTTTGAGGTACGGACCTGGGTTTTACGCGCGACACATCGTCTTGTTACGGTGATCATTTGTGTCAAGTTATTTAAAAATCCCTTTAGGGACGTTACGTTACGTTACGGTCCGGACACGAAATTGCGTATCTGTTTTTGACCTATGAACTTCATTTGTGACCTTGACCTTTGAGGTACGGACCTGGGTTTTACGCGCGACACATCGTCTTGTTACGGTGATCATTTGTGTCAAGTTATTTAAAAATCCCTTCAGCGACGTTACGTTACGTTACGGTCCGGACGTTACGGTCCGGACACGAAATTGCGTACCTGTTTTTGACCTATGAACTTCAAGTGTGACCTTGACCTTTGAGGTACGGACCTGGGTTTGCGCGCGCCACATCGTCTTGTTATGGTGATCACTTGTGCCAAGTTACGGTCCAGACACGAAATTGCGTACCTGTTTTTTTATGAACTTCAAGTGTGACCTTGACCTTTGAGGTACGGACCTGGGTTTGCGCGCGACACATCGTCTTGTTATGGTGATAACTTGTGCCAAGTTAGTCAAAAATCCATGCAGGTGGTTTTGAAGGTACAGTCCGGACACGAAGTGCGGAATGATGGACGGAATCCGGACAGATAGACAGATGGACGGTGCGATTACTATATGCCCCCGAAAATTTCGGGGACATAAAACTTTCGGGGGCATAAAAAAAGCTGAATGAAGCCACAATAAAAATTCGCCAGATATCCACTCCCTCCCCGAGTTGCCTTTCGACCATAAATTTCTTTAAAATGACAGCAATTTTGGATTAAAGCTGATAAAAAAAATAAATAAAATGTCACACCCTGCCCCAAATTTTACTATAATTTGTATGAGATTCTAACAATAATTTTATATGGCCCCCAGTTTCTATACCCGACCCGCCCCTCAACCCCACCGCCACATTGTTTTAGCCTTGTTTTCTGATGGTATATACTGGCTATATAATTTATTATTCACCGAAAAATCGAATAGTCGAGCTGCGCTGTTTACCGACAGCTCTTGTAATTGTTCCATTGTAACGTCAACTGAAGGAAGGCGTTCATATTTAGCACAGTGGTTGCTTAGGATAGTACAGATGGCAACACAGTTTTCAAATCCAGAGTCTGCGGCCAGAGGTCAAGGTCCAAAGATCAAATTCACCAAAAATGAACATTAAAGCCACATGTTTCAATATGTTTAATGACATTTTTTACCTGCAGTTAGTAATTATGTACACATCCCACATTGAATGGGTTTTGGGATTTATATTTGGATCCTCCTCCCCAGAGGAAAGGTCTTGTGGTCGTATGAGGGTCAGCATGCACTTTTATTTTTTCTTCGTACCATGAACTCCTCCTATATCAGTTGATATTTAGCACAGTGGTTGCCTATAGATGGAAATGAATCCAGTTTCGAATCCAGGATTTAACCCCTTGGGGCCGGAGGTCAAAGTCAAATTCACCAAAATGTATATTTATATCAACAGCTACAGTTTTCAAAACTATTAATGCAATTTCTTTGCATTCTTATTGTTTCAATGCAACCTAAACTCCCTCTACGCCAGTGAAAAGGGGATCCATATTGGTTGACTAGGATGCGTACATGACATATAAGTGTGGATATGTGCGATGCCCCTCCACCCACCTCCACCCCTCCACTGTTAAAATATGTGTTCCCAATTAGTTTCTCTGTACAATAACCTTGCCCAATTAGTGAAGATGTACAGTTACAAATTGTTCGAAGCTGTGTTCCTAATTAGTGTAGCCGTACAGTTGCAAACTGTTCGAAGCTGGGTGCCCAATTAATGTTTCGGTACAGTTGCAAATTGTTCGAAGCTGGGTGCCCAATTAGTGCAGCTGTACAGTTGCAAATTGTTCGAAGCTGTGTTCCCAATTAGTGTAGCTGTATAGTTGCAAACGGTTTTAGAGTAGCTGTACAGTTGAAAATTGTTCGAAGCTGTGTGCCTAATTAGTGTAGCTGTACAGTTGCAAACTGTTTGAAGCTTTGTACCCAATTAGTGTAGCTGTGTAGTTGCAAATTGTTCGAGGCTGTGTGCCCAATTAGTGTTGCTGTACAGTTTCAAACTGTTCGAAGCTGGGTGCCTAATTAGTGTAGCTGTACTGTTCGAAGATAGATGCCCAATTAGTGTAGCTGTGCAGTTGCAAACTGATCCAAGCTGTGTGCCGAATTAGTGTAGCGCTACAGTTGCAAACTGTTAGAAGCTGTGTGCCCAATAACAGTAGCTGTACAGTTGCAAATTGTTCGAAGCTGTGTGCCCAATTAGTGTAGTTGTACAGTTGCAAACTGTTCGAAGCTGGGTGCCCAATTAGTGTAGCTGTACTGTTCGAAGCCGGCTACCCAATTAGTGTAGCTTTACAGTTGCAAACTGTCCAGAGCTTGGTGCACAATTAGTGCAGCTGTACAGTTGCAAAATGTTCGAAGCTGGGTGCCCAATTAGTGTAGCTGTACAGTTGCAAACTGTCCGCAGCTGGGTGCCCAGTTACGGTCCGGACACGAAATTGCGTACCTGTTTTTGACCTATGAACTTCAAGTGTCACCTTGACCTTTGAGGTACGGACCTGGGTTTGCGCGCGACACATCGTCTTGTTATGGTGATCATTTGTGCCAAGTTAATCAAAAATCCATGCAGTTTTTTTTGAAGATACAGTCCGGACACGAACTGCGGAATGACGGACGGAATCCGGACAGACAGACAGACAGACAGACAGACAGATGGACGGTGCGATTACTATATGCACCCGAAAAAAGCTGGAATGAGGTCACAGTAAAAATTCGCCACCTCCCTCCCCGAGTTGCCTTTTGACCACAAATGTCTTTAAAATGACAGCAATTTTAGATTAAAACTGATAAAAATAAATATAAAATTTCACACCCTGCCCCAAATGTTGCTATAATTTGTATGAGATTCTAACAATAATTTTATATCGGCCCGAGTTTCTATACCCGACCTGCCCCTCAACCCCATTCCCACATTTTTCTGATGGTATGTACTGGCTATATAATTTATTATTGACTGAAAAATCGAATAGTCGAGCTGCGCTATATTGGCTGTGTTCCCAATTAGTGTAGCTGTACAGTAACAAACTGTTCGAAACTGGGAGCCCAATTTGTGTAGCTGTAGAGTTGCAAACTTTTTTAGTGTAGCTGTAAAGTTGCAAATTAGTCGAAGCTCAGTGCAAAATTAGTGTAGCTTTACAGTTGCAATTTGTTCGAAGCTGTGTGCCAAATTAGTGTAGCTGTGCTGTTGCAAACTGTTCGAAGCTGGGTGCCCAATTAGTGTAGCTGTACAGTTGCAAATTGTTTGAGGCTGGGTGCCCAATTAGTGTAGCTGTAAAGGTTCAAACTGTTCGAAGCTCGGTGCCCAATTAGGGTAGCTGTACAGCTGATAACATTTCGAAGCTGGTTGCCCAATTAGTGTAGCTGTACAGCTGAAAAGTTCGAAGTTGTGTGCCCAATTAGTGTAACTGTAAAGTCGCAAATTCTTTAAAGCTGGTTGCCCAATTAGTGTAGCTGTAGTTGCAAATTGTTCGAAGCTGTGTGCCCAATTAGTGTACCTGCACAGTTGCAAATTGTTTGAGACTGGGTGCCCAATTAGTGTAGCTGTACAGTTGCAAATTGTTTGAGACTGGGTGCCCAATTAGTGTAGCTGTAAAGTTTCAAACTGTTCGAAGCTGGGTGCCCAATTAGTGTAGCTGTACAGCTGATAACTTTTCGAAGCTGGATGCCCAATTAGTGTAGCAGTACAGCTTAAAACGTTCGAAGTTGTGTGCCCAATTAGTGGAACTGTGAAGTTGCAAATTGTTTAAAGCTGGGTGCCCAATTAGTGTAGCTGTACAGTTGCAAATTGTTCGAAGCTGGATGCCCAATTAGTGTAGCTGTGCTGTTGCAAAATTGTTCGAAGCTTGATGCCCAACTAGTGTAGCCGTACAGTTGCAAATTGTTCGAAGATGTGTTTTCAGTTAGTGTAGCCGTACAGTTGCAAACTGTTCGAGGCTGGTGCCCAATTAATGTAGCTGTACAGTTGCAAATTGTTCGAAGATGGGTGCCCAATTAGTGTAGCTGTACATTTGCAAACTGTTCGAAGCTGCGTTCCAAATTAGTCTAGCTGTACAGTTACAAACTGTTCCAAGCCGTGTGCTCAATTAGTGTAGTTGTACTGTTGCAAACTGTTCATAGCTGGGTGCCCAATAAGTGTAGCTTTACAGTTGCAAATTGTTCGAAGCTGGGTGCCCAATTAGTGTAGCTGTACAGTTGCAAAATGTTCGAAGCTGCGTTCCTAATTAGTGTAGCTGTACAGTTACAAACTGTTCCAAGCCGTGTGCTCAATTAGTGCAGTTGTACAGTTGCAAACTGTTCATAGCTGGGTGCCCAATTAGTATAGCTTTACAGTTGCAAATTGTTCGAAGCTGGGTGCCCAATTAGTGTAGCTGTACAGGTGCAAATTTTTTGAAGCTTGGTGCCCAATTAGTGTAACTGTACAGTTTCAAATTGTTTGAAACTGGGTGCCAAATTAGTGTAGGTGTACAGTTGTTGCAAATTGTTCGAAGCTGGGTGCCCAGTTAGTGTAGCTGTACAGTTGCAAATTGTTCGAAGCTGGGTGCCCAATTAGTGTAGCTGTACAGTTGCAAATTGTTCGTAGCTGGGTGCCTAATTAGTTCGAACAGTTCCAAATTGTTCGAAGCTGTGTTCCCAATTAGTTCAGCCGTACAGTTGCAATTGTTCCAATTTGTGTGCCCAATTAGTGTAGCTGTACAGTTGCAAACTGTTCGAAGCCTGGTACCCAATAAGTGTAGCTGTACAGTTGCAAATTGTTCGAAGCTGGGTTCCCAATTAGTGTAGCTGTACAGTCGCAAATTGTTTGAAACTGGGTGCCCAATAGTGTAGCTGTACAGTTGCATATTGTACGTAGCTGGATGCCCAATTAGTGTAGCTATACTGTTGCAAATTGTGCGTAGCTGGGTACCCAATTAGAGTAATCGTACAGTTGCAAATTGTTCGAAGCTGAGTTCCCAATTAATGTAGCCGTACAGCTGCAAGCTGTTCGAAGTTGGGTGTCCAATTAGTGTAGCTGTAAGAGTTGCAAATTGTTCGAAGCTGGTTGCCCAATTAGTGTAGCTGTACAGTTGCAAACGTTTTTAGTGCAGCTGTACAGTTGCAAATTGTTCGAAGCTGTGTGCCCAATTAGTGTAGCTGTACAGTTGCAAACTGTTCGAAGCTGTGTGCCCAATTAGTGTAGCTGTAGAGTTGCAAATTGTTCGCAGTTGGGTGCCCAATTAGTGTAGCTGTACAGTTACAAACTGTTCGAAGCTGGGTGCCCAATTAGTGCAGCTGTAGAGTTGCAAATTGTTCGAAGCTGGGTGCCCAATTAATGTAGCCGTAAAGCTGCAAGCTGTTCGAAGTTGGGTGTCCAATTAGTGTAGCTGTAAGAGTTGCAAATTGTTCGAAGCTGGTTGCCCAATTAGTGTAGCTGTACAGTTGCAAACGTTTTTAGTGCAGCTGTACAGTTGCAAATTGTTCGAAGCTGTGTGCCCAATTAGTGTAGTTGTACAGTTGCAAACTGTTCGAAGTTGTGTGCCCAATTAGTGTAGCTGTAGAGTTGCAAATTGTTCGAAGCTGGGTACCCAATTAGTGTAGCTGTACAGTTGCAAACTGTTCGCAGTTGGGTGCCCAATTAGTGTAGCTGTACAGTTACAAACTGTTCGAAGCTGGGTGCCCAATTAGTGCAGCTGTAGAGTTGCAAATTGTTCGATGCTGGGTGCCCAATTAGTGTAGCTGTACATTTGCGAACTATTTTAGTGTAGCTGTACAGTTTCAAATTGTTCGAAGTTTGGTGCCCAATTAGTGTAGCTTTACGGTTGCAAATTGTTCGCAGCTCTGTGCCCAATTAGTGTAGCTGTACAGTTGCAAACTGTTCGAAACCGGGTGTCCAATAAGTGTAGCTGTACAGTTGCAAATTGTTCGAGGCTGGGTGCCCAATTAGTGTAGCTGTAAAGTTTGAACCTGTTCGAAGCTGGGTGCCCAAGTAGTGTAGCTGTACATCTGAAAACATTTCGAAGCTAGGTGCCCAATTAGTGTAGCTGTACATCTAAAAACATTTCGAAGCTAGGTCCCCAATTAGTGTAGACGTACGGCTGAAAACAATTCAATATTTTTACTTGGCATAACATTTACATATTTATTGCCTAAACAAGGCGGAATACAATACACAATATTTCAGAGAAGAGTACAAACAAACATGCATACTTCATTTAGAGAATGAATATATATATTTCAGTGGAACAGTTATAATTATTACGTTCTATCAAATGCATTTTATCACATGTTATTACCATTATCAATATTGTGTTTGAAAAGCATTTATATTTAAGGACTTCAGAACAATGCATAAAAACTCTGACTACCGTTAAATCCATTAGCCGGGGCGTCCGTGGCCGAGTGGTTAGAGTCTCTGACTTGCAATCACTTGCCCCTCACCGCTGTAGGTTCGATCCCTCAGGGGCATAGGAATCTTTATGTGAGGAAGCTATCCAGCTGGCTCGCGGAACGTCGGTGGTTCTACCCAGGTGCCCGCCCGTGCACGAAAATTGCCCGGAGGGGCACCTGGGGTCTTCCTCCACCAGTGGAAGCTGGAAAGTCGCCATATGACCTTAGCTGTTGGTGCGACTATAAAATCCAATTGAATTCAATTCAACATTCATTAACCATTCATTTATCCGACTAATAAAGTTTAAGTTGTTTACATACAATTTACAAGAAAAACTTGATGCAAAGCATCAATTCGGCGCCAAAATTTTGAAGAATTAAAACATACGTTATTAAATAACAGTACACGTGTTTATCAGTTATTTTAACTATCTTATCATCAGTACTAAACCTTGGTATATTTAGTGGTCATGGACATAATATTAACAAACGTTGCTATGTTGGCTTGGTTAAATGTATTTTGAATTAACTAGGTCATTCAGACAATTTTCCAAACGGTTTCGTTGCAGGACTTTCCTTAAAATGTGTTAAATGAATTGACTGCATTAGGTTTAAATAAATAGTTTATGGAAAGATAAGGTGATGTATATTCATTTGTCTCCCTATATAATTATATTCGAAAGTTGTCGTTATTAATTTAATTATCTCCCATTTAGATATACAATTTGGAGGTTACTACATGTATATCCACATTAGATATTAGAGCCTGATACAACTTTACTGTCCATGTTAGGTATGTGGGGACATCCATGTCCCAAGAACACATGATATTGCTGCTCTAACAGTACCAGATATTTTCTTCTTCTGAAAAACTTATCAGGGGCTTTATGCAGAATAAAGCAGTTATCGATATAAATCCATACGGCCTTGACCTTTCTGTCAAAGGAGGAATTAGTATGTGTAAACAACTACATCAGTTTGTTTGTTTGAGAATGGTGTTTTACTTACGCAATTTTTAGCTCATTTTAGGCCATGATGGTTGATTTTTCTGTGGCGGAGGCAGACCACCCACTTATTCCTGGGTAGAACCAGTACTGTACATCTCCCGCCATCCGTAAGAATCAACACTTTCTCACAAGTAGAGCTCAATCCGCAGCGGTGAGAGGCGTGAAGGTTTACAATGCAACATCGCTAACCCTTGACCACGGAGTCGCTCACCAGGATGCTACACATGAAGTTTCATTTAAATCAGACTGTTTGTTTCTTTAAGGTTATACATAAGTTAATTTTATAACGTAGTAAATGACATGATCCACCCATTTTGAACAAACTTGAAAGGTCAATGCTAAGATGCTTAACATAATGTTTCATGAAAATTTCAGTGTTGGTTACTGAGAAGAAGACAGATGGATGACAGCCTATGGTAAAGCTGATCTTGCACAAGCCAGTTCAGCTTAGAAAACAATATAAAATGCAGTGTCCAATCTAGGATCTAAAAAGCAGGGGGGATTTTCCCCCCTTCCTCTAAAAATGTGGGGGGATTTTCAAAAGTAAAGGGGGATGGGTTCAAACAAATCTATTACACCCTTTTCATAACACCATTTCGACTGGAAGTCGCATAATTTTGAATATTTTTGATTCCGAGTCTGCGCTCATAAATCTACTTTCGTTTTCAATACATTTGTCTGCATTTGACAGTCAAAATGAAGCATTACAAAATTAGCGATTTCCCGTAAACGAAATTTAAATGCCAAAACTTTCCGATATATCATCGTATTTTCTCATTTCTTAGCAACATTTAATGTAATTTGCCAATAATAATTAATCAAAACGATTTAAAAACGAGAACAATGTGAAAACATTTGAAACGCAGATATTACGATCGATAAATTTCGTTAATTTTTTCTAAAATTCGTATTACGCATTTAACCATTTGATTTTATAAGCAGCCTCGTTTTCAGTCAAAATACAGGGAGACATCGTTTTAATGAAATGATTTTGTATAATTTTTGAATTATTGGTGCATCATTTCTTACAGAAATTCAAGAAATCGCTAAGCAGTTTTATCTCTTGTGTTTTATATCTTATTCTGGTGCGTTTTATAGCAAGCTTTAAATGCCATTTTAACATTTTTAATTACAATCCAAACATACTCAACTATCAGTCCTTTTGATTCCCCATGCCTAAGGTCAAAGTACTACCACAGTATGTCCGGCGCCCTCAGCCGAACAATAATTTGCTTCAACGGACCTCACGCACTATACAAATAACTCCGCTTTACTTTGAGATCACGAGGAATTAGTGACAAAAACACGTGACTCTGTTACACTTACCTGAGTTACATAACGAAAGGATATTACAATTTATGTTATCAATATTATATTGAAAACGTTCGAAGTTGTGTGCCCAATTAGTAAAGGTGCAAATTGTTCGAAGCTGGATGCCCAATTAGTGTAGCCGTACAGTTGCAAATTGTTCAAAGCTGTGTTCCCAATTAGTGTAGCCGTACAGTTGCAAACTGTTCGAAGCTGGGTGCTCAATTAATGTAGCTGTACAGTTGCAAATTGTTCGAAGATGGGTGCCCAATTAGTGTAGCAGTTCAGTTGCAAATTGTTCGAAGCTGTGTTCCCAATTAGTGCAGCTTTACAGTTACAAACTGTTTCAAGCTATGTGCCCAATTAGTGCATATTGTTCCAGTTTGTGTGCCCAATTAGTGTAGCTGTACAGTTGCAAACTGTTCGAAGCTGGGTTAGTGGGAACACAGCTTCGAACAATTTGCAACTGTACGGTTACATTGGATGTCCAGTTAGTGTAGCTGTACAGTTGTAAATTGTTTGAAACTGGATGCCCAATTAGTGTAGCTGTACAGTTGCAAATTGTACGAAGCTGGGTGACTAATTAGTGTAGCTGTACAGTTGCAAATTGTGCGTAGCCGGGTGCCCAATTAGTGTAACCGTACAGTTGCAAATTGTTCGAAGCTGGGTGCCCAATTAGTGTAGCTGTAGAGTTGCAAATTGTTCGAAGCTGGATGCCCAATTAGTGTAGCTGTGCAGTTGCAAACTTATTTAGTGTAGCTGTACAGTTGCAAATTGTTCGAAGCTGGGTGCCCAATTAGTGCAGCTGTACAGTTGCAAACTTTTCGAAGCTGGGTGCCCAATTAGTGTAGCTGTACAGTTGCAATTTGTTCGAAGCTGTGTACCCAATTAGTGTAGATGTATAGTTTCAAACTGTTGATGCTGGGTGCCCAATAAGTGTAGCTCTACAGCTGAAAACGTTCGAAAATGTGTGCCCAATTAGTGTAGCTGTAAAGTTGCAAATTGTTCGAAGCTGGGTGCCCAATTAGTGTAGCTGTACAGCTGCAAACTATTCGAAGTTGTGTGCCCAATTAGTGCAGCTGTACAGTTACAAACTTTCCGAAGCATGATGCCCAATTAGTGTAGCTGCACAGCTAAAACTGTTCGAAACTGGGTGCCCAATTAGTGTAGCTGTACAGCTGAAAACGTTCAAAGTTGTGTGCCCAGTTAGTGTAGCTGTAAAGTTGCAAATTGTTCGAAGCTGGGTGCCCAATTAGTGTAGCTGTACAGCTAGCTGCAAACTGTTCAAAGTTGTGTACTAAATTAGTATAACTGTACAGTTGCAAACTGTTCAAAGCTGGGTGCCCAATTAATGTTGCGCTACAGTTGCAAATTGTTCGAAGCTGGGTGCCCAATTACTGCTGCTGTACAGTTGCAAATTGTTCGAAGCTGTTTTCCCAATTAATGTAGCTGTGCAGTTGCAAACTTTTCGAAGCTGTGTGCCGAATTAGTGTAGCGCTACATTTGAAAACTGTTAGAAGCTGTGTGCCCAATAAGTGTAGCTGTACAGTTGCAAATTGTTCGAAGCTGGGTGCCCAATTAGTGTAGCTTTACATTTGCAAACTTTTTTAGTATAGCTGTACAGTTGCAAATTGTTCGAAGCTCGATGCCCAATTAGTGTAGCTTTACAGTTGCAAATTGTTCGAAGCTTGATGCTTAATTGGTGTAGCTGTACAGCTGTTCGAAGCTAAGTGCCTAATTAGTGTAGCTGTACAGTTTCAAACTGTTCGCAGCCGGGTGCCTAATTAGTGTAGCTGTACAGTTACAAATTGTTCGAAGCTTGGTGCCCAATTAGTGTAGCTGTATGTTTGCAAACTTTTTTAGTGTAGCTGTACAGTCGCAAATTGTTCAAAGCGGGTTGCCCAATTAGTGTAGCTTTACAGTTGCAAATTGTTCGAAGCTGTGTGCCCAATTAGTGTAGCTGTACAGCTGAAACTGTTTGAAACTGGGTACCCAATTAGTGTAACTGTACAGCTGAAAACGTTCAAAGTTGTGTGCCCAGTTAGTGTAGCTGTTAAGTTGGAAATTATTCGAAGCTGGGTGCCCAATTTGTGTAGCTGTACAGCTAGCTGCAAACTGTTCAAAGTTGTATGCTCAATTAGTATAACTGTACATTTGCAAACTGTTCAAAGCTGGGTGCCCAATTAATGTTGCGCTACAGTTGCAAATTCTTCGTAGCTGGGTGCCCAATTACTGCTGCTGTACAGTTGCAAATTGTTCGGAGCTGTGTTCCCATTATTGTAGCTGTGCAGTTGCAAACTTTTCGAAGCTGTGTGCCGAATTAGTGTAGCGCTACATTTGAAAACTGTTAGAAGCTGTGTGCCCAATAAGTGTAGCTGTACAGTTGCAAATTGTTCGAAGCTGGGTGCCCAATCAGTGTAGCTGTACATTTGCAAACCTTTTTAGTGTAGCTGTACAGTTGCAAATTTTTCGAAGCTCGGTGCCCAATTAGTGTAGCTTTACAGTTGCAAATTGTTCGAAGCTTGGTGCTCAATTAGTGTAGCTGTACAGCTGTTCGAAGCTGGGTGCCCTATTAGTGTACAGTTACAAATTGTTCGAATCTGGGTACCCAATTAGTGTAGCTGTACAGTTGCAAATTGTTCGAAGCTTGGTGCCCAATTAGTGTAGCTGTACGTTTGCAAACTTTTTTAGTGTAGCTGTACAGCTGCAAATTGTTCGAAGCTGGGTGCCCAATTAGTGTAGCTTTACAGTTTCAAATTGTTCGAAGCTGTGTGCCCAATTAGTGTAGCTGTACGGTTGCAAACTGTTCGCAGCTGGATGCCCAATTATTGTAACTGTACAGTTGCAAATTGTTCGAAGCTGTGTGCCCAATGAGTGTAGCTGTGCAGCTGCAAACTGTTAGAAGCTGTGTGCCCAATACGTTTAGCTGTACAGTTGCAAACTGTGTACCCAATGAGTGTAGCTGTGCAGTTGCAAACTGTTAGAAGCTGTGTGCCCAATTAGTGTAGCTGTTAAGTTACAAACTGTTCGAAGCTGGGTGCCCAATTAGTGTAGCTGTACAGCTGCAAATTGTTCGAAGCTGTGTGCCCAATTAGTGTAGATGTACAGTTGCAAACATTTTTAGTGTAGATGTACAGTTGTAAATTGTTCGAAGCTGGGTTCCCAATTAGTGTAGCTGTACGTTTGCAAACTTTTTTAGTGTAGCTGTACAGTTGCAAATTTTTCGAAGCTCGGTGCCCAATTAGTGTAGCTTTACAGTTGCAAATTGTTCGAAGCTTAGTGCTCAATTAGTGTAGCTGTACAGCTGTTCGAAGCTGGGTGCCCAATTAGTGTAGCTGTACAGTTACACATTGTTCGAAGCTGGTTGCCCAATTAGTGTAGCTGTACGTTTGCACACCTTTTTAGTGTAGCTGTACAGTTGCAAATTGTTCGAAGCTGGGTGCCCAATTATTGTAGCTTTACAGTTGCAAATTGTTCGAAGCTGTGTGCCCAATTAGTGTAGCTGTACAGTTGCAAACTGTTCGCAGCTGGAAGCCCAATTATTGTTACTGTACAGTTGCAAATTGTTCGAAGCTAGGTACCCAATTAGTGTAGCTGTACAGTTTCAAGATGTTCGAAGCTAGGTGTCCAATTAGTGTAGCTGTACAGCTGAAACTGTTCGAAGCTGGTTGCCCAATTAGTGTAGATGTACAATTGCAAATTGTTCGAAGCTGTGTGCCCAATTAGTGTAGCTGTGCAGTTGCAAACTGTTAGAAGATGTGTGCCCAATACGTTTAGGTGTACAGTTGCAAACTGTTCGCAGCTGTGTGCCCAATTAGTGTAGCTGTTAAGTAACAAACTGTTCGAAGCTGGGTGCCCAATTAGTGTAGCTGTACAGCTGCAAATTGTTCGAAGCTGTGTGCCCAATTAGTGTAACTGTACAGTTGCAAACATTTTTAGTGTAGCTGTACAGTTGCAAATTGTTCGAAGCGGGGTGCCCAATTAGTGTAGCTGTACAGTTGCAAATTGTTCGAGGCTGGGTGCCCAATTAGTGTAGCTGTAAAGTTTGAAACTGTTCAAAGCTGGGTGCCCAATTAGTGTAGCTGTACAGCTGAAACTTTTCGAAGCTAGGTGCCCAATTAGTGTAGCTGTACAGCTGAAAACGTTCAAAGTTGTGTGCCCAATTAGTGTAGCTGTAAAGTTGCGACTTGTTCGAAGCTGTGTGCCCAATTAGTGTAACTGTACAGTTGCAAATTGTTCGAAGCTGGTGCCAAATTAGTGTAGCCGTACAGTTTCAAACTGTTCGCAGCTGGGTGCCTAATTAGTGTAGCTGTACAGTTACAAATTGTTCGAAGCTTGGTGCCCAATTAGTGTAGCTGTATGTTTGCAAACTTTTTTAGTGTAGCTGTACAGTCGCAAATTGTTCAAAGCGGGTTGCCCAATTAGTGTAGCTTTACAGTTGCAAATTGTTCGAAGCTGTGTGCCCAATTAGTGTAGCTGTACAGCTGAAACTGTTTGAAACTGGGTACCCAATTAGTGTAGCTGTACAGCTGAAAACGTTCAAAGTTGTGTGCCCAGTTAGTGTAGCTGTAAAGTTGCAAATTGTTCGAAGCTGGGTGCCCAATTAGTGTAGCTGTACAGCTAGCTGCAAACTGTTCAAAGTTGTATGCTCAATTAGTATAACTGTACATTTGCAAACTGTTCAAAGCTGGGTGCCCAATTAATGTAGCGCTACAGTTGCAAATTCAAAGCTGTGTTCCCAATTAGTGTAGCCGTACAGTTGCAAACTGTTCGAAGCTGGGTGCCCAATTAATATAGCTGTACAGTGGCAAATTGTTCGAAGCTGGATGCCCAATTAATGTAGCTTTACAGTTGCAAATTTTTCGAAGCTGTGTTCCCAATTAGTGTAGCTCTACAGTTACAAACTGTTCGAAGCTGTGTGCCCAATTAGTGTAGCTGTACAGTTGCAAATTGTTCCAGTGTGTGTGCCCAATTAGTGTAGCTGTACAGTTGCAAACTGTTCAACGCTGGGTGCCCAATTAGAGTAGCTGTACAGTTGCAAATTGTTCGAAATTGTGTGCTCAATTAGTGTAGCTGTACAGTTGCAAACTGTTCGAAGCTGGGTGCTCAATTAATGTAGCTGTACAGTTGTAATTTTTTCGAAGCTGGGTGCCCAATTAGTGTAGCTGTACAGTTGCAAATTGTTTGAAACTGCGTGCCCAATTAGTGTAGCTGTACAGTTGCAAATTGTTCGAAGCTGGGTGCCCAATTAGCGTAGCTGTACACTTGCAAATTGTTCGTAACTGGGTGCCCAATTAGTGCAACCGTACAGTTGCAAATTGTTCGAAGCTGTGTTCCCAATTATTGTAACAGTACAGTTGCAAAATGTCAGAAGCCGGGTGCCCAATTAGTGTAGCTGTACAGTTTCAAATTGTTCGTCATAATTGTGATCAGAGTCACGTAGGAAAACGGGACCGGCATTGCGTACGTGTATATAATACAGACACGATATAGTGTGATTTTGACTATTGTGAAATACTCGTAGTACTCAAAATGTGGATATTTACCAACCATTCAATGACAGGCCGTTTAATTCAAAATGAAGTCGTTTGATGCCGTACATATTGATTCGATGCGACGTGTAAACACTGTTCATTCGTTGCAAATTGTTCGAAGCTGGATGTCCAATTAATGTAGCTTTACAGTTGCAAATTTTTCGAAGCTGTGTTCCCAATTAGTGTAGCTCTACAGTTACAAACTGTTCGAAGCTGTGTGCCCAATTAGTGTAGCTGCACAGTTGCAAATTGTTCCAGTGTGTGTGCCCAATTAGTGTAGCTATACAGTTGCAAACTGTTCAAAGCTGGGAGCCCAATTAGAGTAGCTGTACAGTTGCAAATTGTTCGCAATTTTGTGCTCAATTAGTGTAGCTGTACAGTTGCAAACTGTTCGAAGCTGGGTGCCCAATTAGTGTAGCTGTACAGTTGCAAATTGTTTGAAACTGCGTGCCCAATTAGTGTAGCTGTACAGTTGCAAATTGTTCGAAGCTGGGTGCCCAATTAGCGTAGCTGTACACTTGCAAATTGTTCGTAACTGGGTGCCCAATTAGTGCAACCGTACAGTTGCAAATTGTTCGAAGCTGTGTTCCCAATTATTGTAACAGTACAGTTGCAAACTGTCAGAAGCCGGGTGTCCAATTAGTGTAGCTGTACAGTTTCAAATTGTTCGTCATAATTGTGATCAGAGTCACGTAGGAAAACGGGACCGGCATTGCGTACGTGTATATAATACAGACACGATATAGTGTGATTTTGACTATTGTGAAATACTCGTAATACTCAAAATGTGGATATTTACCAACCATTCAATGACAGGCCGTTTAATTCAACATGAAGTCGTTTGATGCCGTACATATTGATTCGATGCGACGTGTAAACACTGTTCATTCGTTACAAAGTGAATTAATACGGTTCGAAGTGAAATGATACGGTGTAAAATGTCAAACCATACGACGCAAATAGAAATCATTCAGTGCAATGACAAACCATTTGACAAAAAAACTTATGAAATACAATAAAATACAAGTCGGTAAAATGTGAAGTGATACAGAACAAAGTAAATCAGCATGATGCAATATGAATCAGTTTAACTCAAACACATTTAGTCTGGTGGTAAGTAAAGTAATCGGTCGACAATAAAGTCGGTGCAATGCAAACGTAATCCGTTCGTCATTACGTGCAAAGTGAAACGGTACGACATCTGGCGGCAGCACTGTCGATATTTGCCACATTACTTGCAGGGTTATTTCCCCTACATATGATAAATCAAAGTACTGAAAGTTCTGATAATGCAAAGACTGTATGAATATTTACACGATTGCTGAACATTTAAAATTTCCATAATTTTTACAGTTTAACCAACTTGGCGTTCTTGGGCGACCTACCAAAATCGTAGAGGATCAATCCATCCCAAATATAGTGTGATAAATTGTCTAATATTAAACTGTTTCAAATCTAGACTAGAATATTATTTTATGAAATTGCTGATGGATAGACAGATTTGTATTTTATGGCCAAACTCCAGATTATTCGAGTTTTCATTCATAATGACAATGTTTAAACTGCATTTTGTTAGGATGTTTATTTTTATTTGCATGCATATTTTAAAAAAATGTTTTTATTCCATTTTCAAAAATATATTATGAAGTCTTAAGCCTATTTATTTCTCAGTATGTTTGGTGAATTCGGACACTTTACTTACAAAAGGATTTAATGTTTTGTTTGTAAACATGTATTTCGAAATCGACTAAATTATGAAACTACACATGGCTGCGACATTTTAACCTACTACGTCCAGCAATGTTCTGTCCTGTTCTTCTTCTTGTTGTTTATTTATCCAAATTTGTCACTTTTTACCCGTGTATTTACTTATAGTCAGTTTCAATTCCTCTTTCCAATTTTTTTTTTTTTAAGTAAATACTACAGTGAAGTTTCTATTCAATGTGTGGGACAGACATAGGGAAGTTGAATCAACGGGTAGTGCCTCTTGTTATTTGTCCCTGCAGCAGAAGACGTTTCTAGGTTACGCGGCCGCCACTGAACTTGGACAAGTACAAAACCAGTTACATCAGACTAGACACATCAGAGTTATAGCCTTTGTTTTTTTTAAAAATTGTTTTCCAGTAGGCCTTAGACTATTCACGCCAGTAGAGTGATATGGGCCCTCATGTGCATCTTGTTCCCGGAAGACTACTTAATACACGTCATTCTGTAAATGACATAATTTTAGGCATAGAGGTCATCTTGAGTGACAGTTTGGCCATAAAACACAAATCTGTCTATCCATCAGCAAGTTTCTAGTCTAGATTTGAAACAGGTGCCTAAAGTAAAATCGTGGTAAATTATTTATTTTACACGCGACTGATACGATTTTTTCACATACACTAGTTGAGATGCTCATATAACTAGCAAGCAAATATTTTGAATTAAGAAGTCTTAAATCCACGAATATTATACAATTAAAAATAATGTTTTATGTAAACATTACGTGTAACTGTGTAACATTTTCCCTCTACACAATTGCTCGCTTTCCCTGTCATTTGATTATTGCGTCAAAAAGCACGGGAAACGTCGTGTATTATCCACGCACATTTCGATGCGTAACATCAGCGTTTTTGCTCAATAACATTAGCAAGAGGGTAAGTTTGGCATGGCTTAAAATAATTATTTTGCATAGTAGTATTACGTGTTCAGCATCACCTAATTGCAGCAACAATAAACTATTATTTGAATTGTTTTTATATTGGTTTGTTGATTTTTATAAATACTATCGATCCTTTTCCAATTTCTATTTTTGCATAACGCTTGCGAAATAATGCGCGATTTCTCACAGTATGCGTTTTTCCGACATGGGGTTATGTTATGAAATTTTACCACAATGCACAATTTAAACTGTGTCATATATAGTTATATAATAAAACACAAACTAGCAGATTTAGGTAATGATACAAGCATATTAGTTTTTAGCTACATTTGAACGTGTTCGTAACACCCGTAACGCTTGTAATAATTTCAATGTGTTTTCACATTTTTTCGTGGGTAAGATTTTATTTTGTCATATTTGTCATATATGGTTTCAAATACCATTGCATTTTGCTGCACATTTCAAATATTGTCAGAACAAAGATATTGAAAACGGAATTTTGTGTTGATATTCTTTAAATTAAAAATATGCGAACGTTTTTCCTATTTCTTATTTATAAAAAATGTAAACATTTGTGTAAATTGCCCGCTTTTGAACGTTCAGACATGAGTATGCGCATAATTGTCATATTGTTTTGCGTGTATATGCTAAGTAAATTACATTTTGTAATATTTTTAAATATTGTCAGAACAAAGATTTTGCAAACGAAAATTCATGTTGATATAATTATAAATAAACGTAAGCGAACATTTTTGCGATTTCTTAAAAAATATTACACAATGAAAGAAGCGCCACATCACGTCATTGGTTTAAACACATTATTTCACATGTTCTTACAACATAGTATTTGTACACAATAGAAGAAAAAGGATTAGAACGAAAATAAATTACTTATGACGTTCTTCTCCTAGGCATGATAATAATTGTACACAATTGATGGCAAGTAGTAATTTGATACGTTTTGTAATATAAATTCTGGAAGTGTGTATGAGCAATGACATAACGTCATTTCAGACTTGTTCAAGAAATTGAAAAAAATATTGTCTCATTTTTGTCTGACTGGACACATGACTCATTGTCATTAAATCGACTGACTGTGTTTAGTTAAATAATATGATTTTAATATATTCGTTCAACACGTAAAATGTTGTTTTTATGATAGCCTACAGGGTGCAGTACCGAGAGAGTAGTTTAAGAATTAAACATACATCCAACGGAAGAAAGAAAAAAAGAGAGAATACAACAAGATATATCGTATTATTGTATTATTAATAGCCACTATGTTAATAATATGCGAATAAAAATAAAGTAAAATAGATCGCGCTAGTCATTTTTATCTGCAATCTTGCAAACGCTTGAATTTCGTTAGCAAACGCTTGAATTTCGTTAGCAACGTCAAATCTTGGGGGGCACTCCTCAGTTTCGCATGAATGTCCATGGATGGTGTAAATCAGAAAGAAATCAACTAAGCATCTTTTAGGTCCATGGATGGTCTTTATAATAATTATGAAGCACATGTTTGATGTTTTTTTCAGTTTTGATTACTTCTAAGTTTATTTTGGTGTATTGGAATATGCATTCTTTGGGTTTTTTGGAGGCTATAAATAGAAAAATGTGAACCAAGCAAAAACTTCCTAAAAGTAGTTAAAATGGCTGATTTTCACTGACGAGGAGATCAGCGTGGAATAACTTTTTAAAATGCCGGACTATGTATGTAAAATTTAGCATTTCCTGATATGCAAGAGCATTATGAGTGCAGACATGACCCTGATATGTGTAGGAATTTTTTTTTTTTTTATTTATTGACATTTGAAATATTGCTAAAATTGCATTTTTAGCATGTTTTAAGGGGTGGGGTAATCTTAAAGAAATGGGACTAAAGTTGTACAGAAAATGCTTTTTGATACTTCTATTTGGTATGGAAACATGGGTAATTTTATTGTCTTCTAAGAAATGTATGACGCAATGATGATGTGATTTATTTTTGCTCAAGGATTCAGGCTAAGAGCGTGTCATGTGTTTGATGATTGAGAAATGTACATTAAACTGTGGAGTGCCCCCTTGACGTTTGTTACCGAACAGCGTACGTCGCGTCAATATGATCGATACGTGTATATATACATGTAAAATACCTTTTGATGCAAGGCATCAAAGACGCCGCATTTTTGTTTAAAAAGGGAAGTTAATGAGCTGCAACGCATGTGAAAAACTGAATATGTTCTTACAGCTGATCAAAAGCTCTTTTAAATAATAGAAACAACCCCCAATTAGGCAACATGAGTCATGAATCAGGTAATGTTGGGTAGTGGGCAATAAATACGAGAAAGATGCATTTTTATTTTCATTTGCTAACACATTTTTGTACAAAATAAAACAAGACATTGACTTATATTGTCTTCATTGTCCCAATAAATTGTAGATTTTCATTATTCGGAAAAAAGATGAGGGATGCCATATATATTTACAGATTAGTCTCGGCCAGCTAGACCGTATCATGCATATGTCTTACTTGCAGATATCGGTCTGGGCAGATTAGGCCAATTAAAGCGCCCACTAGCGATTAGTCAAATTTATTCGCGCGTTTTTTTCACGTGCATAAAGGTGACGTTTGCGTGACGTCATGTTGTAAATAAACGTGCAACGTCAATTGGTGATGCACCTGTTACCATTTTTGACGTCACATGCTGCTTCTCAAAAGTTGAAAGTAAGAAATTATTACGAAATTAATTTAGAAATAAGTGTTTTGAAAGTCTCGTTGAATCACTCAAAATCTCGCCAAAATCGCCCAAAACGAGAGGGCGATTTTAAACGTCGTAGTTTCTCTAGGCCCTGGTTCTGGATCCGTGTAGCATAGCGTAACGAAGAAATCAGAAGCGGGCCGGGTGACCGAGGCTAATTTACCGGAATCAGTTTCTTGAAGTATGTGTAGCAAGAATTGTGAATCGCAGAACTAAGTCTAAATATGTGAATCAGTAGAAAGTCACATTGTAACATATTGTTTCAACAAAAGCGAAATGAAACAAGTTGATGGAATGCTCGAGGAATTTGATAGATTGAAAGCGTTTTCTGTATTATGGAATTTTAAATTGAATAGTGGTATCTGAAACAGTAATATATGTAAAAATCAGAAAATGATTGTTATTGAAAAGTTTCTATTTTCAAACTACGGTGATGAATATGCAATTGAAACTGATCTTATGGGGAAACATATAGTAACCAATTAAGGAGAAATGTGTACCTGTGGGAAAACACGCATATGAAATAACACATAGGCATAACAACATTATAATGGCATGCAAACTCTCAACAACAAGAATAAGTAGTATGTATTGGTATGCAATACAATGTCCCCTACCGGTCATTGTGTGATAATTTAAATTTTTTTGGAGGGTAATTACTTTTCTCCTTGGATGAAGTGACACAGGAACATGTAATTGCATAATGTAACGTAATAGCAATGTAATGCGTTACTGCATTAGGTAGCGTGTTAAATTAAGAAGCGTAAAATTTCCAATTAGCGGTCTGAAAAATATGAGACTAAACATAACTTTTCATATAAGCTAGTCTACCTACCCATAAAACGTCATGCGAATATCTCATTCCTAGCGGAAACCATTTTATTTTATTTTCAGTAGCAGTGACCTTGGCCTGGATCCTAGTGACCCCCCAAATGCAATCACAAGCTTTCTTTTCATATAAACTACATACCCATAAAGTGTCATTCCAATATCTCATTCCTAACTGGAGTTATTGAGCGGAAACTTCTATTTTTAGTAACATTGACCTTGACCTAGTGACCACAAATGCAATCTCAAGCTTCATGTTCTTATACGCTACCTAACCATAAAGTTTCATTCCAATATGTCAATATCTGGCTTGCATCTATGTCTACAATACCATGCATTTTGACAAGCATACTCGAGTGTGGGTCTCACTAGTGAAGTGTATGCAGCGTCTCTCACGTTCTTGGTGCATCCCCGCAGATTACGTCTTAGGAAGCCTACTGTTCTTGAAGCCTTTCCAGCTCTATTTTGCACTTGAGTCTTCCATGACAGGTCGTTGCTGATAGTGACACCTAGGTACTTTCCACTGTCAACTGCTTCTAAAGTGTGGCCGTGAAGCATGTATGAATTCTTCTTACAGAACTTCCTGTTAGTACCTAGGTGTAGCACCGTGCACTTCTGGGGATGGAATTTCATCTGCCATTTCTGCTCCCATTCTTCTAGGGCTGAAAGATCCTGTTGGAGCTGTGCTGCATCTGCGTCGTTCTTGATGTGTTTATACAGCAAACAGTCATCTGCGAAAAGGCGAGCATCTGATGAGGAAACTACTTCCGGTAGGTCATTAATGTAGGCCAAGATAACAATGGTCCCAGTACTGTTCCTTGTGGAACACCTGAAATGACATCAGCTTGAGTAGACGTGTAGCCCTGCAGGAGAACTTGTTGCTTCCTTTGGTCCGTATCATACTTAAATCAACGATACTGACCCTCGCGGTACGTAACGCATGGCGAGGTTTAAATAGTATGATACAGTATCATACTCAAAATGTCAGTATCATACTTAATAATTTCAGTATCATACTTAATAATTTCAGTATCATACTAAACGCTTCAGTGTCATTCTAAAAATGTCAGTATCATTCTCAAAATGTCAGTATCATTCTAAATAAGATCAGTACCATTCTAAATAATATCAGTATCATTCTAAATAATTTGAGTATCATATTAAACCATTCAGTATCATTCTAAACCATTCAGTATCATTCTATTCAGTATCATTCTAAACCATTCAGTATCATTCTAAACCATTCAGTATTATTCTAGAAATGTCAGTATCATTCTGAAACATTCAGTATCATTCTAAATAGTGTCAGTATCATTCTAAATAATTTGAGTATCATTCTAAATATTTGCAGTATCATACTAAGCTATTCAGTATCATGTTACTGATCCAATTTGGCTGATATTCGAACTTGTCCAAGCTATCATTGGTATTAACAATATGTGCAAGTTTGGTAACGATCAAATAATAATACCGATGTAGTTATATGTTTGCAATTTCGTTACATTTAGTTGTAATATTGTCAGTGACTAATTCATTTATTTGCACATACTCATTGCTTAGAAAGGTTACGTCCACAGCTTGTCTCGCTAAAACTGTAGTGCATCCCTACGAACGACTGCCTCTGGGCCACAAATACTATAATAATATGATATTTGTTCAATATGGGCTAGTAGTCCAGTTTACAGCTGTCGCTTGCATATGGACTTTAGCTTTACTATTACAATCGGGAGCTATACACCCAAACCCTGGACCTACACTATCAAACAATTCCTCCGCGTTGTCTGACTCTAATATAGAAAGTACAACTTCGCATATTTCAGAAACTCTTGATCTTTCACACAATTTGTCATTGATTCATTACAATGTCCAAAGTTTACGGCCAAAACTTGATCTGCTAAGTGTGGAATTGAACCAATTTGATATTCTTACCTTTTCCGAAACTTGGCTAAATGAATCCTTGCACTCAGAAGAACTTTCTATCCCGTCCTTTTATAGCCCTGAACGAAAAGATCGCTCTGGAGATAATCATGGCGGTGTTATTGTATACATCAAGAATAATCTCAAATATATACGAAGGAAGGATCTTGAAATGCCCCGTTTGGAATGTATTTGGATTGATATTTCACTAAATCATAAACACATACTCATAGGAGTATTTTATAGACCTCCAAGTGCTGATTCAAATTATTATAATATGAGAGAAGATTCTATCCACCTCTCAGTAGATACAGGTATTACAGATATTATTGTTACGGGGGATTTTAACTTGAATATGCTTAATTGCCAAAGCGCTCGTAAAATAAACTCTTTATGCCAACAGTTTGGTCTAAGTCAAACTATAAATGAACCTACTCATTTCACTGAACATTCATCTTCTCTAATTGATATCATGCTAGTTAGTAATAAAGATAATTTAATAATAAGTGGCGTTGCCGATCCCTTTTAAGATCAAGAACGAAGGTACCATTGTCCAATTTTTGCTATTTTCAAGTTCAAGAAACCTAAATTCAAATCTTATACTAGAAAAATCTGGAAATATGATCAAGGTGATTATAATCTATTGCGAAGTAAAGCTATCGAAACTGTTTGGTCGGACTTATCAGATGATGATATTAATGTCTATGCAAGTAATATAACAAACACAATTGTATCTATAACTGAACAATGCATTCCAAATCTGATAATTCGTATTAGACCTTACGAACCTCCTTGGATTAACAGCTTAATAAAACGAAAAATTAGAGCTAGAAAAAGATTATATAAAAAGGCCAAACTATCAACACTTCAACACCACTGGGATAAGTTTAGACAAATTAGAAATGAAGTTATAACATCAATACGTGAATCAAAACTAATTTACTTCGATAGTCTCTCCCGTAAACTTAAATCCCCTGATATTTCCTCAAGGGACTGGTGGAAAACACTCAAAACCTTTATTTCTTCCAATAACAAACCCTCCATTCCATCTCTTTTATACAACGATCAGGTCGTGTCAGATGAAACAGAAAAGGCCAATTTACTTAATGATTTTTTTAAAAAACAGACAATTTTAAATGACAATAACGTCGAAGTTCCCTTCATGTCCCCTAGTAACGTTAGCATGCATTTAATGGTACTTACCCCAGATGAAGTTCAGTCCGTCTTAAAGTGTCTCCCAATTGGTAAAGCAACTGGTCCAGATGAAGTTAGCAACCGTATCCTTCGGGAACTTTCCAGTGAGCTACCAATTCCTCTTTGTAATTTGTTTAATAAATCTCTAGCTGATGGAAAAGTCCCGAATATTTGGAAGGAAGCTTTTGTGTGTGCCGCTTTCAAGAACGGTGACCCATCATCTGTTAATAACTACCGTCCTATCTCTCTTTTAAGTAACATTAACAAAGTTTTGGAAAGATTAGTCTTTAAACATGTATTTAATTTTCTTCGCGTCAATAGTTTTCTATCGGCTCTGCAGTCTGGCTTCATGCCGGGCGATTCGACCGTAAATCAACTTACTTATCTTTATAATACTTTCTGTCAAGCACTGGATGTAGGTAAAGAAGTAAGAGTTATCTTCTTTGATATAAGCAAAGCTTTCGATCGCGTATGGCACAAAGCTCTTTTAGCGAAACTTAAGTCTGCTGGTATGTCGGATGCACTTATAAACTGGTTTTCCAATTATCTAGAAAATAGACGCCAATGCGTTATAGTTCCTGGTGCTAAATCAGAGTGGATTTCTATAAACGCAGGGGTACCACAAGGCTCTATCTTAGGGCCTCTTCTATTTTTAATATATATCAATGACATTGTTACGGATATAGATTCCAACATTCGTCTGTTCGCTGATGACACAAGTATATATATTAGTGTTGACCATGTAAATACCGCAGCCGATATCCTAAATTCCGATATAGTAAAAATAACTGACTGGGCGAATAAATGGCTTGTCACTTTTAACCCTACAAAGACTGAATCATTATTGATATCTCGTAAAAGAAACAAACCCATACATCCACCTTTAAATATGCTTAATCAACAAATACCAGAAGTTACAACTCATAAACATCTGGGCCTGAAGCTTTCAAACGACTGCAGTTGGCATTACCACATAGAATATATGACAGCTAAAGCATGGACCAGAATAAATATAATGAGAAAACTTAAATTCCAGCTGGATCGTAAATCCTTAGAAATAATATATATTAGTTTTATAAGTCCCCTGTTAGAATATGCGGATGTTATCTGGGATAACTGCACACTTTATGAAAAACTGGAACTAGATAAAATCCAAAATGAAGCAGCTAGAAATGAAACAGGAGCTACCAAACTTGTATCCTTAAATAATTTGCACACGGAAGTAGGCTGGGAAACGCATGACGCTCGAAGGCGTAAACATAAGCTTGTTCTATTTTATAAAATGAATCATAACTTGGCACCACCGTATCTTACTACATTAGTTCCTCCTCTAGTAGGAGACGAGTCTCGATACAGCTTACGAAATGCAAATAATCTTCAAACAATTCATTCTCAAACACAAAATTACTCCGATTCATTTTTACCTTCTGTTGTTCGTGAATGGAATTTACTCCCGCAGGACGCCAGATCCTTAGGATCTGTCTACTCTTTCAAACGATATCTTACCCATGAAACACGTCCACCGAAGTATTACTACACAGGTGACAGGAAAGCACAAATCCTACACACACGTCTCAGAACAAACTGTTGTTCATTAAACCATCACTTGTTTATCAAAAATATAACTGACTCTCCTCTGTGTCACTGTGGTAGTATCGAGAACACTGATCATTTCTTCTTCACGTGTCCAACCTATCACATTATTCGCTTAGAACTTATCAACTCTCTTTCAAATATATGTACTATCTCAACTAATATTCTCCTTTTTGGTGACCCCAATCTCAGTTACGAAACAAATAAAGTGATCTTCGAAAATGTGCAAAATTTTATATTAAAAAGCAAACGATTTTAAACTGACATTACTTATCACACATCAGTAAATGAATAAGTTAGATGCTGCTAGTACGGATGGTTCGCCCCTACCCATTGTCGCCGCCCATATTTCCCTTACACTTTTTTTTATATAGTAGTATTATTATTTAATATATCAATTTTATTATCTTTTGTGTGTGCGTTTTTCTTAGCTTTCAAACGTACTTTTCCTTCTAAATCTTGATAACATTTTCCATTGTATAAGAAATATTATGTTTCTATTTTCTCTTCTTGAGTAATGTATAATAAATCTGCCATTCTAGTGTACATATAAACATGGTAAGGAAAGGAACTTAATAAGCATTACGCTTCCGTTCCAATCCTTTATTTGTTGTTATTGTATATATGCTTAACTTGTAAATACAATGAATAAAATGTGTTTAAACTAAATAATAAATGAAGGTGTTAGAGCGTTCACAAGGCAGAAAATAGCAATTTTCAGAAAAAACAAGGGCCATAACTCCGGCGTTACTGATCTGATTTGGCTGGTTTTCGAACTTTTCCGAGCTTTCATTGATATTAACAATCTATGCAAGTTTGGTAAAGATCAAATACTAAATGAAGGTGCTAGAGTGTTCACAAGGCTTAATATGGCATTTTTCAGCAAAACAAGGGCCACAACTCCGGTGAAATTTATCCGATCCGGCTGGTTTTCGAACTTGTCCGAGCTTTCATTGATATAAAGACACTGGCAAAGTTTCGTAAAGATTCGATTAATAATGAAGGCCCTAGAGTGTTCACAAGGCAAAAGTTAACAGACGGACGACGGACGGACGGACGGACGGACGGACGACGGACAACTCGCCATCCCATAAGCTCTGCTGGCCTTCGGCCAGTAGAGCTAAAAATCATACATTTTAAGTATACTACTGTCCCTTTCCTGAAGAGGGCTGTAATAAATATACTTAATATTTGTATTTATTTATATTATATTTATTTATATTTTCTTATAAATTGTCTTGTATAAAACGGGTGTATTCTGATAATATTGGCATATAAGACGATGTGTAACAAATTGCCCCGACAGGTGTAACAATTTGCCCCAAAGAAAGGGGCAATGTGTTACAGTTAAGTGCATTTTTAAATAATGGTATTTTCAAATGTTTCATACAGTCTTTGTTTTTTTGAAGGTCTTTAAAAATACGAACATTTACGATCTTTCGGAAAATGTAAAGATATGTTCATTTATTGCAAAATAACATTTAAAAAATGAATTATTTGAAAAATGTACATCTCGCCCGGTCTCCCCTATATACCCATACTATCAAAAAGTATGAAAGTGGACAGACATTGCCTTGAAAATGATATTTCTTTAGCAATCATTGTTAAGCTGAACAGTTTTAGACTGTTCAAACCTATGCGACCAGGTCCCAAATACAAATACAATAGTTGAGATGGGTCCAGTCTAATCAGTAACACGATCTGGTGCTTGAGTGTATTAGTGCACGTAGACAGTTTACGAGTATTTGCAAGATAGATAGTTTACATAGTCAAAACCACACTTTGTTGAGCCTGTAAACAGGCGCTAAGAGTGCTGTTTTTTTCTACGTGCGGCTGTTTTTTTCTACGTGCAGCTGATCACATGTTTGATAATTTTTTGTCCGGTTGATAAAAGGCATACGACTGAAATAATCGGTAAACAACATGGAGGGTCTCCCAGGGGTTATGGGGAACAAGGGAGCATGCCCATTTATGTTTGGGGAACAAGGGAACATTGTCTGTTATTGGTAAAATGTTTGGGGAACAAGGGAACATTGGGTCATACTTTTAGGGAAAATGGAACATGGACCCCCACTGGGAGGGATTGTCAAAACTGGCAGATAAAGCTGCCAATGTACACTCGAAGAAACCAAAGGGACTTATTTCTTGTAACAGCGAGCTCGATGTTTCTGCCTCACTACGATACCACGCCGTAAACACATGCTGCCTCACTACAATACCACGCCGTAAACACATGCTGCCACACTACGATACCTACAATACCACGCCGTAAACAAATGCTGCCACACTACGATACCTACAATACCACGCCGTAAACACATGCTGCCACACTACGATACCACGCCGTAAACACATGCTGCCACACTACAATACCACGCCGTTAACACATGCTGCCACACTTCGATACCACGCCGTAAACACATGCTGCCTCACTACAATACCACGCCGTAAACACATGCTGCCACACTACAATACCCCGCCGTAAACACATGCTGCCACACTACGATACCTACAATACCACGCCGTAAACACATGCTGCCACACTACGATACCGACAATACTACGCCGTAAACACATGCTGCCACACTATGATACCAAGCCGTAAACACATGCTGCCACACTACAATACCACGCCGTAAACACATGCTGCCACACTACAATACCACGCCGTAAACACATGCTGCCACACTACAATACCACGCCGTAAACACATGCTGCCTCACTACAATACCACGCCGTAAGCACATGCTGCCACACTACGATACCACGCCGTAAACACATGCTGCCACACAACGATACCACGCCGTAAACACATACTGCCACACTACAATACCAAGCCGTAAACAATGCTGCCACACTACAATACCGAGCCGTAAACACATGCTGCCTCACTACAATACCACGCCGTAAACACATGCTGCCACACTACGCCGTAAACACATGCTGCCTCACTACAATACCACGCCGTAAACACATGCTGCCTCACTACAATACCACGCCGAAAACACATGCTGCCACACTACAATACCACGCCGTAAACACATGCTGCCTCACTACAATACCACGCCGTAGACACATGCTGCCTCACTACAATACCACGCCGTAAACACATGCTGCCACACTACAATACCACGCCGTAAACACATGCTGCCTCACTACAATACCACGCCGTAAACACATGCTGCCACACTACAATACCACGCCGTAAACACATGCTGCCTCACTACAATACTACGCCGTAAACACATGCTGCCAAACTACAATACCACGCCGTAAACACATGCTGCCACACTACAATACCACGCCGTAAACAAATGCTGCCTAACTACAATACCACGCCGTAAACACATAGCATGATACCCTTCCCAGTCACATTATCCTAACACCGGACCGACCAGTCTTTATATGTTGCACGCCAAGTAAGTGACCTACTAGTACCATTTGTATGAAGTCGGGTATCACCCGGCCTGGGATCGAACCCACTACCTCCAGCATGCGAGGCGGGCGCTATAAAACTAAACAACCGACGGAAAGAGTGATAGGTTTCTCTCCATAATGAGCGTTTCATTTGAAATGTACGCATGTTACCTTTCGGTATAATTAATGAATCAGCCGAGTCGTCGAGTTTTCCGGACCTAACTGTTTGATTAAATCGTGTGGATAATAGCTTCATTGAATATGCGACTGAAACACATTATGATGCATTTATTCGTATTTGGACAGACACCCATTGTTCTTCCAGATCAGCCTTGACTTCTATTTGAATGACCTACACGCAGAATATTGGATTTTAGCGAAAACAAGAAAATATCGCTAGCCTTGGATAATGTAAGGCCAAAGTACAGTAAGGTGTCATAAACAAAATATTTGTCCATGAGTTTATTTTTTTTTTTTTTTTCAAACAAACACAATACTTGAAACATCCATACACACTGTCCATGACGTATATGGGTTGGGAAATTTGAAATCAAAAACTAAAGGGACACATGGCTTGAGTTTTATATCAGGCATTAAAATTAGTACAGCGATTTTTTAACTTTAAAACTGCTTGCATATCATTAAATAAAAAAAAAGAGTTATTTCCTTTATTATTCTACATATTTTTTAAATATATTATTGGTGCAATATTATCAAAAGTCAATAATATGTAAAAATAATTTGCTTTGAACTATTCTAACAATTAATATTAATGATTGAACACATTCGAGAAACACGCCGCAAGTTTTTAAAAAAAAATCAAGATTGCCGTGTGTCCCTTTAATATAACTGAGTAAATCGTGTGTCAAACATCCCGACGTAAACACATCATAATTATTAGTTTGTATTGGGAGAGCAACCTCAGAAGGAGATGAAATGAAGGATGCAGTATCCATCAGACATATCTCTGATTTAGAGCTAACCCAGAAGTTTACGTAGCTCTAAAGCAAATGCCTTTTATATCCACTAAATTGTTTGACAGCAAAAGTATGGTCTATCTTATGACTACTATAATATCTGTAGCACTCTTCTTTCTGGGTGTAATTTGCCAGTATATATTATTAGGGCTCCTTTTTTATTTTTAGAACTAAATGCGCCCTGCTGCCTAAGTCGGTTCCCTACGGTTGCAGTGGCATGTGCTAAAAACCTGGGCCCTGTTTTAATAAACATCTTACGATAAGTCTCAAATTTTAAAATCGTTCCCTTTTTTCACCTAAGCATTCCATGAAGACAATTATGTGTGCACGTAGTGCAGAAATATCACATGCAGAAGAAAATGAAATAAAATCAAGTTTATTTGAAAATTGCAATTTATAGTGAAGCATTTAAGAAATTGATTTACGATCAAAATGGTCGTACGTTGTTTCATAAAACGGGGCCCTGGAGTGGAGTGGAGTGGAGTGGAGTTGTGGAGTGGAGTGGAGTGGAGTTGAGTTGTGGAGTGGAGTGGAGTGGAGTTGAGTGGAGTGGAGTTCTTGGTTATATCTCTGTTCACAGACCTAATAACAAACAGACTGGATACTATGAAAATTATCTAAATGTTATGTGGCACAGTGTGAAAATTTCACAAACTATTTTCCAACTTTAAACACACATATCATGAAAAGTTTTATAGATACAAGTTTCATTCATGCCAAATCCCATCACAATTTTAATATTCTTTCCAATGATAGTATTTTGCTTTCTCTTACATTTAGAGCAAAAAGGGAGTTTGACGGATACTTTGACTATGTCAAAAGCTTGATTTTTAAGAGAAAAGTGAACAATTATGACATTTTTAACGTTAAACAGTTTTTTTAATACAATTTCTTATTTTGAAAATAATTATTATCCCATTTTGCTACTCACTATGAATCGTTTGAATGTATTCTCATCCACATCAGTGAGAGAGAAGATAGAAGGAAACGTTACAAGGTGCCACGTGATATTTTGGTTACTTCATTGGTTAAGATAGGAAGTTTCCTATCTGTTAATATGTCTGTGCCCTGTTATACATGTATACCCTTCACGGATAACTTCATACAAATATATTTATATTAACATGATACTTTCTAGTGAAAAGAAATAGCATCTAACTTCGAATAAACTTCAAATTTCGGTAGGTGGAGCTAAATATGTGTACGCATTCGGTGTGGTATGTGCAGCTAATTGTGCACGCATCCGGTGTACCTCAATAGAAAATAGCTATTCAGCAGTCTGAACAAACACTGAGGATATTTATTTGTCTTGCACGTATTTATCATTACCAACCTCCCAAAGTACGTTAGCGTTGATACTATAACAACGGGAAAATAATATAAACAATGTAAATTTAAGAACTGATTCGCAAATTTTTGGCTTTTATGCCTAGATTCAAATACAACTCAAACTGGTTGATCTAAAACATGTAGCTTTTGAGAAACGTGGATTAAAAAGATGTAAAGATAGTACCAGTAGTACCCCATATAGACGTATCTAGCACTGATCTAGAAACACGATTAGTGTTTGCCCTACTTTTTCCTCCAATCGGTCGGCGTGAGGAATTAAAAAAAAATGGCGAACTTATTCATGTAAATTTCTAACGATCACCAATTTTAAAGCATTAAGTAATCGCTTACTAAATAAAAAGAGCGCGAACGTGTTCAGAAGCGTGGTTTCGTAGAAGCGCTGGTACTAAATTAAACAAAAGTAGGTCAAACACTAAGTCAGTTAGAGGCTATGAAGTGGAATTTTAACAATTTAGAAACCCCGGTCAGTCGCTGCGCTCCTTCCCAGAGGCGTAGCCAGGCTAAAATCTTAAGTACGCACCCTTAATGCCGAAGGGGTAGGTGCGGGAGTGGGGGTGGTTAGGGGGGCCTCCCCCTAGAAAATTTTAAAATATAGACATCCTTTGGCAGCCTCTGGTGGGTTTTTTGGTCACATTTTGGCGGCCTACTAGGGTAAAATAATTTCTTTAAAAATGTAAAAAACATATGTCAGGAGTTAAGTTAGCCTTCGATTTTATGCCATTTTTGGCCATAATTATTTTTTCATTTTTCAAATCGATGTTACGCACGTGCCTAAGTGCGTATCGCTGGCTACGTCTCTGCTTCCCTTAGGTACGGAAGCCCTGGAGGGACTTATTAGTTATTAGTTATTTGTTATTAGTTATTTCTTATTACTTATTTCTTATTACCTATTTGTTAAGGGCGGGTTAATGAAAACATGGCGAATATTTCGTTGATAAGTAATTTACTATATGTCTGTTTAGCATACTGACCAATCTATCTTATACTTTCAAAGATGTATTCACTTAGAATGTGTTATGTTCTTCACGTATACGGGTATAGCCCTGGAGGGACTTATAAGTTATGACTTATTAGTTATTACTTATTAGTTATTTGTTATTACTTATTAGTTATTACTTATTTGTTTTTACTTATTAGTTATTACTTATTACTTATTTCTTATTACTTATTTTTTATTACCTATTTGTTAAGGGCGGGTTAATGAAAACATGGCGAATATCTTGTTGATAAGTAATTTACTATACGTTTGTTTAGCATTCTTATACTTTCAAAGATGTATTCACTTTGAAGGTGTTATGTTCTTCACGAACGGGTGAAGCCCTGGAGGGACTTATTAGTTATGACTTATTAGTTGTGAATTATTACTTATTACTTATTTGTTATTACTTATTTGTTATTACTTATTTGTTATTACTTATTAGTTATTACTTATTTATTATTACTTATTAGTTATTACTTATTTCTTATTACCTATTTGTTAAGGGCGGGTTAATGAAAACATGGCGGATATCTCGCTGATTACTAGTTATTTACTATATGTTTATTTAGCATACTGACCAATCTATCGTATACTTTCAAAGCTGTAATTCAATTCACTTAGAATGCGCCAATACTCGTGAAGAATACAACACATTCTAAGTGAATTGCAGCTTTGAACGTATAATATAGATTGGTCTGTATGCTAAATAAACATATAGTAAATAACTTATCAACGAGATATCCGCCATGTTTTCATTAACCATGCAGACCTTAACAAGTAGGTAATAAGAAATAAGTAATAAGAAATAAGTAATAACTAATAAGTTATAACAAATAAGTAATAACTAATAAGTAATAACTAATAAGTAATAACAAATAAGTAATAACTAATAAGTAATAACAAATAAGTAATAACTAATAAGTAATAACTAATAAGTAATAACAAATAAGTAATAACTAATAAGTAATAACTAATAAGTAACAAATAAGTAATAACTAATAAGTAATAACAAATAAGTAATAACTAATAAGTAATAACTAATAAGTCAAAGTAATAAGTCTATCCAGGGCTTCACCCCTACGTGAAGAAGATAACACATTCTCTTTGAAAGTATAAGATAGATTGGTCAGTACGCTAAACATATAGTAAATTACTTATCAACGAGATATTCGCCATTTTTTCATTAACCCGCCCTTAATAAATAGATAATAAGTAATAACAAATAAGTAATAACAAATAAGTAATAACAAATAAGTAATAACAAATAACTAATAAGTCCCTCCAGGGCTTCCGTACTTAGGGTTCTTAATTGTTAAAATTTCACTTCATAGCCTCTAACTAATACTTGGTTTATCTAATATACGCTAGTTGTGAGAAACTGAGTCAAGACTTCAACATTGATGCCATCGTCGCCGCTAGAAAAGTAGCATCAGGCACATATGTTTTATTCCAAAACTGCAAGAAATAAATACCAGCCACTAAAGTGCAGTAATGTGGTGTTTGGAGAGTGGGTACTCTTCCTGCAGGTTACCAGTCTGCCTGAATGTGCATCTGGGGCTTCCTGCAGGTTACCAGTCTGCCTGAATCTGCATATGGGTCTTCCTGCAGGTTACCAGTCTGCCTGAATGTGCATCTGGGGCTTCCTACAGGTTACCAGTCTGCCTGAATGTGCATCTGGGGCTTCCTACAGGTTACCAGTCTGCCTGAATGTGCATCTGGGGCTTCCTACGGGTTACCAGTCTGCCTGAATCTGCATCTAAATGCTGATATTTTTGTATCAGAATTGTTCAGGAATGTACGGATTGAATTACATTTACATAAAGCAGACCATAATACACTTTGGGGACTTCATTTAATTACTTTGAGACGTGACATATTATTCTTTTAAACATCTGTTGTTTGCTTCATGTCATGAACTTGTACATTAAAGCTATTTGGAGGTTATGAGCATTATGCAAATTGAAAATGAACCTAGTATACATTTTCTAAAATCACCAACAGATTCGTGCTTGATTCAAACACATTGACAATTGACTGACACAAATAAATTATATATAATTAGAAGTTATGTACAACATCTCGCGGTCTCTATAAAGCCGGAAAATCACGAATGAATTTGAAGGTTATTTTTGTTATAGAAGCCTGTAGATTTAGAGATGTAGCTAAATGTTATGACCAGCTCAGCTATTCGTGTTTTTTTCTGTCTTTTACAAATGTTGGAGTCACACTCCATTCCACTCCACCACTCCACTTTTTGGAGTCAATGTTACCATTGAGTCGACTACAACTCCACCCCACTCCACTCCGCCCCACTCAGCTTTTTAGCACATGCCGGTTGAGTTTGTCTTTTCCACGCATATTTCTTGCATTAATGGATAAAAAACTAAATAACACAAATCCCACTTTGTAACTTCACCATATAAGCGTGCGTGCTTAAAGGCCCATAAAAATGTCCTCTGCCAACTGAGGTCGTTGTTCCCTCTGAGGTCGTTGTTTCAATATGTATGAACTTAGGGACCGGGCAATATTTATCGGGGGGTTGGGACCGGTGCAAATAAAAATGTTATACAAAAAAAAATGTACGTCCCATGGCAAGGAAACGAAAAAAAAAGGTATCGTCCCATGGTTTGTCGAGACAAAAAAAGTACCTGTCCCATGCCATTTTGCACCATTCCCGATGCCCAGATCTCCTTAGCAAATGAGGTTTGCTGCAAGCCTGCAGTGAACCATTTTGTTCACCATAACAATTTCTTAATTGTCGCCAATGTTCGCCACTAGCGGTGATGTTGCCGCAAACATTATGGTAATCTTTGTCGAATTTGCCGCAAACTCGCCAAAAAGCTATACATTTGCCAGAAACATTTATTTATTTGCAACGTTCACCACAACATTGCGACAAATTTTACCAATCCGATTTTTTTTTTATTGCACGCCTTAATATCACCACAATCTTTTAAATTCAGATTTGCTTTTTCTTTATTCACAGAACATCACGACACACTTTCAATTCTGAACTGCTGTATCTGAAGACTCTGTTAGCTAAAACAGCATCGCAAAACTTAGACTTTATACAGAGTTTTATTAATTCCAGTTACTTACTACTTTCTATTAAAAGTGAAATTTGTATTTTATGTCAAAGGACGTACCACTTGAACAAGTAATTTAGCCAAGTGTAATTTGTTTCGTGGAACCTTATTTTTAAACATTTATTCAATTGTGCCATTGCAAGAACATTTTTAAATATCAAACACCATGATGACTCCAACATTTACAATTAGAAAAATTAAAATTGTATCCCAAGTGCAAAATAATATGATCAGTATGACCTCAATAGGTAGATGTGTGTATTAGATACGTTTGTTGGTTTGTCTAGGGTCTGGTGCTGATTCTAAGATATCCTGGTCATATCCAGGCGCCATTGGTGCCTATTGGACTGCTATAGTTAGTGAGTGACATGTCCATGAAAATGGGAGTAATGCAGAAATGACAGCACACGACATCTCCATGAAAATGGGAGTAATGCAGAAATGACTGCACTCGACATCTCCATGAAAATGTGAGTAATGAAGAAATGACAGTGCTCGACATCTCCATGAAAATGAGAGTAATGACAGTACTCAACAGCGCTCGATATCTCCATGAAAATGAGAGTAATGCAGAAATGACAGTGCTCAACATCTCCATGAAAATGAGAGTAATGCAGTAGTGACAGCGCCGATATCTCAATAAAAATTCGAGTAATCCAGAAATTACAGTGCTCGACATCTTCATGAAAATTCGAGTAATGCAGAAATGACAGCGCTCGACATCTTCATAAAAATGGAAGTAATGCAAAAATGACAGCAGTCGACATCTCCATGAAAATGTGAGTACTGCAGAAATGACAACGCTCCACAACTCCATAAAAATTAGAGTAATGCAGAAATGACAGCGTTCAACATTTCCATGAAAATGAGAGTAATGCAGAATTGGCAGCGCTCAACAGTACTCAATATCTCCATGAAAATTGGAGTAATGCAGAAATGCAGTGCTCGACATCTCCATGAAAATGGGAGTAATGCAAAAATGACAGCGTTCTACATCTTCATAAAAATGGGAGTAATGCAAAATGACAGCGCTCGACATCTCCATGAAAATGAGAGTAGTGCAGAAATGACAGATTTTAATTTTGAGAGGATTTATTTAAACAGTGTCAGTTTATTTAAATTTTGTCGATTTATTTAAATATAGTGAATTTAATTAATTTTGCACATTTAGTAAAACAAAGGTCCATTTATTTAGAATTCACAAACAATTATTTAAATCAAAACCATTTAGTTAAATCGTGAGGATATAATCTAAATCGTAAGGATATACTTTAAATCGAGAGCATTTATTTAAATTGTGTCGATTTATTTAAATAGTGTCGATTTATTGAAATTGTGTCAATTTATTTAAATATGGTGCAGTCCATGTTAAATAGTGAAAAAAACAAAATGTTTTCAAGCTAAATATTTATTTTTTTTACAAACGGCGCACCATTGTTCTATTTCATAATTTCAGTCCATTATTTATTTTGAAAAATATCACCAGAACATTGCAGAGAACATTTTATGCAAATGAATTGAATTGTTTAAGGCGCACCAACACATGAAAGGGTTAAATGGCGCCTAACAGGCATGAACATGCCAGGCTCTTCTTTCATGTACATCGAGATAAAATATGGAAAATGGGCCTAGAACCTTCTCACCCTGAACTGCAGAGTTGCTGCAAATTCTATCGTAGAAACTCCATTTATGCTGGAGCCATGTTATTGTTTTTCTGCCACTGCTCTTTTGATGCGAGCGAGATAGCACCTGAAACCTGATGAAGACCTTTAATGAACATGTACAAAAAAGGTCTTCATCATGATCCCTGCATTGTTTCAGGTGCTATCTCGCTCGCATCAAAAGAGCAGTGGCAGAAAAACAATAACGTGGCTCCAGCGTAAATGGAGTTTCTACGATAGCATTTGCAGCAACTCTGCAGTTCAGGGTGAGAAAGTTCTATGCCCATTTTCCATATTTTATCTCGATGTACATGGAAGATGAGCCTGGCATGTTCATGCCTGTTAGGCGCCATATAACCTTTTCGTGTGTTGGTGCGCCTTAAAACCCCAATTTAATTCAATTCATTTGCATAAAATTGTTGCAAATGTTTGCAATGTAAATGAGGTCTGCAGCAAAGTAGCAGCAAGCATCGCCAAAAGATTACAGCTAAAAGTGGTATGCAAATGAAGTGTGCTGAGAAGTTGCTGCACATTTTTACTATGCAAATGGGGTCTGCCGCAAAGTTGCGGTGAACATCACCAGAACCTCATTTGCATATATTTGTTTGCTGCATATTTCATTTGCATGGGAAATGTGTACTGCAACTTTGACGCAAACTTGTCTGCCGCAGCTTTGCAGCAATGTTTGCCGCAGAGTTGCAGCAAACAGTCGCCACAAGCCTATGTTTTTGGTATGGGGGTGTTTTAATGGTCTAATATCACTCATTTATTATTATACCCGTCTGGAATCGGAATTCCGAAGATTTCCGTGGAAATATATCGGAAATTACATAAAATATTCGGAAAATAAGTCCGAATTCGGAAACCATACATTTCTTCGGAATATCTGTCGGACTTCGGATTTTTTCCCGCGGACAATATTCGGACATTACATAATTTTTCGTCAAATGAGAACTTAGTCGATTTATCACACGGAAACTGCTTCAGTGTAAGGACATAGTCATTTTTTGATTCTGAAAAGAACTTTTTCAGCATCATTTAAGGGTGCCCTCTGGTGAATATCAGAACAGATAGAATTTTTTATTTCCCTGTTTTTTATGAAGACTAACATATTACTAGTTACTTTTTCGCAAAATTAATCTTTAGTAATACACTCTCACAGTGCGGTTTTAAATTCTGAATCAGCTGCAAATTGTGTATGGCAACTTACAGGTGTGTAGTGTGGTTTGCAGAACAGGTATGGATTTTCCGTCTTTTTTAATGTAATAGATCATACTTTAGGACGAACAATTAAGGGTTGGGGTATTTTTATCACCATCTGAAAAATTAGTACATCCCTTGTCATTACCCCACCCAGTTTACTATAAATTGCATTTTTAAATTTGTGATCCATAAATGTTTCATGATAAAGGAACAGATAACTTTTTGAGATATTTTGTCTACAATATATACGAGACCTGAGTATCAGAATGAAAAAATAAAAATTGGGGGTCGGTGTGCATATAAGAAAGATATTCAATAAAAACTGAGAAAAAAATGTGCTTTTTTAGATTTCGACGAGCTCTGACATATAACGGCATAGGTCTGTAACAAATAATAGGAAAATACTTTTTATTCCTGTCTATGTATATGCTAACACATGTCTTTGTAATAAAGTTTAAATTAAGTGAATATCTTAAATGGTTTTTGAGAAATACCATCTTTTGTACCCCTACCCCCCATTTTGGCTTATGTTAAAAATTGTCAATTTTGGGCACAACATGTGAGGTCAAAAAAAATATCTAATTTTTTCTTTTTTTTTTGCACTAAAATATCCCTATTGGGCATAAGTTTGTTACTGTATAATTATTTTTTCCAGTTTTATTATAATTTTTGAAATATAACAAATGTAAACTTCCGGAAGTGCAAAAATCCAAAACCTCAGCAGAGGGCACCCTTAAGTTATTTTTTCAATTGAAACATTTGCGGTGAAGTTGATGTATTTTACGCATATACACCAAATACATTTAATTTAACGTGAAATTTACAACTAGTCTAGGATTCGTGACAGGTAATTTTTTAACTTAGAAACTGTTATGCAACGTGTGCTCTTCTCTAACAAGTAACTTTGAATGGTGTTTTACGTCATTCTTAGCACATGTTTGGCCATATAATTATGACAGTCAATTTTTGTGCTAGTTAGATCTTTTCTTTTTGATACACAGAAATTCTACACTATAAAAGTGTTTTATGTATATATTGTAAGTGCTTATTTACAGAAAGAATTAAAAATTCTTACTCCCAGATTATATAGTACTAATCAGAGTCTTAGGACCCTGTACTAACTTATACTCATGATACACTTTTGATCATGAATACTTGAGATAAGCTAATTTAAATACAGATATCCAGCGCTCATACTAATAAATTTATGATACCCATATGCTATAATGTTACTCTGATGTGTAAATTAATTAAGACCTTAGGAGCTGACTGTGTTACAGTTAATCATGTGACTTTTATTAGCCAATGGAACTGGCATATTTATTTGGAACAATAATAAATAATTATAAAATATTGTTTTTAAAAGTGACCTAGGAGTGATACATTGACTTATAAAACAAGGATATACATGTACATTATTCATGCAGGATACCATAAAAGCATGGATATACAGCAGCATGTACTGTAGATCTATGACAAAAGTAAAGTGTCTTATTATTAAAAAGTTATTCAAGATTCCGATAGAATTTGTGCATGATGTTTAAGCTTTCAAAGCATTGTGTGAGCTTAATTAATAGCAAGACCTGTTAGAGGGCCACATGGAAGATTAGTTCACAAACTAAATGTGTTACCCTCAATAAATAAAGTCTATTATTATTATTATTTTAACATACAGTCCCTGTTTAATATGTCTGCATAATTTTTTTATATGTACATGTATAAGAATATAATTATTTTAAACCGAACAGGTATTCTAATATACATAATATGTATACAGTCTAAATTACATTGATGCAGTACTGTACTGTATTTCCAGTTTGCTACATGTATAACATTCAACAAAAACAAGTTATATTGAATGTGAACCGCGCAACAAAATTTGTTTTCATTTTATGTAAATGGTGATAATGCATATAAGGGACATAACTCAGCAGGCCATTTCGGACACGAACACGTTCGCCTAATGTAGAAAAAGTTCTTCAAAACTGGTAGTTACAAGGTTAATTTTTACTATATGCATTAATACATTATATACATTTGCAGAAGGCCATTTATAATGAACCTTTTGTCAATATGCATGACTAATATAATTAACAGATTTGCTTTTGCAGAAGTTTGAAAGCGAACGATTTTCTTTGAACGATTTTCCAAAGAAAACCAGATTGTTCCGGAAATCAAGCAGCAATTGGAATAATTTCAACAACAGAATTGAGATGTTTTTCTACTGGTAAACACAAATTAAATCTGAATATTTTCTGAACCAAATCGAAAAATCGTAATTTTGTCAAAGAAAATCAGAAATCGGATACATGTCCAATAAGAGGAAAGAACAATTAGTAAAAAGTGGAATTTGTTCCGCTTTTCTTTATTCAATTTTCTTTATTTTAATTATAAAGATTATTTCTGTCCGAATATTTTGTGAATAAATGCGGATGTCCGAATATTTTCCGAAAGCAATACCAATGTCCAAATATTTTCCGAAAGAAATGCCGATGTCTGAGAAAATGCCGATGTCAGCATATTTTCCGAAGAAATGCCGTTGTCCGAATATTTTCCGAAAGTAATACCGATGCCCGAATATTTTCCGAAGGAAATACCGATGTCCGAATAGTTTCCAAACTATTGCTAATGCCTGAATGTTTTCCGAAGAAATACATATTCGGACAATTTTGTCCGAAGAAATCGGAAAGCCGAAGACTTTCCGAGGAAAATGAATCTGTCCGTGGAATTTATTTTTTATTTTTTTCTGAAGTCCGAATTATTTTCTATTAAAACCTATGTCTTTACTCCGAAGACCGGAATTCCGAATTTATTTCGCGGCTTTTTTCGGGATTCCGCGGATATTATAAAAACGGGCGCTTCAAAATTTGTAATTGTTTAAAGTTTTTTTGGAGGAAAGAATTTGACTTTAAAAAAAGTGTACGTCCCATGGCAAGCTAGCGGAAAAAAAAGTATCGTCCCATGGTTTGTCGCGACAAAAAAAGTACCTGTCCCATGCCATTTTGCACCGGTCCCAACCCCCCAATAAATATTGCCCGGTCCCTTACATTGTGTTAACATTACGTAAATCCCCACATCATATCGTGTAAACAGTTTCAGAAAGTAGAACAAACTCATAGAAATATCAGCTGCTAAGTCTGTCTGCACTTCTCCTGCTGCTACGAATCGATATTGGTCTCATTCATTCTTGAAATAGATTATTTAAAAAATCCCAGCGACCTAGATAAGTTGTTTACTGGTAGGCTGTTTTATGACTCACTCCTCCACTACGCTAGCTGCGTTGCAAGACGATCCATACACAGTGACATAAACAACGATTCTGTGGCAGAGATGGTAGTGATGTACGGATTATTAAAACATAAACAACATAATTCGGAAAATATAAAAGAAAAAATAGAATAAAACTGTTTTGTCTTCTGCTTGTCGGCTCTTTTTTTCCCTCCACAGTGGTTTCTCCCCACTACCTCACCTCTGAAATTATGGGTCCGCCCATGAAGGTCACTGGAATCATCAACATATCGATAGCGCCCATTGATAAATATTTCGTTATCTCTTCTTTACAATAAATTCTTATTGATTGTAGTCATATTGGGACATCAAACTGAAGGATGAAGTTTTCATCAGACATGCCACACAAATGAGCAACTTGTCTACAGTTGCCAGGACTAGGGGTACGACTTAAAGGGGCACATGGCAATCTTGAAGTTGTTATCAGGCATATAAATTACCATCCAGTATCGTTTTAACTTTAAACGTGCTTGCATATAATTAAATATTTTTGATTTTGCTTTGTTGTTCTACCATAGTTTTAAAATATATTAGTGGTGCGATAACAGTTAGTAATATGTAAAAAACAATTTATTTCGAACTATTCTTATAATTAATAGCAATGATTGCACAAATACAAATATGTAGAAAAACTAACGGGACGTCAGGAGTTTAAAAAAAATCAAGATTGTGTCCCTTTAAAGTTGACAATAATAATAGTTTCTATTCTAAAGAGCAAAACAAAAAGTAATGTGCCTGAAAACAAGGAAATTACTAATGCTCAGTATCTATACATGCTATCCTAGGTTACGCACCAGGGTTAGTTTAAAGGAAGTACATCAGGATTGGTAGTTCTTTTAGAATTATTCATTATTTCTGTATTAAATTGATAAAAATAATCTAAATGAGCTACAAACAAACAAAGGAAATTACACCAAACATATAAAATAAAAGACTTAAAGATGAAGGTATATTTTAAACTTAGCAGTAAAAAAATCGCAACGTCTTGCAAAGCGAGCGTCATGTGTCAATATCACCACGGTGATCATGTGTCTCGGTGATCATATCATGTGTCGCGGTGATCATGTGTGATAGCTATTTACGACTTGCTGTAATTTATTGCGCTGTAGTATAGGAAACTGGTAATATTCTATCTATTTCACGATTCAATTGAGTCATTTCATAGCATTTTTATTTTATTAATAAAAGTTTGCCGCCAAAGCATGATATACTTCCTTTAAAGTGGGTACATCAGGATTTTTCTAGAAACATCTTAAATTATTAAAATGTTCCAGTTCGTGATAAAAGACTTATATCAATCAAAATATGATGTTGGAACCATTTTGTTAAATGTCTACTCTTTGAAAACACCATAAAGCTAGGACGGAATCGGACGTAAAATGCTCAAATTAACACTGGTGCGTAACCTAGGATAGCACGTATTACTGCGCAGAATGAATTTATTTGCAAATTTAGGCTCATTCATTATGTCAAGGACATTTACAATAGAAAATATTAATAGACGCCCATGAAAATCCTGAGGTACTCCCTTTAAGCATTTTACGCCCGATGACATTCAACATACACGGGGGATTCAAACGTAAGACCTGGGCAACATTGTGATATCACCATATTTCGATTGATGTGAATTTATTTTATGAATTGGGAGAGTTTTAAATGTTAAATATTTCTGGAAAAAGCCTGGTGTACCCCCTTTAAAGTGAAAACCCCATTACAATGTTATATGTTAGGTCACAGTGACTGGCTTGTTATAGTTGTATGAATAGGGGGCCAGTTGGGGGGGGGGGGGGGGGGGGGGGGAGGGATCTGAAATTAAGTTGTCATAGGGGAAAGCAGCCAATTGACATAAACAGGTATAATTTTATAAAAACAAGTAAAACAATGAAAATGCTTAGCTGCGCTATCTCCACCCCCCGCCACCCACACCCACCCCACCATGTCACCCAAAACCAAAATCTGAAATGTTGCGATGTTCGTCTTATCCGGTAACGTTTGCTTTGGAAAAGTAACTAGTGGGTGCATTTCAAGAAAGCTTACAAGGAAATGCTTTTTCCTGCGAAATCAAAGATGGCCACCATGGTTTAAATTAGATTAAAATTAAAAACACACAATTACATCTTTAATGGCAGGACTGTAACTTGTGCCAGTAAACCAATTATATGAAATAGACATGTTAATCTTGTCAGCTTAACATCCCATTTAACTCAGAAGTTAGACATTGAAGGGGAAAATGTAAAACTATGTCAAGGTCAGAAAAGACATTAAGTTGTGCAGTTAACCAAGACGCAACTATGACTATCCACGTTTTGTAGCATGGTCACTGAAATTCCCTTTCTATTTGCACAGGTGTATATCATTTAATTGAAAATAACACCTGTCAGAATAAATGGTGTACTCTAACTACCAGTTATTGGAAGTTAAAGTATGGCAGACAGCTGAAATATACATGCTACAACACAAACAGAGTATGTTCTCATCACTTTAGTTGGTTTAAACACCTCGATGGGCTACTAAAAAGACACACAGTTTTTTTTAATATTATTTATTGTGTTACCCTCATGTATAATGCTATAAGTGTTCATGTTTATTGATCCAGTTACCAGTTTGTATGGTATTTACGTCATGTTTAACACACATGTAAGGTTATATATGACGATCGATTTTTTGTGATGGAGGCAGAACACCCACTTTTCCTGGGTAGAACGTGTACTTTACACCTCCCGCCATCCATAAGAATCGACACTTCCTCACAAGTCGAGCTCCCGGTAGGATTCGACCCCGCAGCGGTGAGAGGCGAAGGTTTACAACGCAACGTCGTTAACCATTCGGCCACGGAGACGCTGATTGTTTCTATTAATAGCACACATGTACATAGCTGATCCTAGTAATTTCTAGATTATTGATTACATCATGTGATACATCATATGACTGTTAAGGATATTTAAAAATAACTTATTTATCTTACTGGAATATTCTAAATGTTCTATGACATTCTATGATGGTATAAATACAGCCTTTTGAGGTTGTTGTTTGGTTTCAGGAATAGTATTTAAAGTGGAGTATCTAGTTCATTATTTTTAATGGAGCATTTACAAAATATTGGATGCTGTGAATTAAAATACATTGTGAGAAGATATGAATGAATGAATGAATGAATGGCGTTTTACGGCACGTCGACACATAAATAGGTCATATTGTGCGCAAAAACTGATGAAAGGTAAAGAAATGAAGTAGTAATTAAAAATCAATGTGAATGTATAAAGATAAAACTATTTACAAATAAGGATAGATATGGTAGTAATATAAACTATGTATATATGTAAATCAACAAATGCCAGTCAACGCGTATGTAAACAAATATATATATATAAGAACATACTATAATGATTTATAAAGTCTGATTTCTTTCAGGAAATCTAAAACTAGTCTAAAATCTATAGTATCAAATAACAAATAGTTTCATAGTATTAACTTTGTAGTACCATCAAAGTCTACACATTCCACCAATATATGATTTACCGTTAACGGTGCAAAACAGGGTATACATTCTGGTAATTGCTCATCTTTTAATAAAAAAATGAGTATATCCTGCATCGGGCTAGAACAACTTCTTCTCGACGAATGGGTCTACTAGAAGGTCGCCATTCTCCGAGTAACGGTTTATTGTTCACTGTTCACTGACAAATCCCAAGAGGCTTGCCAAGAGTTACGAATAGATGTGTTAATACAGCTTTTTAAAATTAGTTTAAGGTAATTTGGCATTAGATATGTAAACATAATGCTGCCTTAGCAGCACTATCAGCTCTATCAATACCACGTATTCCTACATGCTCATGCATCTAGTGACATTGGAATATTAGATTATTTGTACTATAATGAATTAATAAACCAGGAAATACTTGAAGTGAAATTGGTTTAAATGGACACCTGACAACTTTGATTTAAAGGGTCACTTGACAATTTAGAAGGGACACTTGCTAATATTAATGGTATTTACGTCATGTTTAACACACATGTAAGGTTATATATGACGATCGATTTTTTGTGATGGAGGCAGAACACCCACTTTTCCTGGGTAGAACGGTTTTTACGGTAGATGGTTATATATGACGATCGATTTTTTGTGATGGAGGCAGAACACCCACTTTTCCTGGGTAGAACGTGGTCTTCAGTAAAAATACTGGATCCATTTATGTATTTTCTGTAAGTGAATATTTAACATTGTTGCATTTAAATAAATTTGTTGATTATATTTTAGTTGATGCTGATCTTGATACATTTTACCCGTATCAATAGCTTACCTGACGTCCGGACAGACAAGGGTAAGAATATATGCCCTGGCGGGGGCATAAAAAAGTGAGTTTCAGTATGGTTTTCTTACCACATCCATTACGTGAAATTGTCATCGTTGGCCTAATGTGACAAATGTTATAGTTTGGCCTCAATTTTAAAATCACATGTTGTTGTTTTTTAATAACAAAACAAGCCCATAATAACAATTTCACGGCAAATGAGTTCAGTGACCTCAATTTTTCTGATAAATATAAATCAAAACAATGTATGAAGCGAGTATTGACGCCGCATGGGTTGGATGTTGTCCAACATTACCATGTAAACATGACATTTTGCTCTTCAAGGCCGTGACGTGATAAATGGATGTTGATCGCACCAAAACAAAAAAGATTATACGACTCCAACAGGAATGAACATGTCCACTTTCTATATTATTGTTTTACTATTATATAAATCGGTTGTGTATCAGTGAAACAGACATTTTTAGTATTAAATAAAAAAGAGACGTACCATAATGTCCAAAATAGGTCGAGAAATAAAAAAATATCAAACGCGAAAGTTGTTTTTGATAGGGCAGTTTTATTGCATCAAAAATTAGAATAGAATTATTTTTTTTGGGGTTGTATCCAAAAATGGTTTAAATATGTTAGACAAACGTAAATTAAGACACCCTGAACGTTTTATTGCAAACTAACTGAATTTATTTCCAAGAGATGTTATTAATTTGCTGTTGTGCCAGCAACGAAGAGTTTACATGGGAAAAGACCCAACAACAAACATTTTGGATGTAAACAATTTCTTTCTCAACCGTTTTTCTAACTAAGGTATTATTTATTTTGCTGCAAATTCTACTGTAAACTCTCCATTTTCGCCGGAGCCACGATCGCAGTTTTCAGCCACCACTAAGCATCGACCGTCATACGTAGCCTAAAATGTGTCGGAAAATGATGTTAAACAATTATTTGAGGGCGGTGTAACGGGGCGGGTCTAACTAGAGAATACATATTTTCAGGGATTCTATTATTCGAGCACGTTAAGGTTCGTAAATATCTTTCCCCTCTCTATGGGTGGCTCTAACAAGAGAATAAGTATATAAACTCACACATAAGCGAACAATGTATAAGAAAGCATTGTTCACAATGTATAAGATGGCATTGTACGTAAAATCGGTTGTACAACTCCCAAAAGTTGCATGCAGCAGAGTAATGATTCTGCTGAATATGTATATACCAACACGTGGAAGACACCTGTTGTCTAAATAAAAAATATTCGATTCTATTATATTCTACCAAGGAAATAATATGACAGCGCAACGATCAAAGAGGAACAATCCGACTTAGTAAACGAGTTGTGACATTTACGGCTATTTCCCATCATTTCATAATTACGAGTACCAACCTTCTAATATATGACATATTCAGTTATTTTATGTGTACATTACAGTATAATCATTAATCCGACCCTTCTCTGACCCTAAAAGTCTTTGGGGTGGGGGTGGAAGGAAATTTAATAGCGGTTTATGTAATTATATATGCTAAAATGTTTAAAGTAAAAAATAACAAAAAAAAGACCCCGATGCTGGATTAAATGAATCAATTTCCTTACGGTACATGTGCACTAGCCTTAAATAGACCTATAGTATCTTTAAGAACTTATGACTGAGATACGAATTTGACTCATTTGACCTCCAAGTGTAACTCTGACCTTGAGAAGTATTGACTTGATACTTGCGCGCGACACACACGTCTATTGTGGTTGTGTTAAGTTGCATGAAATTCTCTTCAGTATTTTAAAGTTATGCCGGAGACACGATTTTGACTCATTAGACCTTTGACCTCCACGTGTAACCTTGACCTTTGAGGTATGTATCTGATACTTGCGCGCTTCACACATGTTTATTCTCTTCAGTACTTTCGACGTTATGCTTAATAGGCCTTGAGCCAGGACCCAAAATTTTCGATATTGTTACCAACTCAAGGGACAAATTCTACCATCACTTTTTAAAAAGAGCAATGTATATAGATTTAATTTTTCCATGATAGCAATCTGGAACAAGTAGCTTATATAAAAATAATCGAACATTAATAGGTTATCATTGTAGCGCTTTCATATAAGTCTGTGATGTTCATTTTTGAATGTCATGCTTGTGTGAGTAATTATTGATGTACTTTTTAAAGATGCACTTACGTTTACAATTCATTAAAATACATAAAGCGTAAATAAGCTCTTTTTTAGCACTGAATTCAGTTTAAAATCTCTATTTTGCTTCAATTAGAAGTCAATTTACCCCACCCACTATTGACACATTTTTATGCATTTAATGTTGTCAATATTTTTTACATTATATGTGTAAACTTGTAAGAATCGGTAATTTACAACCTGTCTACATGATTTAAATAATATTATAACATGAATAAGGGATTGTTTTGATAGATTGATGAAATTAAGTACTAAGCAATGTTCATGGCATTGCACATATATGTTCAGTAAGCCTGATAAGTTGAGACACATGCCAAACTAGAAGTATAAGCCTTCCTTAAGGTAACTGCAACATAAATAGTATCGACATGTTCTGATATATATATATATTGCACAGACGACATTATTATACGGCATATTGCAACGCAAATTTTAAAAGTTGTCAATTTTAATACTTTTTAATTACAATTTATGCATATTTTAAGGATTTTTACACCTGATTTACCCCACCCATATACAACACAATGAAGAATTCTGCATATGAAATGTAAAAATAGTAGTATATGCATTTGCACGAACCATTTTTGTGTTACTGAAAAAAGAATCGACAAAGATGAATTGATTTGAATTGGGGTTTTACGGCGCACCAACACAAACATGTTATATGGCGCCAACAGGAATGAACATTCGATCCGGCTCACTCTTCATTAGAACTGCGGAGTTGCTGCAAATTCTTTAGTAAACACTCCATTTTTCGCTGGAGCCACGATCACTGCCACCACTGAGGTAGCACCTGAAACAATACAGGTTTCATGATAAAAATAATGAACAAAAATGACAACATGAACATGATTTCGGGGAAATTTTACTCTTCTGCCTGGATATGCAGTGGTCATATTCATGCCCGGGAACCACACGGCGTCGACGAAGAAATATCTTTAGGGTGATACCCATATCACTGTACTAACTACTTAACATGCAACTATTTGTTAGTATTGATGCAGTTGTTACAATATCACCTGCTTAGGATATGTATCTAAACATAGGTTGTGATGTTCTCCGTACTTGATTTAGAGTATGGAATTAACTAGGATAGTAAGCATAACCCCTATCCATTGCTTCAACAGGCTGTATGCGCTCAAGCAGGATGACTGCATTAAAATACATACAACAAAAATGTTAATCCTCATTAAGGTTATATCCAAGAAGATGAGTTCACAACGGTCTCTCTTATCTAGCAAGTTAGCATCAAGTTCATGTATGTCGAGTTGCAATATGTCTGCAAGCCTTATATATGCCCAGCTCATTGCTGTTTTGATAAAGTTGGCAATTAATGCCTTGGGATAAAAAAGGACAATTAAGAATACTCAGTACATATTATCTCATTTAAATAATATAACTTAATGTGACAATATAACATACATATAAGATAAAAATAAATAAACGCTTCCAGATAAGAATCGGTACCCATTGCATCGAGATAGATTACATTTAGTGATCACGGTTAGTTTACTGATGTTTACTCTAAAAGCTATATCCGACATACAGGTGCTACTGCAGTTAAAGTAGCTATCCCGCCAACAACAGCCACATTCTACAACATATGTACATCGTTTCTAAACCTACTGACCACGAGGTATATACATAACTTACATCGTTTGAGAATCAAAACTCTATAGATATAATATAAAAAGCTTTAACCAGCCAGACAAAAAAAATAAACATGGATAATGCAATCACGGGTATTATAAGAACCCATAAATAAACATATACTTTTAAGCGACACATATGCATTATAATATGAGCTGAACACCTGGATAGAGTTTTGATAAACTGTGTTTGTAGCGTAATTTTATCGTAATTTGGCGGGTTATTTTAAAATGTGTATAACAAACACCTAAAAATCAACAGTTAAACCGTAAAATGCCTTTTCCTTTTCTTTCTGTTTTTTTTCAATTAGTTTTATTAAAAGTCATCTTCTCTGTATATTTCAGTTCGCTTAAAACATTAAAGTGATTTTATGAAAAGTGTACAACTTCAAGCCATAAATAAGAGACCCACTCGCCTTGTCTCAAAGTGCTCTCATGTTTTAAAAAACAATCACAATTTCTTTATATAAATCTGTAAAACTGTCACCCCCATAGTGGCCATATTTGACCCCATTGTCGCCATTTGAACTAACTAGGTAGAGGATCATAAGCTTATGATACATGCAAACTTTTGAGGTATCCGAGAAGCTGTTTGAATATGTTTTCCTATATAATTCAATGTTATAGTGTGACCCCCGGGACATGACCAAATTTGATTCCAGGCTTGATTTAAGGGACACCATTTAAATTATTTGGTACAGGACAATAATCTTAAGCTACATGTAGCTTATTAGACCTCTAGTTCTTGTAGTTTCAGAGAAGAAGATGTTAATAGACGTTCCTACATAACTCTATGTAAATATGTGACTCCCGGGACTGGGCGAAATTTGACCATAAGATCACGATTTGAACAAAATAAATTGGTAGAGATCGATACTCTTATGCTACATGCATCGTCTTAGTCCTCTAGCTCATGTAGTGTCAGAAAAAGAATATTTGTATGGACTTTCCTATATAACTCTTTGTAAAACTTTGATCCCAGAACCGGGCCATAGTTGGACAGAGTCACGATTTGAACAAACTTGGTAGAGAACCATAAGCTTATACAATATGCAAAATAGTAGACCTCTGGCTCGTTTTTTTTAGAGAAGAGATTTTAAAGATGCTTCTATATGACTCTATGTAACTATATGACCCCTGGGGCGGAGCCAGATATGACCCCACAGTCAACATTTTAACAAACTTGCAAGTGGACCATAAGCTTATGCTTCATGCATAATATGGGACCTCTAGCTCTTACAGTTTTAGAGAAAATTATTTATTTTTAAATATATCCTATATAACTCTATGAAAAATGTTTACCCCCGGGGCTGGGCCATATTTGACCCTAGGGTCACCATTTTATAAATACTTGGTAGAGGACCCTAAATGTATAATACATGCAAAATATAAGACCTGTAGCTCTTCTAGATTCAGCGAAAACGATTTTTTTTTAAAGAAACAAGAGTTTTGCTTAAAAGGGGGAGATAACTCTAATAACAGGAATCAGCTACCCTGTTCACATTGCTATCATGGATTTTTTATTTCTCTAAAAGGTACTCAATTACATGGTACTAGTAAGAATTTGTCCCTTGAGATGGTAACAAAAAAGTATATGACTCACGGTCTATAAGACACGATTTTGACTCTTTTGACCTTCGACATCCAAGCGTGACCTTGACTTTCGAGGTACGGACCTAAGTCTTGCACATGACAGACATTGTCAATGCGTTGTTTCACTGAATTCTCTTTAGTTCTTCAAAGTTATGGCTGAGACACAAGTTTGACATCATTTGATCTTTGGCCTCCTAGTGTGACTTTGTCCTTTGAGTACGGGCGTGAATCTTGCATGCGACACAATTACCCACTATGCGAAGTTTCATGAAATTCTCTTCAGGACTTTGAGACACGAATTTGATTCATTTGACCTCGCACTTTTGAACTTTATCTTTGCGTTACGGACTCGTTTCTTGCGCGTGACACATCTTCACATTGTGATTGACATTTGTGTGAAGTTTCATGAGGTTCTCCTGCTGCATGTCAAAGTTACGCCTGAAACACGATTTTGACTCATTTGACCTTTGCCCTGTGATTAACATTTGTGTAGTTTCATGAAGATCCCTTCAGTACTTTCTCTGAAACACAAATTTGACTCATTGTGTGTGGTGGGTGTGATTGACCTAGATTCACTTGGCCCGGCTGCTCCACTTGTAGACGCCATCATGTGTAGGGTCATATTGCCGGCGTCTATAGAAGTGAGACACACGCTCTGCCCGCGTGGATGTTGTGGAATGAGGTCATGTGTTTGGCAAATTCTGCAATCATTATTACACAACTTTGTTGACCTTTGACCTTCAGGTGTGACCTTGATCTTTTAGGTATGGACCAGATACTTGCACAGGACAAACCTTCTTATTGTGATGAACATTTAGGTGAAGTTTCACTTCTTGTTTACACACCTGTTGACAGGAATTTGTTGATCTACACGGAGAGTTACCATATCATCCCCTATTTATTTGTAAAAAGTTTATATACACTTTATAATAACAAAAACGCATACAATATATGAAACGCAATCTTGATTTTTTTTATAGGGCTAGCGTGGCGCAGTCGGTAGCGCGGCGGATTTGTAACCGGAGGCTCCGGGTTCAATCCTCCGTGGTGCCACTGAGTTTCGTCGGTGTGTTCTTGGGCAAGACACGTTCCCTTAGCCTCGTCCGTCGGATGGGGACGTAAACCGGGCGGTCCCGTGTATCGGTCTATCCTCCGAGCACGTTAAAGAACCATAGGAATCTATTCGATAAAAAAAAGAGTAGGTTCCCGGATTCCTATGTATCCTTCCCCTCCCTCCGGGGCGGCTCTAAATAACCTATACTGTGTTGATGAGCCGTTAAACAACATTCAATTCAATTCAATTGATTTTGTTTAACCTTAAAAGTATGCATGTGTGTGATATGGAGTTCATGATTTCACGTGTAACATTCTCCTACTTCTCCTGAGAAATAAATAAAAAATGTTTCCTCAGTAACTCTGATGTTTATTTTTCAACGTGAATCATGAACTGATCAGGTGTTTTTCAGAACTCGTTGCATAGCTTTAGTGTTTCTACAGAACTTGTATATTTGAAAATCATATTGGTAATTATCTGAACAGTTCTCAGCAAATTGTTTTGTCAGATCACATTTAAAGGCAAGGTAGTAGGTTTACAAATAAAAATTTAAAACTCCTGATTTTATTAATGCCTTTTATTTGCAAAAGAATTTAAGGACCCATTCCGCCCGCACCCCCATCCCCACCAAAAAAAAAAGCTCCCCCCCACCCCACCCCACCAAAAAAAAAAGCAAGCATGGAAAGCCTATTTATTTATTGCAACACGACCAATAAGCTCAGGTATATAAACTGAGGCCCGAGTAAAGTTTACTGTTTGTAAACCATTGGTATATTGAACAATACCTAGGGTCATAGCAGTATATAATACTTAAAACTTTACTTTTATGAAGAAACAAGAAATGTCACTGACAAATGCCCCCTCCCCCCTTGACCTTGGAACCACGGACCTGGATTTTGCACGCGACGTCTTGTGGTGAGCACTTGTGCAAGTTATTTGAAAATCCGTCCATGTATGTCAGTTATTAACCGGACACGAAAGCACTTCTTTTTGACCTTTGACCTTGGAGCCACGGACCTGGATTTTGCACGCAACACCTCACTTGTTGTAGAGAACACTTGTGCCAAGTTATTTGAAAAAATCCGTCCAGGAATGTCAGAGTTATTGACCGGACACGATAGAACGGACGGACTGACGGACGGTGCGGCTACTATATGCCCACGAACCACTTCGTGGGTATAAAAAAAAAAGAGCAAATTAACAAGTAAGCTGTAATTCCTTACTCTTTCAGTTGTATGTACCTTACATACATTACAATGACATAAAATACAACACTGTTCAATATCAAGGTATAGCAGCTGTATTGTGTGGATATTTTTTGTTTATTTTTTATTAAAAAGTTGAGAGAAAAACGGGAACAATAGCAACCAAAAACAAAGCACACAAACACGTTTTTCTTTTAGTGGAAGGTGGGCTAGGGTGGGTGGGGTTGGGGGTATTGCTCTATTGGCCAACAATGATAATGGTAATGTTACTGATGGCCAAAAGAGCATAAAGACAGCAGATTAGCATAAACGGAAATTATCCACCTGCTATCCACGTCGCTGCATGGGCACTGATGACACTCATGACGTTTGTATAGGGGTCGCCTTGCCAGCCCTATACGCCATTACCTGTATCACCTTATTCGCGTATTGTGATCAATACTGGTATTACTGAACTGACTTATTACGGTTTAGTAGCTTGAGTGTCATTTGACCGAGAGTGAGGATGTCTCCAGCACACATCATCTGATGGCCACACTGAAGTTGGAAGTTTGAAGTCAGAAGTCCTGAGCCGAGAGCTACACCGCCACAGCGGATCGACGCCGAGGATAGAAGACCGAAAAAACCGAAGACGGAAGATGGCCATCGGGCGGTGTGCGCGGCGCTGGGTTCATACTGTGATGGGTGTGGCCCCAAACAGCGAACCCAACCTTGTAGCGGATGTAGGACAACCAACTCAGCGGCTGTAGGCACCTCAACCAGACCACTTCACCGCCACAGCGAAACTACTTAGAGCAGCAGCGACACGTCATCAACATATCTACAAGAGAACTGACTACACCACACAGCAGCACCAAGATCAACCTACACATTCATCTAGATCATCGTCCAGACTCTATTGTACCCATACGGCGAGGAGATACCCTGAAAGGGCTCACGACGTTTTGTTGGTGGAAGGACGTTAAACCTTCGAATTACACACGCACAAACGGGAATTATATTGAGGGATTGGTAACTGAGAAGATGTTAAGTTTAAAAACTCTACAGCTCCAGGGCCAGGTTTTATTAAACATCTTACGAGCCTCACATTTTAAAAATTGTTCACTTCTTTTGGCCTAAGCATTCAATGTAGATAAGTATGTGTGCACGTAGTGCAGAAACATCACATGTATAAGAAAATGAAATGAAATTACGTTTAATGTATAGTGAAGCATTTAAAAAATTGATTTACAATCAAAATGGTTGTAAGTTGTTTCATAAAACAATGCCCTGGTGTTTGAAAAATGGACTTAACCAAAAACCTGTAGATTATTGAAGAGCGAAAATAAGATGGTCAATGATATTTACCTACTTTTGGTAAGAACATTCTGCGAAGATGCAAATATATTGAAAGAGATGTTTAGCACATAAATAATACGGTAAATCCCATTGAGCAGATTTCAAGGCTATGTGCTTCAGCTGCCATTAATACTATAATTAACATAGTTAGCAAGTATATGCAGGACATTATTTTTAAACATATCTGCGAAAAAAGTAACAGCATGTTTTAATTTACCTGCTTTACAGAAATTTTAATGTCGTTCTTATTTCGATACGAAGGGAGATAATTTTAAAATTTAAAAACTTGATTCGTAATTTCTTTATAATGACAAGGTTAATGTCAGTTGTTTTTGCATTTTTTATCACTAGAAACCCAGAATAGTTATTTAATAAAGTTTAACCTGTGCTTGATTATATTCTTAATGTTTTATATAACTCTGATACTTACTTTGAATCACACAGAAGTGAAAAACAAGAACACCTTCCAGCATGCCAAAGTTATCATTCAGTTTCTTTAAGCTAGATATGCAAAAGACTGTGCTAAACTTATTTCTTTCAGTATATGTGTAATGTCTGAAAGCTCTACGTGTTCCGATGCCTTGAGAAATGAAAAAAAAATTGAATGTAAAACCTTTTTCATATGAAATGCCCTCTACCTTTTAATCGCACGACATAAAATTGTCTAGCACTACTACAAATTGTAATGCTGTTTTTATTGCATTTAACCTCAAACTGTTGAAGGCAACATCATGATAGCTTTTCACATTTGTCATACATACTCGGTACATTTAAAAATGCAACATTTTATTTTTTGAATTATTTTGTCCGTTTTTTTTTTTTGTTCAAATCAAGATCGTATCTTATGTTAGTATAAACGTCCCTTTGTCTCAAAGGTTAACATGGTGATAAACAGTTGAATTATAGTTGCTCTACTTGTTTCAAATAATATAAATTAAAACAAGAGGTCAATGACCTTGAAGCTCTACTGATTGATTTTGATTTCAGGAAGTAGTCGCTACAGACTTGTTTTTTGAAAATCTATTTTTAACCGTGGCGGCCATCTTGAATTTCCGGCCGACCTGAAATTTTGCTAGGATCAATTAGACATTAAGAGCAACATTCCTGTGAAGTTTCATGAAAATCCGTCAAGTAGTTTCAGAGAAGTAGTCGCTACAAGTTTTCATTATATAACTCTATGTAAACAAAGATGGCCGCTGGTAGCCATGTTTAACGTCAAATCAAAACGATTTTCGACAAGGACCAACATCATGTCATACTGATCATTTTAGAAAAAGTCCCATATCAATATCTCTTATAGTTTTGAAGAAGTAGTCGCTACAAACTTATTTATTTTAAATCTATTTTTAGCTGTGGCGGCCATCTTGAATTTCCGGCCGACCTGAAATTTTTCTAGGATCAACTAGACATCAAGAGCAACATTCCTGTGAAGTTTCATGAACATCCGTCAAGTAGTTTCAGAGGAGTAGTCGCTACAAGTTTTTACTATATAACTCTATGTAACCAAAGATGGCCACTGGCAGCCATGTTTAACGTCGTATCAAAATAATTTTCCACAAGGATCAACATCATGTCATGCTGATCATTTTAGAAAAAAGTCCCATATCAATATCACTTATAGTTTTCAAGAAGTAGTCGCTACAAACTTATTTTTTAAAAATCTATTTTTAGCTGTGACGGCCATCTTGAATTTCTGGCAGATCTGAAATTTTGCTAGGATCAATTAGACATCAAGAGCAACATTCCTGTAAAGTTTCATGACAATCCGTCAAGTAGTTTCAGAGGAGTAGTCGCTACAAGTTTTTACTATATAACTCTATGTAAACAAAGATGGCCGCTGGCAGCCATGTTTAACGTTGAATCAAAACGATTCTTGACAAGGATCAACATCATGTCATGCTGATCATTTTAGAAAAAGTCCCATATCAATATCACTTATAGTTTTCAAGAAGTAGTCGCTACAAACTTGTATTTTAAAACTCTATTTTTAGCTTTGGCGGCCATCTTGGATTTCACATCAACATGATTTTTTGCTAGGATCAACTACGACTTTATGGGCAACATTTCTGTAAAGTTTCATGAATATCCATCCAGTAGTTTCAGAGGAGTTGTCGCTACAAATAAAAGTTAACGGACAGACAGACGGACGACGGACGCCGCACCACGGCATAAGCTCTGCTGATCTCTGATCAGTAGAGCTAAAAATACTAAGTGTTGCGTTGTACTGAGAGTATAGAACAATAACAAAATAGGACAAAAAGACCAAAACATTAAAGGGAATGTAGCGCCACAGCCAAACAAGCTTTATTATTGAGAGTTCTGAAAAACTTGGAAAAAGGTGAAAGAATTATCAAGATCGGAAGATAAACAAAAAAGATATAACCATGCATTTGAAGGTTGTTCTAAAACGGATATGGGAGATGTCATTTTTAGAACTATGATGTCATAGTTCCAAATTACCATATATGGAATATTGATCCATATCATTTAAAGCAAAGAAAGTCGCTGCAAATGAATATAAAATCCTTTACTGGTCATATAAAGCATCATTGCCATGAAGTATACATATTTATAGTTGACAGTTGCTGTCATTTATTTCCTATTAATCAGTAAATGTTCATATTTATAAATATTCCATATATGGTCATTAGAACTGTGATGTCATAGCTCTCAAAATGGCAGCTTCCATATCCATTTCAATAGAACCTTCAAATAATATCTTCCTTGTTTATCATCCGATTTTGATAATTCTTTCACCTTTATTCATTTTTTTCAGAACTCTCAATAATAAAGATAGTTTGGCTGTGGCGCTAAATCCCTTTAAAGGCAAACAGTGTGATGGGAACTTAAAAAATCATAACAAATTTTTATCAACAAACCTTTATTCTGTGGCAATACTGAGTGCATGTGTGTATAATCATTCAATATGTATCTTTCCATCCATTCATCTTCCTTTCTTAAGATCTTATACCACAAACTATTGTAGCATGCATCATAAAAATCACAACTTCTATGAACAGAACATGTAGAAAGATAGAGATTTAAGTTTCTTTAACACGATAAAGTTATTCAAACATTTACTCATCCAAACTTCTCCACATGAAGTGAAATTAACTACGCAACGTACAAGGTTTAATAACAACATGGTGTATACGTTTACTTAAAAATGTAAGATTTTTGTTTCATGTATATAATTTTTAGTTCAGGCAAATTCTTGTGAATTTATCAACAAATAAACAATATGTCAAAAACAATTATTTTGGCATATAAGGTGATCGTTAATAATAACTTGGTAAATCCCAAGGTAAAATAAGAAGAAATGTGAAAATCTAATTTACATTTTCCTCAAATTAAAATGTATACTTGCAGCTATCACTGAAGATGATGAATACCCCTGCTTAAATTAAGTAAGATAAAGGGCCATAATTCTGTAATAAATTAGGCAACTATGTGTGATGCAGACGGACATAAGGTCATCAGTTGTTACATTTACATGAAGTTTGAGAACAACCCATTCAAAAGTTTGAGGAATTTCAAGATTTGAAAATGTGTTTCGGGACGCGACGCGACAGGACACAAATGTGTTGCGTGACAGGACGCGATGTTACGGACAACACGATTCCTCTATAGCCCCCACTTCACTTTGTGAAAGCGGGGGTATAATAAATCCAGATAATTTTAACCCTAGCAATAATCATGGCCAGGATGGCTGTATGCCCTGAACAAAAGTAAAGCACAGACAATCAGGACTCAACAATAGTAGAAAACAAACCTAGCATTATCCTATACTTTGCAGCTCCTACTCACTTCACTTGTCGACATTTAGATGAGTAAATGTATAAAATTATTATGTCATTACTGTAATCACAGTATTAAAGGGACACATGGCAATTTTGATTGTTTAAAATTGTATATATTAATTACTAGAATAATTCAAAGCAAATTGTTTTTACATATATTTCAACAATAATATAGTGGGTAAAAAACGTTTAACAAGTTTTTTAGATGAAATACTGTATGCAGGTCTATGGCAGTAGTTCTTGATTTTACAACCAAAAATGTATTATTTTCAGGGTGCAACAAAAACTTGCTAAACTTGTTACCCTCAGTATATATTTAAACATTTGGTAAAATACAAAGACAAATTTAAAACTCAACACTTTTATTTAATTATATGCAAGCAGATTTAAGGTCAAAATGATACAGAATTCATAAATCGAGATGCTAACATTAATGCTTGATATAAATTTCAAGATTGTCGTATGTCCCTTTAGATAAAATAACTGACAGAACCTTCAGTCTTGCCAGCCAAGCAGTAAGTTTTAAAAACATTTAACCAGAGCACACAAAAAGTCAAAGCGCTGTGTACTGCTTTGATGCAAGCCAATTCCACTCAAAAATATTATGTTACAACTTAGTGAAACTAAACGACAGCCTGCCAGTAATGAAACTCTGTAGGCTGGGTAACTCCACCTTGGTAGATTTGTTTGTTTGTATGGTGTTTTACGTCATTTTCAACACATGTAAGGGGTCGATTTTTGTTGTGGTGGAGGCAGACCGCCCACTTTTCCTGGGTAGAACCAGTACTGTACACTTCCCCCCATCCGTAGGAATCGACACTTCATCACATACATGTCGAGCTCCCAGTGGGATTCGAACGCCATCTTGGTAGAATACCAGCGAAGTTTTGCAAATTTTAAATGTCACAATGTTCAAAGACTGTTTGATAACTGTTTAATTTTGATTTTGCAGGCATTTTCAAGTGACAGTCATTCTGAACCCCTTCAAACTTGATACAAATTGTTCAACATGCAATCAACAGGGGATATATAATATTCCAATAATTAACTGGATATATTTCTGAAAATATTCAAAAACCCTTTTAGTGAAAATAATCTAAAATATCAAGCTCGGTTACACCTAGTACAACATAATATAGTTATACGTTTATAAGTTTATAAACTTGATTTTTTAAACAAAAATGAAGTAAAAAATATTTTACAAAAAGTGTAAACAAATTACTTTAGAAGCATTAATAATGAAAATAAAGACATCGAAGAGAATGATCTTTTAAAAATGATAATAAATTACTTTGGTGAAAACACTCGGTTTTTATTATTAATTGTCATCTTTTTTTCCAGAAATTGTTATGAATTTTAATCAGGAGGCGACGTTGGATGGGTCAACCTCTGTTTGGTTTGATAGATCAGCAGTGCTTGTTCCTGATTGTTCAACATTTGTGGCCTGTGGAGTTTCTGATTGGATGATTTCTTCTTCCTCGCATTTTGATTGGCTGGTGTCTACAGGAGGAGTGTCTGTAGTGGAATCATGCTGTATCACAGTAACTCCCGTCTGCTCGGAAGCACCTGAAAGTTGACAAGTGCACACATCAGACTTGTAAGAATTTACGATTTTTATTTTATACAAATCATCTCTAAATATGTTTAATGACCTTGAGGTTTTGTTGTGGAAATAAAGCAGAGAACTTTTACCCTTCCATCACAGAACCCTTCCATCACAGAAAAAGTGGGAGACTGCCTTACCATCTCATCACAGAAAACTTGGGTGACACCTTACTTTCTCATCAGTCTTATTAGGTTACCGCTATGTAAGAACGTTTTTAATAGTCAGAGTGGGGGTGGGGGTGGTGGTGGTATGTTTAAATGGAATAAATCTTAGGGTATTAAGAATTGAACGTTTTAAAAGTGAGATCAAGTTTTTAAGATATAATGAATTTGAATGAATGAACTTCAATGAATTTGCTGATATTAAAATGCAGTTATCTCATGCATACTTGAGCCCACTTCACTGGTGTTTTCTGTGTCTTCACATGCCACGTCTGCATTGTCTCCTGGTGTGGGTGATTCAGAGTCTCCAGGTGTGGGGGATTCCGTGTCTCCAGGTGTTGGGGATTCCGTGTCCCTAGGTGTGGGGGATTCAGTGTCCCCAGGTGTTGGGGATTCTGATGTGGGACTGAGGGCTGCATCTGAAAGTTCTTGGGGTGGAGGTATACTGTCACTTAATGATAACTTGGACATGTCTGAAAAAGAATGGCAGTTTTCAGTACAAGATATTACAATGTTATTGGCTCAAAATATATTATTTCAAAAAAATACTAAAAAAATATTTATACTGTAAAATAACACGAAGAAAAATTGACAAAAGACAAAGCTTTAAGATGCATTAAATAATGTTAGCTTCTTTTATTAGGAATGTCCTACAACTGAGCTTAGCACAGACAAACATTAACATTTTCTTCGAACAGAAATAAACAAGGTTCATAATGAAGGTCAAGGTTGGCCATTGTGACCTACTATTGGCCGGAATATCAAGATGAATGTATTTTTAATTTGCGTGTTCAATGAGCTAAAACACAACTGTTAACATTTCTGGACTCCCAAAATACAAATTCAAGATTACTACTTTTGGTAGGAATAAGTAGTGGTTGTTAGTTTTGAATGGTGTTTTATGTCATTTTTAGCACATTTTAGGCCATATATATGATGGTCAAATGTTGTGGTAGAGGTAGACCACCCCATTTTTCCTGGATAGAACCAGTACTGCAAACTCCCGCCATCCGTAATAATCCACACTTTCTTACTTAAAACGAACCCGAGAATGTTTACAACGCAACGTCGTTAACCCCTCGACCACGGAAGCGGTTTAGAAGTGGTTGTTCATAATGTGTTCATAAGTTGTAAGAGTGCAGACTGTCTTGGAAACTGAGATAAACACAAACATTAAAGCTGGTATATCATGCTTTTTCTAGAATTTAAAATTTTCAAAAAGTTGCAATTCATGATAAGAATATCATAGCAATCAAGATATGGCGTAAGTACCATGTTGGCCAGCTCTATAATTTGAATTCAACCTAGGTTTTCAACGGAATTAGGCATAAAATGCTTACATCAACCCTTCTCAGTAACCAACGGTAGCTCATATTACTATGCAGAATGAAGTTCTTTGTAAACTAGAACTATCACTAAAGGTGATGAAGACCCCCCCTTAAATTTTAAGTCAAATAAAGGGCCATAATTCTGTACTAAGTGATGCAGAGGGACATAAGGGTCATCAGTTGTTATGTTTATGAAGTTTTGGAACCACCCATTCAAAACTGTTTGAGGAATGCAAGTAATAAAAATATGTCAATGTGATTCCTATATAGCTCCACTTTGTGACAGCGGGGGTATAATAAGGAATCATTTTAGGCTCATTTATTATGTTTAGGCCTTTCAAAAATAAAAAATATTGTTTTATTTGTCAATTTAAGTCGAACCCCTAATTTTGTCAGACCTCTAATTTTAAGTCAGACCCCTAAATCAGACCCCAGTTTTAAGTCGGATCCTTAGTTTAAATCAGACCCCTAGTTTTAAGTCAGACCCCTAGTTTTACGTCAGACCCCTAGTTTTAAGTCAGACCCCTAGTTTCAAGTCGGATCACTAGTTTTAAGTCGGATCACTAGTTTTAAGTCGGACCCCTAGTTTTAAGTCAGACCCCTAGTTTTACGTCAGACCCCTAGTTTTAAGTCAAGACCCCTAGTTTTAAGTCAGACCCCTAGTTTCAAGTCGGACCCCTTGTTTCAAGTCTGACCCCTAGTTTTAAGTCAAACCCCTAGATCACAACAAGAAGTCCTGAAGTATCCACTTTTTAACCTTTTTAGACACATTAAATTGCAGACAGACGTCACTGTGCTGACTATGTCTAGCTTAATGCTAAAGCGGCCACACAGAAAATGTTCCCTTTGTCAGACACTACAGAACTTACCTACTCCCTCTGTTTCTAACATTTTTCTGGCTTGTCGTTCTGCCTGCATGGCCCGACATAACGATTCTAACTTTGAAACTTTGGACATGAGCAAACCCCTCTCCTTGTCATATTTTGTTCTCTGAAATAAGTTCACAGAATGTGTTAAATCTGCTCCACATATATCATTCAGGTAAATTTCCATATAGTAATTTTTAATAACAATATTCATTAATGTGTTGAAAGCTGCTGTCTTTACTACAACTTATTTCAATAATAATGTTTTCTTTTCATACCACCTCCGAGTGCATGTAGAATGTGTAAGTAGTTTAGGCCATAAAAAATTGTTGGTTTGCTGTTTCCCTATCTACCCACGAAAAAGGGCCCTACCCAAAACGTTTTATAGCAATTCTTTCTTTTTTTGTTGTTACTGTCTTCAGTATTTTTCTTTAATTACTTAAGGTGTTTTCTGTCCTTGCCAATTAAAAATCACGTACCTAACCATTTATGAAATCCTGAGTTGGGAAACAGCAAACAAATATTTTTTAAAGACGGCCCTAAGGCTAATAATAAGAAGTACTCCATTGCAGAGTCAACGCAAAACTTCTATTTTGTTCTTTAATATTTTGTAACAAAAGCTCTCTAAACTTATTTCAATCACTCTGGATGTCTTCCAGAACAAATACTAAGCAAATGCAGACAAGTGTCTTGCTCAAGGATACAACACATATGGTCTTGTTCTTCTTCATTAAACCTTTGATATGTGCGATTCAAAGAGTTTAAAATGTACGACGATACTTAGAGACTCTGTTCTTGTTCTTCTTCATTAAACCTTTGATATGTGCGATTCAAAGAGTTTAAAATGTACGATGATACTTAGAGACTCTGTTATACACATTTCTCACCCAGCAAGCAACCATATACTGTCACAACCCCCAATTTCCCCCCCCCCCCCCCCCCCCCCCCCCCCCAACAAAAACCAACACACTCCACACCCTGCATAATAAACAAGAGAAATAAACGATTTGTTTATTAGTTTGTATGGTGTTTTACGTCATTTTCAACACATGTAAGGTTATATATGACGGTTGATTTTTTATGGTGGAGGCAGATCACCCACTTTTCCTGGGTAGAACCAGTACTGTACACCTCCCGCCATCCGTAAGAATCAACACTTCTTCACTTATAAGTCGAGCTCCCAGTGGGATTCGAACCCGCAGCGGTGAGAGGCGAAGGTTTATAACTCAACGCTGTTAACCATTCGGCCACAGAGAGATAAACGAGTAAATATAATGAAGTCTTACATCCTCGGCCATCTCCAGAAGTGCCCGGTTTGCATTTTCCCATTTTGACCTCCACTGTACACCATCTTTTTCCAATTTCTTACATCTCTTTGTCATCTATAAAGACAGAAATAGTTGAACAAACATTATTATACACGTATTCCAGCCATTTTGTATGTTCATGCCTATTCAATCTAGTACCCATCAGAACAATGTCACTTTGTCTATCCATGTGAAGTGGGAGGACATCCTCAGGCATTTGTCTGGTAACTGAAAGTTGCGATTTCAAACTGAATTACGAGCTGCCAACTCAAAAGTCATTTACATCATTTTCAGCACGTTTTAGGTTATATATGACATTCGAATATTTCATGGTGGAGGCAGACCATCCATTTTTCCTGGGTAGAACCAGTACTGTATACCTCCTGCCATCCGTAAGGAAGTTAAACAAGCTGGCGGTTTTGTTAATCAGAGGACTTACCTTGTCCATTTCTGTTTTGAACTTTGTAAACATTTCTTCACTTTTCTTGATGGTCGACTGGAACTCTTCATATCTTTCTTTATACATTTTTAACTGAAACAAACAACAGAAGTCAACATTGTTGACTGTAAATCAGTTATATGATGAACCAAAGCAACATTTTTTTCCTTTCCATTATCAAGGAAACATCCAGAACACTGCAAACATAAACGCCATTTTGTATCTATACTTTTTCTAATACATTTTTAACCGAAACAATGAAATATTGCATTGCAGATAAACGTATATGGTGAAAATCTGGACAAAATCATTTTATTTCAATATCAAGGAAGAGTTAAGAAAACTGCAAAAATTAAAATCATTGTGTATCCATTTGTACGTGTTAAACTGTTACCCGTATAAGCCCTCATTATACATTTCTAGAAATGTGCAACTGCATTCCATGTAGAACTGTGGTAACCCTTTATATCCTGGTAGAAAAGGTGTTAAATTTAGCTCTTTTAGGGTCATACTAGAACAAATATAGGGCACTCACCTCAGCATCTTTCAACTGATTTTTCTTCATGTACTCTGTTGCTTGGAGGATTAACTGCAAGTACACAATAAGAAATATGTACATGTGAAGTTCTGATGAAGAATGAATATTAAATTTAATAGAATACCAAAGCATTTTGTTTTTTTAATGAATTTTTAATTTTCACTATAAACTATTTGCAATTAGACTAAATGTAATTAGATAACAATTGTCCAAATTCTATGAATAACTGCTTTCAGTTGCTGGACTTAACCAAAGCCACATCACAGCTCAAATGCTAAAATGGCAGTTCTACGTATTAAAGATAGCTCCAACTCTAACGAGCTAGCTCCAACCCTAATGCGATAGCTTCAACTGTAATGAGATAACTCAAACCCCAAATAGATAGCTTCAACTGTAATGAGATAACTCCAATTCCAGATAGCTTTAACTGTAATGAGATAACTCCAACCCCAGATAGCTTCAACTGTAATGAGATAACTCCAACCCCAAAGAGATAGCTTCAACTGTAATGAGATAACTCCAACCCCAGATAGCTTCAACTGTAATGAGATAACTCCAACCCCAAAGAGATAGCTTCAACTGTAATGAGATAACTCCAACCCTAAAGAGATAGCTTCAACTGTAATGAGATAACTCCAACCCCAAAGAGATAGCTTCAACTATAATGAGATAACTCCAACCCCAAATAGATAGCTTCAACTGTAATGAGGTAACTCCAACCCCAGATAGCTTCAACTGTAATGAGATAACTCCAACCCCAAAGAGATAGCTTCAACTGTAATGAAATAGCTCCAACCCTAATTAGATAGCGCCAATCCTAAAATGATAGCCCCAGTCATAATGAGATAGCTCAACCTTAATGAGATAGCTCCAACATGTCCAACCTAGTGAGATAGCTCCAACCTTAATGAGATAGATTCAATCCTAAAGTAGTGGTTCTAGGTTGACAGATTAAATCCTAAAGTGGAGCTTCTATGGGAGTATTCTAATGTAAATGAGATACATATGGCTTTTCATGGGGGTCAAGGGGTCTGACTTAAAATTGTCAAACATTGATATTTTCTATTCTGTTTGCATGCGGTTTTACGTCATTTTTAGCACATGTTAGGCCATATATGATGGTCATTTTTTTTATTCTGAAGGGCCTAAATATAAATGAATGAGCCTAAAAATGACCCCTTATGCACTAGGAAATTCATTTTGCAAAGTAATACGTGCTATTCTAGGTTTATACACACCAGTATTAATTAAGCATTTGACGTCCTGATTCCATTCAAAATCTATGCCATGAATAACATGATGCAAACACCATAAATAATTTTGATATGCCATTTTTTTAAATCATGAATTGGGACATTTTTCGGTTTAATTTTAGATTTTTCTAGTAAACTTCTGTGTATTCCTTTTAAGTTTTCAAGTTCTCCACTCTTTATTTCCTAGAAAATGTCTTATCTCCCTATATGATAAAGCCCCACCCATTAAATTTGTCAAGTGAAACTATAAAGTAAATTATCATATTGGTATTCGGTCGGCGATTAAAGGTTTTCGATCAAATATGGCAATAGGAAAGTAAATACACTTCAAAAAAGTTATTAAAGCTACTAAGTAGGTTAAACATGAAATTAGTTTAATCTGTCTTAGGCCCCGTGTGGTTCCGGGGCAAAGAATAGGGCCACTGCAGATCCTGTTGAAAGGGTAGGCGGAGCAGTAGAATAAACCCCAAATTCATGTTCATTTTATCATTTTTTGTTCATGCTCATTAAAGGTCTTCATCATGACCCCTGCATTGTTTCAGGTGCCATCTCGCTGACATCACTAGAGCAGTGGCAGAAAAACAATAAACGTGGCTCCAGCGTAAATGGAGTGTCTACAATAGAATTTGCAGCAACTCTGCAGTTCAGGGTGAAAAGGTTCTAGGCCCATTCTCTATATTTTATCTTGATGTACATGGAGGATGAGCCTGGCATGTTCATTACTGTTAGGTGCCATATAACCTTTCATGTGTTGGTGCGCCTTAAAACCCCAATTCAATTAATCTGTCTTAGAGATTACAGTAAATTTAGTAACATACCATTTCTTTTTCTTTCTGACTTTTTCCTTGCTCGTCTAATAATATGGCATTGGCATGTGCAAGTTTTGCGTCTGCAAGTTTTTGTTCCAGCTCCCGATGATGTATAACCTTCTCCACTTGCTGTAATACAATCATTAAGTTTACAGTACATAGAGTTTAATTAACATTAGCTTGCGCACAAGTTTCTATATCGCAAGAATCTTTCTCACAAGGGAACCATTTTCCGTATCATGACAACAATGTATATTAAACTATATATTATATATTCTGTGATGAATTTCTTTGCAATCGTCAATATTTTTACACCAGTTTGCACGAGAACGCCAAGATGTTACATCATACAAACAAAACAAGTGGAACCGGAACTCTTCGTAAATTTCCGTAATCGGTATTTCCTAGTGGCGGAATCTGACGAAGACGTCCGTAAAACAATCGGAACGTCATTTGGCATTCCCGCCACTGACAGAAAAGGCCGAGCAATGTTCCATACTGCGAAATATCTCATTGAAGAACGTAAGTGGTTCTAGCCCCAGTCAGCAAATTGGGAAAAGTCCTAGGCCTGCTGATTTTGGGAAAAAGAAGTACCAGATTGTCAAAATTGGAGAAAAAAGAGCATGTTTTTCTCTATCTAAAGGAATGTTTTTAAAGAGAAAATGATTATTAAAATATATGCTTTAGGTATAATATCAATCAGGTATTGAATTTAGCAATGATTTTAACATGGAAAGTAACTCTAAAAACTATTTTTTTACGTTGGGAATGTTTTTACCCAAAACTGGGAAAATAAGGAGTTTTTTTGCAATTGGGAAAAGACTGAATTTCAGCCACACTTAAATAGGTTAAAAAAAACATTTTAAAAACACAATAAAACACGATTTCCGATTGGATTTTGGTTTGAAAAGTCTGATTGTCCAGAGATTGTCTGGGTGGCGTTCGCTGATGCGTGAAAATATCACAATCGTGAAAATTACACCCATGCATAGATGCAAAATTCTTTTTAAACCACCCAGGCATAGAACCACATTTCAGGAAATAGGGTTCACCCATAGATTTTTATTGAATTGCCGTCCTGGGGTCCCGGGTGTGTTTTAATGGTATAGCCCTAAAGCATAAAATAAAAAGAAAATTTGTTGTTTTGTCGTGAATAACAGATTTTATTTCATCTCGAAGTGATCAAACTTCAATATTTTCACTCATGCTTCGCAATCGTATAAATATAAAGTTTTCACACTTCTCGATGAAATAAAACCTGTTATTCACGACAAAATATCCTCTATGTATCTTGCTCTTTACTTCTATATAGTTACACTCATTTTGGGTTCATCCATTGAGCTGCTTCATTTCTAGAAATTACAGAAAACTGGAGTAAGAAAAACATTCATGTCAATCTGGAGGAACTAAGTAGCTATCCCGCCAACAACAGCCAAATATTACAACATACGTACACCGTTTCTAAACCTACTGACGACAAGGTGTATATATATATAATTTACATATTTTAAGTATCTATAGACATTATATAAATGGCTTTAACCAGCCAGATCATACCCAAAACTGAAGCGTTGAATTAAGATTTACCAACGCACACTTCATTTTACGCATATTCAATCAAGGGTATATTAAAAACCTGTGAAAAATGCTATGCCTATATGTTTGGATTCAAACAACTATGTAATCTGTGTAGCTCATAGACGCTTTTCACAAGATCTTTGAACATTTTAACCGCAACTCTGACAGGAATATATAGTATTTAAATTATTTCTGGGGCTCTCTAGTGCTATATTCTCAATGCCAAAATGCATACTGAATGCAGGGTGAGAATGGGCTCGAATGAGTATATATATGTTGGAGTAGAGAAATTAGTTAAAACTACTGGTAATTAAAAATTATTTTTTTTTCCTAAATTTAAGGTTTTCACGTATCGTAATTGTGAGGACCAATGACCTAAATCCTAAATTAGCAAAACCACTGAAATACCAACCTTCTCTCTAACTTCATATTGTTCTATAAATTTCTTGAGTTTGTTTGCAAGATCGAAATTCTCCTCGCGTAGCTGTTTGTTCCTCTCATGGTTCTCCTGCATCTGTGTCTGGATTTCACCAATGGTAGTCTAGAAGACAAATGGTTCAACCAATCAGACTTAGTAAAACACATTGTAAATATTCTGATCAACCAATAAGAATTAGTAAAACATAGTGTTCCAAGTGATTTAAAATGCTGTATATTTAAGTAAACAGAATAAATGGGATGGGACGGATGGGTGGGTTTGGAGTGGGGTAGGGTTTAAAACCTCCCGACACTCCCAGGCACAACACCCATGCACCCATCCCCCTGATAATTTCAAATGGAACAGCCCTAAGTATAACATGCTACATTGTTATTGCAAGGTATTTCACCAATGGTTGTTAAGAAGACATGTTTGGTTTGAATGACTGTACATTTAGAAGACAAATGCTCAGCCAATCAAATTTAGGATAACATAACATAGTGTGCCAGACGATTTAAAAAGACAATTTTACAAATATATGACAGTGTGTTAAGAGTTTAAGTAAACATTTGTTTTTCTGAATTTACACAGTACACACATCGTGAAATGGTCACCAAAGCAGATACTTTAAAAATAAAATCTACCTGAAATTTCTGTGATATTTCTTTTCTCTTTTCATCTTCTTCTTTTGCTCTCTGTAAACTTTCTTGCTGCAATAATAAAGACACACTAATGTATTTCTTTCGCAAATCTTTCTTAAGGAAATATGAAAGTCACATCTTGTAGAATTAACTGGAAACCAATACTGACTAAACTGATACTGAAAACCAGTATGGAAAACAAACAGATACTGGCAACCAGTATGGAACACAAACAGATACTGGAAACCAGTACTGAACACAAACAGATAATCCCAGACAGATCTGTCAGTTTTGATCAAAGATAAACTGTGAGAAGTATGATCTATACTACCCCTGGATAATTCAAAGCAGCAATCACTAGCCAGAACACCTGTCTATAGTTTAATAGATGAGATATGAAATGCTGAATACTGAGTTCCCCATACAGTCCAATCTGCAAAATGACTGCTAAAGTTAAAGTAGATGGGTCCTTTCTGCAATGATTGCATATAGTAGATGGGACCATCTGACAAAAAGAGAGCCGTGGTCCCATGACCTGTCTGGTATGACTACATAGTATAGTAGATGGGGCCATCTGACAAAAAGAGAGCCATGGTCCCATGACCTGTCTGGAATGACTGCATAGTATAGTAGATGAGGCCATCTGACAAAAAGAGAGCCATGGTCCCATGACCTGTCTGGAATGACTGCATAGTATAGTAGATGGGGCCATCTGACAAAAAGAGAGCCATGGTCCCATGACCTGTCTGGAATGACTGCATAGTATAGTAGATGAGGCCATCTGACAAAAAGAGAGCCATGGTCCCATGACCTGTCTGGAATGACTGCATAGTATAGTAGATGAGGCCATCTGACAAAAAGAGAGCCATGGTCCCATGACCTGTCTGGAATGACTGCATAGTATAGTAGATGAGGCCATCTGACAAAAAGAGAGCCATGGTCCCCATGACCTGTCTGGAATGACTGCATAGTCTAGCAGATGGAGCCATCTGACAAAAAGAGAGCCGTGGTCCCTTGACCTTTCTGGAATGACTACATAGTATAGTAGATGGGGCCATCTGACAAAAAGAGAGCCATGGTCCCATGACCTGTCTGGAATGACTGCAGTCTAGTAGATAGGGCCATCTGACAAAAAGAAAGCCGTGGTCCCATGACCTGTCTAGAATGACTGCATTATCTAGTAGATGGGGCCATCTGACAAAAAGAGAGCCATGGTCCCATGACCTGTCTGGAATGACTGCAGTCTAGTAGATAGGGCCATCTGACAAAAAGAAAGCCGTGGTCCCATGACCTGTCTAGAATGACTGCATTATCTAGTAGATGGGGCCATCTGACAAAAAGAGAGCCGTGGTCCCATGACCTGTGTGGAATGACTGCATAGTATAGTAGATGGGGCCATCTGACAAAAAGAGAGCCGTGGTCCCATGACCTGTGTGGAATGACTGCATAGTATAGTAGATGGGGCCATCTGACAAAAAGAGAGCCGTGGTCCCATTAACTGTCTGGAATGACTGCATAGTATAGTAGATGACGCCATCTGACAAAAAGAAAGCCGTGGTCCCATGACCAGTCTGGAATGACTACATAGTATAGTAGATGGGGCCATCTGACAAAAAGAGAGCCGTGGTCCCATGACCTTTCTGGAATGACTACATAGTCTAGTAGATGGGGCCATCTTACATAAAGAAAGCTGTCGTCCCATGACCTGTCTGGAATGACTGCATAGTATAGTAGATGGGGCCATCTGACAAAAAGAAAGCCGTGGTCCCATGACCTGTCTGGAATGACTACATAGTATAGTAGATGGGGCCATCTGACAAAAAGAAAGCCGTGGTCCCATGACCTGTGTGGAATGACTGCATAGTATAGTAGATGGGGCCATCTGACAAAAAGAAAGCCGTGGTCCCCATGACCTGTGTGGAATGACTGCATAGTATAGTAGATGGGGCCATCTGACAAAAAGGAAGCCGTGGTCCCCTTGACCTGTGTGGAATGACTGCATAATCTAGTAGATGGGGCCATCTGACAAAAAGGAAGCCGTGGTCCCATGACCTGTCTGGAATGACTGCATAGTCTAGTAGATGGGGCCATCTGACAAAAAGAGAGCCATGGTCCCATGACCTGTCTGGAATGACTGCATAGTATAGTAGATGGGGCCATCTGACAAAAAGAGAGCCATGGTCCCATGACCTGTCTGGAATGACTGCATAGTATAGTAGATGGGGCCATCTGACAAAAAGAGAGCCATGGTCCCATGACCTGTCTGGAATGACTGCATAGTATAGTAGATGAGGCCATCTGACAAAAAGAAAGCCGTGGTCCCATGACCTGTCTGGTATGACTGCATAGTATAGTAGATGAGGCAATCTGACAAAAAGAGAGCTGTGGTCCCATGACCTGTCTGGAATGACTGCAGTCTAGTAGATAGGGCCATCTGACAAAAAGAAAGCCGTGGTCCCATGACCTGTCTAGAATGACTGCATTATCTAGTAGATGGGGCCATCTGACAAAAAGAAAGCCGTGGTCCCCAAGAACTGTCTGGAATGACTGCATAGTATAGTAGATGGGGCCATCTGACAAAAAGAGAGCCATGGTCCCATGACCTGTCTGGAATGACTGCATTGTATAGTAGATGAGGCAATCTGACAAAAAGAAAGCCGTGGTCCCATGACCTGTCTGGTATGACTGCATAGTATAGTAGATGAGGCAATCTGACAAAAAGAGAGCTGTGGTCCCATGACCTGTCTGGAATGACTGCAGTCTAGTAGATAGGGCCATCTGACAAAAAGAAAGCCGTGGTCCCATGACCTGTCTAGAATGACTGCATTATCTAGTAGATGGGGCCATCTGACAAAAAGAAAGCCGTGGTCCCCAAGAACTGTCTGGAATGACTGCATAGTATAGTAGATGGGGCCATCTGACAAAAAGAGAGCCATGGTCCCATGACCTGTCTGGAATGACTGCATTGTATAGTAGATGGGGCCATCTGACAAAAAGAAAGCCGTGGTCAGGAAAGCTGGAATGAAGACTCACCAGCCTAACAGAGAAACAGCTACTGTTACACATCAAGATATACAGACAAACTTACTCGTATAGTAGAATTGTGTTTCTGCAGTTCTCTACATAGACTCTCAAGTTTACTCTTAGCCATCACTGCCTTAGTGTGCTCCGTCTGTAACTGGTCTTTCTCTCTCGATATCTGAAATAAGAATATTGAACTCCTTAACTTTTATTTACTACCATATTGTGTATGAGGTATCACCTAAACTTAATTTAGAGCTTCAGATAATCTTTGTACCCAAAGGGTATTTCATGCCCTAAATAAAGGAGCAATTCTGATTTTTAAAATTGTAAAGCATCATGTTTTTGTTGCTTTTTACTTACAAATATGCCATATTTGTAATGAAATGGTAATTTTTCAAAGCTGATTTTATCCCTCATGCTGATTTCCCAAGTGTTCATACTAAAATATCCATAAACATTGCCTATCTGGAGCACTGAAGTTATACTACAAAGAGGATCTTACACGAGTGCCTGTTTAATACTGAATCTATTTAACAAGATGGATAAAATAACATAATACTTGACACATCCTCACATCTTATTAATTTTATCCAACGAGTTTAACAATTTCAATATTAAATAGGTATGACTGTGAGATTCTATTTCACGTAACTCCAAAAATGAAATTTAACATACATTTCTTAATGTAGATCCCTACATAAATATTGTTGTCTGATGAAGTCATATGTTTCGGTTTTCTCTTTCCGACATTGAAGAATGGAACTTACTTGATTTCTGTAATTCAATTTTTTAAAATAGTGGAAATTAATGAGGCAATTTTAATGCACACCGAGCTGAATTGAAAAGCCTTCATTTGAATATTTATTGCACTAGTGTCTTATGATAATATTCATGTCATGACTTTATAACACTTCCACACCACAAATTATGTCATAAATGTATTTACATATATAAACATCTAATGAACTGCTTCTTAAAAAAGAATTTGTTTGGGTTGTACCATTGATTATATTAAGTGAGCCTCAAAAAAACACAATAACGAGGGCAACTGAGTTTGTGGTGGGCTACCAAGTTTGATCAAAATAATTAATAATAAATACTGATAATGTTAAAGCAATCATTCATGGGACACAAGATGAAGGATAAAGAAAATCTATAATTATCACAGGATAATTATCATGAGGATAAACATGGTAAAATGAGATACGTGCAAGGAACTCAGTTTCTTGCTAACGCACTTGACAAAAAGCCTTCAATCAGATGGGTTGATGGTAAAGCGTAATTGTGACACTCATATTGTGCATAAACTGCTGCAAATCAAGCCCACAACATTACAACTCAAGGACATGTCAAAAACAATGAAATGCATTAAAACAGTTGATCAGTATTGAAACTGACCTTTGTATAACGGTCACAATTCGTGGTGATTAATGGCTCCACCAACGTGTCGACAATTGTGATCATTAAACAATTGATTTACTGTTTCAATAGTCAGTCCTATACTGATAGGCAAGCGAACAAGTAACACCGCTGGTGTCTATTAAAATTCTCCGGCCATGTTTTGTTTCATGAACATGTTTATGTTTATTTAAATCGAAATCAATACACGACAAATAGATATTTACAATTCACACATTGCAATATCTGTGAAAAGCGAGAATAAGATTTTATTTGATGACGTGGAAAACTTTGAACAGGTAAATTAATCCACAGGTAAATGTATTTATCAATTTTCTGGCAATAGTTGTGCAGCTATACAATTCGATTTACCTCATTTCCCCATGCAGTCTCGCAGTGGTAAAAGTAGTATCTATGTATAATACTTATTTTTACATACAACTTAGTAGCGGTTTTCAATATATATATTTCTCTCCGAGACTATCAAGAAAATTAATGTTCGTATGATGTTTAAGAGTTAAATTTGTTAATTGATAATACTACAAAAAGGGCAGCCATTCATATTTAAATAAACGGGACACATCTGACAACAACAAAAAGGATGAATGACTAAATTCTCCTTACCACAGTAAGTTTCCTCTGGCTCTGTTTGAAGGTACCCTGTAGTATTCTATGTTCCTCGTGTAGGTCGGCGTACTTCTTACACAGTGCCGCCAATTTCTCCTCGGTTGACTGTAGACTACTCAACGCCTTCAGAATGTGTTCTGAAAAACAGGAAACATCAATATCAGTTCAGGCCAAGTTGAAGATTGGAAACAAAAATAAGAAAAAGAAACAACAATCTAATATCAAGATCCTTTATGCTCTGATGAAAAAATTATGAAAAAGGAATGTCAGAAATGGATGTGCTTTAGTAAAAGAAATAACAAGAAATGTCACTGTGACAAATACCCCCAAAGTGGTTTTGACCATTGACCTCTAAGTGTGAACTTGACCTTGGAGCCACGGACCTGGACTTTGTATGTGACACATCGTCTTTTTGTGGAGAGCACTTGTGCCAAGTTATTTGAAAATCCGTCCATGAATGTCAGAGTTATTGACCAGATACGATGGTACAGACAGACTGACTGACGGACGGACGGATGGAAGGTGCGACTACTGTATGCCGCCATATGAAAAATAAACATCATGTCAGTTCAAAAGGCTGCATGGAATACAAGGATAAAAATACAAAGTTCAAGATTATGATGATGCTCTGAATAAAGTAATCGAAGAATTTGTTTGTTTGAATGTTGTTTTACATCCTTTTTAGCACAAGTCAGGCCATATATGATGGTTAATTTTTTGTGGTAGAGGCAGACCACCACATTTTTCCTTGGTAGAACCAATACTGTATACGCTACCTACAGCCATTAGTAAGACACTCTCTCATTTGACAAGTCAAAGAATTAAAACTCAGTTCATGATGAATTATCCTCGAGTACAGGAGCAGTTTTTGTTGTTTTAGATAAATAGACCAAACTACATGTAAGTTACTGGCCTGAACTCTCTGGAACTATGCCCAATAAATATCAAACCTGATAAAACATGATCCTCATCCTGTAATATGTTACAGACAATAGGAGCAGAAGTATACACAAACACATCCTAAATAAGAATGCCAAATTACCAACCACCATGTGATCCAGAATCCACTAAGATGGTTGCAGATTTAAGATTTAACGAAATCACAGGTTTCAATGATTTTTAATATGTTTATAAATATGTATACACATACACATCTTAAAGGGGTTGATGCACTGTTTTCAAACAATGTGTATTTCAAAGGGCTCTGAAAAACTTGAAAAAAGCTGAAAGAATTATCAAAATGCCATGAAAAATAAAGGAGGTATGACCACATATGGAGGCGGCCATCTTTGAACGATGATGACATCGCACCTTTTTACCATATATGGCATACTGATTAAATGTATTTTAAAGCAAAGAAAAATAGGCATACATTTGTACATTTATATTTATTAATCAATTTGCAGTGATTTTCTTTGCTTTATAATATATTTTGTCAATATGCCATATATATATAGTAAAAAAAAGAAAACAAAAAGGGGCGATGACTTCATCGTTCCAAGATGGCCACCTCCATTAATGTTCTTTGCAAAATTTCAATAGGTCATATCTCATTTATTTTTCATGGCATTTTGATAATTCTTTCAGCTATTTTTAAGGTTGTCAGAGGTTGTCAGGGCCCTTTTAAATAAATCTTGTTTGAAAATAGTGCATCAACCCCTTTAATTAAAAATGCCCAATTACTAACCACAATGCAATCCAATCCGAGTTAGAACATTCGTGAGAATAGAAAGATGCTTTAACGAAATCACGGGTTTCAATGATCTTTAATTTAGTACATGCAGAATGAGACCACTAAGTCCAGCTCTCATCTCTGAATGCTGCTGATGGATATCTACCTTATATACAAACAAGAACATGGCAGAAAATGACGTCATGCCAATGCACTTTAGACATTTGTTTTGCTTCCTGAAGGATATGCGATGTTGTTTCCTGAAGCATAATTTATGATGTTGGGATAGTTCTCCATACTCCGAACTGTACTCCATTCTCTCGATTTTGTTTATAATTTATTTACAAATACAAATGAGATCTGTCTTGACTGACGTAGACACAGGAGCAGCAGCTGTATTCTCTCATTCTGTAACCCCGTGTATTGGATTCTATCCTCGGAGCATGTTTTTTTAAGTACCATAGGAATGTATTCGACAGTTAGAGTTAGGCTGCTCCTAGATCCTATGTATCCGTTCCCCTTTTCCGAAAATAATCTATAATATGTTGAAGAGTCGTTAAACATCATTCAACTTAATTGATTTTGTAGCGTTAGCATAACTACATTTTGCGACATTTCAACTCCCACCTTAGAATAAGCATTTTTAATTACAAATATTCAAGTATCTGCGTTTTATTTGAAGTTTCTACTGCAGATCCAGGTAATGGATGACATCACTGCAATCTCTGTTTTCTGTTTTGTTTTGATTTACATCAAGTACCAGTCTGGTTGCAATTTGAAAATATGATGTTACCTATTATACCTACTTGTGCAGGTACCTAAAGGTAACAGCGATTATACCAACAGGGAGAAAAATAATTTGGAACAAGAAGCAGTCTGAGAGACAGACAGCCATATCCCCCGACGCAGTGTTTTTTTCTATGTAGCTGTAGAGACAATGATTGGGTGCTTTGTTTAACTGAATTGAATTGAATGTTGTTTAACGGCTCATCAACACAGTATATGTTATTTAGAGCCGCCCCAGAGAGAGGGGAAGGATACATAGGACTCCGGGAACCGTGCCCTACTCTTATTATCAAATAGATTCCTATGGTTCTTTAACGTGCTCGGAGGATAGACCGATACACGGGACCGCCTGGTTTAAGTCCCCATCAGACGGACGAGGCTAAGGGAAAGTGTCTTGCCCAAGAACACACCGACGAAAGTCAGTGGCACCACGGAGAACTGAACCCGGGACCTCCGGTTACAAATCCGACGTGCTACCGACTGCGCCATGCCAGCCTTGTTTAAAGGAAGTTTTATCAGTGCAAATAAAGCAGAAAGTAAAATGAACAAAAAATGTAAGTATAACACTACAAAAGGCAGTAACTCTAATTTCAGTCTGAGAGTTATTGTTACAGCACTCTGCACTTCCTCTCATCATCCCTCTATCATTGTGTGAAGTTTTATTCAGGGGCGTACCTGGGCATACGCACTGACGCACATGCGTACAGGCTATTAAAGAAGCAAACCAATAAAAAAGGCTAAAAATGCGAAAAATGCAATAAAAACTGAAGGTATAGGGGGTTTAGGCACATTTGTGAATCCAAAACTGGAAGGTGCGTATACCTAAATTAGCCCCAGGAATGCCACTGTTATTCCAGTATCATTAGTAATTTTTTAAGCTATGCCCCTGCGAAACTCTGTTCTCAAGAACAGTTCATGAACAGTTCTAGAACATTAAGAACAGTTCCTGAACTGTTCTTGATTCATTGTTCTAGAACATATGTTCTTAATATGTTCTTGAACACTTTCAAGAACTATTGAAGAACATTTCAAGAACTCTAATTTTTCTTAAGATATTCTTGAAAGGTTCTTGAACTAGTTTAGAACAGTTCAAGAACCTTTAAATAGAGAAAATGTTCTAAAAATGTTCTTGAACAATTTCAAGAGCAAATCAAGAACAGTTTAGGAACATCAGGAGTTCCTGAACTGTTCTTAATTTGTTCTTGAACAATTTGAAGAACAAATGAAGAACCGTTCAGGAACTTCAAGAGTTCTTAAACCTTTCTTAATTAGTTCTTAACTCTAAGTGTTCTTAAACATTAAGCGTTAAGCACTAATTAAGAACAGTTAAAAACCTTGAAGTTCCTAAACTGTTCTTCATTTGTTCTTGAAATTGTTTAAGAAAAGTTTTAGAATATCTTCTCTATTTAAAGTTCCTTCAATGTTCTTTAAAATGTAAAATATCTACAAATGTGTTATCTTAATAGGATTATGTCGCTACAAATCGATTACATCTGTGCAAATGTAAATATTCATTAAATTAGTAAGCAAGTCACAATATTAACCACCTAATAAACTATTGTGATCTTCCATTATTAGTCGCACTACTTACTAATACAGTGTTTGAAAAAGGCATTATTTTTGTAATGCTGACAGGCACAGGTATTATAATGAAATATGAAATTTCTTTGTTTTAAGTAGCTTGAACACACCCCAAGTATACGTAGATGGCTTTTGCTGGGACATGAAAACAATTATCCATAAACTTGGTATAAAAAGACATTTATTTTGTAGCACTTAAGTTTTGTGTTGATTAAATTAAAGTTCAAAAGTTTCAAATCATTTGAGTATTTCCACAAAACAACAAAATTTTATTGAACTATTTCGAGAACAGGTTTTTCCATAACAAACTGAATGTGTATGAATGTTGTTTAACGGCTCATCAACACAGTATAGATTATAAGAAAAATTACAGTTCTTGAAATGCTCTTCAATAGTTCTTGAAAATGTTCAATGTTCAAGAACATATTAAGAACCTGTTCTAGAACAATGAATCAAGAACAGTTCAGGAACTGTTCTTAATGTTCTAGAAATGTTCATGAACTGTTCTTGAGTATAAGAACAGAGTTTCGCAGGTGTTCATCTTCATTAATTAAACAAATATATACTACTATCAACAAACAAATATATGATCATTATTGCATGAACAGTTTAATATAATAACATTATCTGGAGTTTAAAAGACCATGTCTTCATTTATATTTGCAAAGAAAAATATATGACACCTGAGTGTGATTCTGACAAAATTGCAAATAAAATGCAAACGCCATTCTTTTGAGTTTTTGGCGGTAAAATGGCAGTCCAACTGAAGATTGTGCTTGCATCATTTAATAATTAAATGTAAGTGTTTTGTGATAATACTTCAATTACTTATTGTGTCAAAACATCTTCTATATTTAATAGTTGTATTTGAAAGATGAAATTTCTAAATGTAGTCTTTAGAAACAGTATTTTACAATGAAACCCCTATTGTCATGTGTTTTCACGGATTGACTTTCTTTTTTTGTTGCTGACAGAAAAATGGTATTCAGCACAGCAGATATTATTTCATTTCAGTATCATATGTAACATTTCAACAAGTATGACCAGGCATTCTGAAGGATCAATTAATGAATTGTTCTTTAACTGTTATGTAGGTTAAATTAGTGGCCAAGGGACAAGTTCTAGAACAGTTCCAGTACAGATCATTCTGGAACAGTTCTAGAACAGTTGCAGTACATATAGTTCTAGAACTGTGCTTCATCTGTTCTTGAGCAGTTCTAGAACTGTGCATGAACGTTGAATGAGACAAAAATTCTAGGTTATGTTCAAGAACAGTTCCAGTACAGATAGTTCTAGAACTGTTCTAGAACAGTTCCAGTACAGTTCGTTCTGTAACAGTTCTAGAACAGTTCCAGTACAGATAGTTCAAGAACTGTTCTTGAACATAAGTTCTAGAACTTTTCTTGAACATAAGTTCTAGAACTGTTCTTGAACATAAGTTCTAGAAAATTTGTCTCATTTAACGTTCACGTACTGCTCTAGAGCTGTACCAGAACACATTAGGTACAGTTCTTGAACAATCTATCCAGAACAGTTCAAGAATTGTTCATGCACAGTTCTAGAAAATTTCGCAGGGGTACACCCGACAAGAATAATAAGTATAAAATAACAAAGGGCAATAACTCTTATTTAAATAAACAAATAGTTATGGTTCTTGCATTCTCCATATCCTCTTATTGCTCTCCGCAATTGTTTCCTTGCAGATCCATTAATAGTTTTGGAGCTAAGTTTCGGACAAGAATTTTAAGTATAGAATTACAAAGGCCAATAACTCTATTGTCCATGAAGATAGAGTTATGGTTATTGCAATCTTCACTTCATCTACTTGCCCTCTATCATTGTGTGATGTTTTATTCCAGTCTAGTAGTTTTTGAGTTGTGGTCCGGAAAAGAATTAGAAGTATAAAATTACAAAGGGAAATAACTCTAAATTAAATGAAGACAGAGTTATGGTTATTGCACTCTGCACTTCCTCTCATTGCCCTCTATCATTGTGTGAAATTTCATCGCAGTCCCATAGGTCGCAGTCCCATAGGTAGTTTTCCATTTATGAAACGGACACAAATTATAAGTACAAAATTACAAAGGGCAATCACTCTAATTTCATTGAAGGCAGAGTTATGGTTCTTGCACTCTGCCAGTCCTATCATTGTGTGAAATTTTATTGCAGTCCTATTAGTAGTTTTCGTGTTATAGAGCGAACACACATTATAAGTATTAAATTACAAAGAGCAATAACTCTTAATTCAAAGGAAGAAAGAGTTATGGTTCATGTGCTCTGCATGTCCCCTAATTGCCCTCTATCATTGTATGCAATTTCATTGCAGTCCCACAAGTAGTTTTCGAGTTATGTAGTGGACACAAATTATAAGTACAAAATTACCAAAGGCAATAACTCTAATTTAAATGAAAGCACACGTATGGTTCTTGCATTCCGCATGTCCTCACATGGGCCTCTATCATTGCTTGAAATTTCGTTGCAATCTCTCTAGTAGTTTTTCAGTTATTGAGTGGACACAAATTATAAGTATAAAATTACAAAGGGCAATAACTCCATGAAGACAGAGTTATGGTTCTTGTGCTCTGCATGTCCTCTCATTGCCCTCTATCATTGTGTGAAATTTCATTGCAGACCTATTAGTAGTTTTCGAGTTATGGAGTGGACACAAATTATAAGTATAAAATTACAAAGGGCAATAACTCTAACTTAAATAAAGGCAGAGTTATGTTTTTTGCGCTCTGCACATCCTCTCATTGCCCTCTATCATTGTGTGAAATTTCATTGCAGTCCTATTAGTAGTTTTCGAGTTATTGAGCGGACACGAAATGGGACGGATGGACAGATGGCTTTACTACATCGCCCTTCTGCGGTGGGGGATAATAAGACCTGATCATGTAATGGATCAAAAATATATAAGAAATGTTAAAGTTAAGCTGCTGTTCATTAACATATTCTGTTAATTTGGAATGCATAATTACTACATAAAGGGAAAAGTTCAAGACTGTGACATTTTCACCCTTCCTGAGATATGCCCCAGTAAGACAACTGTCAGTACCTTTAAATTAAAACAGGCAAGTACAGTAACACTCATAATTTAACTTTAAATTACACTGCAGTCAAGCCCTCTATTCCAGAGTTTGTTTTTCAGTACTTGGAATTTACCTTTGCAATGTTTACTTAAACACCTGATGAACAACGTTCCAAAGATTTAAAACACATCTTCCCACCTCATCAGACATATGGCTTCAATCATTTGTCAGTCTTAAATTTTACACAAATCTGTAAATACCTCAGACATATTCAACATAGGTTCTAGTTGATTAGACCTCTAAGTATCAGGGGTCAAATCAACTAGAAGCTATGTCGAATTTGTCTTGAAATATTTCTTTCAGACATGCTACCTAAATATTATTTCCTAAAACATTTATGCAATACAAGACGTAGACTATGAATAGCCTTTAACGCCTGGGTTTTATTTTGAGAGTTTGGATGGGCAGGGGAGTCCTTGTTGTTGCCCCAACTTTATGCCTCTTTTTTTAACCACTTGCATATGAATGTGTCCCACTCCCGCTTTCCTATTGACATGGTTGCTTTTGACATGATTACTCTTGACATCACACAAACCAACATGTCAACTCTTGACACCACCCAACCTGACATGGTAACTTTTGAAACCACGGCACCCAACATGAAATTGTAACTCTTGACACCACCCAACTTGAATGGTAACTCCTGACACCACCCAACAGACATGGTAACTCTTGACACTCCTAGATTTTGACATGGTAACTTTTACCACCCAACTACACATGGTAACTCTTGACACAACCTAACTTGACATGGTTATGCTTGACATAACCCAACTTGACATAATAACTCTTGATACCACCCAACTACACATGGTAACTCTTGACACAACCCAACGTGACACGGTAACTCTTGACACCACCCAACTTGAGATGGTAACTCTTGACACCACCCAACTTGACATGGCAACTCTTGACATCACCCAACTTGACATGGCAACTCTTGACACCACCGGTTGAATGGTAACTCTTGACACCACCGAACTTGAATGGTAACTCACAGGCCAATCTAGACACTATGAAGTGATATATCTACATGTGTTTTTACATTCTAGGATACAGGGGCCCATCTAGACGCTATAAAGTAATTCAGTGGCACCACTGAGGCTCAAACACGAATCTCAGGATTCAGAGTCGAATATGCTATCCAGTAAACCACTGCTACCCCCTGCTAGGCAATTCAAATTAAAGTTTGAGTGTTGTAAATATAAAACTGACATAAAATACATCTCATTAAAGTCCTTATCACCTCGACCCTGTGACAGTAAACTAGACTGTTTGCTCAGGCAGAAAACTGGAAGACAGCTATAAATTGTCACTGATCGATTAAGTCCTATATACCACAGAGATAAGTCAATCCAGGGCTGATCAGGCAAGATACAAACACTTAAAATGGTTTACTGGGCCTTTACGTTATACACGTATATGATAACATTCTTGAAATATTTCAGAAACTTTTGAAGTCTCTTACAATTTTGACACACAAATTGGAAACTAAAAGGAAAGGGGTCCCAAAACCGGATGTATCAACAAATTCTTTCTAAATCTATACAGGCAAACGACCGATTATTTTCATTTTAATCTAAATCAGCTCATTTTTTTATTATAGTTTAATAGCAGAGTTTCAGCATGTTTATACCTTTATAAATATAGCCTTTTATTACATTTCTATGCGTGAAAGATCGGGATTTCTCAGTGCAAGAATATTCATAAAAGCTAAATATTAATAACTAACTCAGAACACAGTAATAACTAACGTTGCTAACTCAGAACAAAATAATAACTAACGTTGTGACGTTGAGGCGTGACGTCAACGAAGTGTTGCTGACGTCAACGTCATCCGCCGATAACGTTCAATAAAGCGAATATTTGTTTGAAAAAACGTAATTTAAATTGTAATAGATTATTTAACTGCTCGTGAAGGATTTCCATATAATCGATCCCAGCAGTTAAATAATCTCTATTTGTTATGTGGCCTTCATGGTAGTGATAGTGCAGTATCTTGGCAGATCAATAAGTATGTATCAATTGGTTCTGTGCTATGTACATGTAGATCATGAAGGAGATATTCTATGATTGTATTATCAGGTCTATAAAGCACCGTCCTCAATGGAAATTAAGATAGAAGAATGTGGCACAGAACTGAGAACTGAACCAAATTGGATTTTAGAGCACCAACAGCTACGGTCATATGGCGACTTTTCCAGCTTCCATTGGTGGAGAAGACCCCAGGTGCCCATCCGAGCAATTTTCATGCACGGGCATGCACCTGGATAGAACCAACGACGTTCTGCAAGCCAGCTGGATAGCTTCTTCACATAAAGATTCCTAGACCCATGAGGGATCGAACCGAATGTGGCACAGAAATACAGGAAAAGAATTATACATTTAGTAAGCAATTGATAACATCAATCAATCAATTATACCATGAATTAATCAATTATAACATAATTAGGTGAAGCGATATAAGGATCCAAAGGCTCAAATTAATTTTACAAGACAGTGCGTATGTAATACAAAGTTTTTATCTTATTATGTTATATTGGGACATCAACCTCAGAGGGAGATGAGATGAAGTGTGATGTTACCATCAGACTTGCCTCTGACAGGAAGCAAACCCACACGGGGCAGAGAGACTTGCCTCTGTCAGGAAGCGAACCCACACGGGGCAGAGGTCTGTAGGTCTAAAGCTACGGAGGCTGATTCTAAAGGTTAATGAGAACACAAGCATCTCAACATGATGAAGGCGAGATGAAACTCTGAATCATACACATCTGTAGTGATTTACACAATCCATAATATTTGAAACTTGTGGAGTCCCGATAATTTTTTTACGTAACTTGTAGTTTTGCAAATCATTTTTAATAATTACATGTAGATAACTTTTGACTGCAGTGAGTATTTACTCATCAGATTCAAAATGAATGAGTAAAGGGAACTCGTTCATAGTAACCGCTTGCTTTAAATTGTCCATGCTTTCAAAATGGATGTGAATTAATATATTTTAAAAGGAACAAATGGAAGTTAAGTAAAAACTAAAGAATCAATGTACATGTATGAACTTAATATTAGACACATGATTGGAACAATTTTCATCATGTAAATATGGAATAAACTGTTCCACAGGACAATTATACATACAAATATAATACTCATGATTTTTAAAAGTAATGAGTTTTTGTAGTAAATTGATGAGTAATGATACTCACATTTTTAATTTGTAAAGAAAGTACCCGGTATGAGTAAAATACTCAAAAACTCAGCTTATCTACAGCTCTGGTATTTGAATAGTTCAAAGCAAATTATTTTTGAATACTGCTACCTTAATTGACGATTATACTTTGGTCAAGCAGTCAAAATGGTAACTGGATGCTAATTTTAATGCTTCATAAAATGTTCAAGCCTTAAAAGCCAAGAATAATCTGTACATAAAAACATGAATGAACAAAATAATTCTCACCATTTAACTCAGCTGGATTACTACCTGAGGGTACCTCCATTTTCCAGATTGTAATATGTCCTATGTCTTATATTTCAATATGGTAACAACACTTTTCTATATTGTCAGGTGTATTTCCAACAAACAATAGTTGTGTAGTCTATGTTTACTGCTATTCTCCACAAACAATAATTGAATAATTTAACCCTAGAGAAAATGAAAATAACTATAATAAATTATGAACGTCTGCTATCCTATTGGGTTATAGGTAAGTACATTACAGCATACAAAAAGGGGTAAACATTAGGAAATATATCTGAAGGTGCATGTCTTCGTCAAAACAATAAATTATTCCACACAAAGCAATAATATCAAGTATCCACAGAAGCCCGGCTCATTACTTGGCAATATTTGCAGATGTAATGGACGTATTTCCTTATCTTGTGAAACTCAATTATGATCGGTATTTGTTTGCACCAGATTTGATATTTTATGCTATAGGCTACCTGTACGCTATTTTAGGACTTCCCATGTTGCCAGTGTATTGGAGTTTTGTTTATGCAATTACCAGTACAAATGTTTGTCCGGCATACATATTTACTTACTGCATAAAGTTGTTAATTCTGGGCTATTCAAGATTTGTAAGTGTTTTTTTTTAAATAATTGTTATACAGGTATTTTGATTATTTCACACAATCTTTCTTCATTAAATTTTATTTGAATACTTAAAATCAGTGAAAATCAGTGATTTCAGGCTTTTTTTTTAATTTCCTGAAAAGTTGATGAATAACCCCCAATTTTTTTCCTTAAAGGATGCAGATATTCTATATTCACATTGTTTTGCCATGAATAACATATTTTATTTCATCTCGAAGTGATCAAACTTTAATATTTTCACATTCGTAAAAATTTAAAGTTTTCACACTTCTCGATGAAATATAATCACTCCAAAACAACAAATATTGTCTATATAATTATTTTTTATTTATTAGTTACCATTATAGTTAGTTTTAAATTCAAACAAATACTATGCTATATAAAATGATCTCAAACAACCAGCCATAAGTAAATGGAGATTTTATTTTTAACTTAGCAATTAATTCCTATTGAATTCCTATTGAACACTTAGAGGCTGCAGACTCTTGTTCAGTGAAGGTTGTTTATTTGAATCACAAAGAGACAGCAATAACTGCGCAGATTAGTATTACAGGTATGTTTTAAAGAGGCACTACCTATATCTACGCGATTTTTAACGTAAAATATTAAATACTCAATATTACTACATTTATATGTATGCAAAGCTATTTTATGAGTATTCTAAGAAGCAACAAGTTTCGTATTCCAGTTCTGTAAATTACTAATTATGATCAAAACAATATCTTGAATAAAATGCTGCCCAGCCGTTTATTCCTGCCGGAGAACTACGAGTTTTTACGATTTTATCGGACATGCGCAATGCCATTCAGTTGAACGAAAACAGACTACTCAGGGCAGTTCCGATAGTAAATGAATTGATCGAACTCGTCGCCAATCCGACGAGGCAGTTCCGATTGTAAACAAATAAGATCGGAAAATCTCCGTAATCGGCTTGTCTAAAACAATTACGAATACAATTTCAAAAATCCGATCTTTTCTATCCTGTTTTTCCCAAGCAAAACGCATATTACATGGGGTGAAATTATTGCCGTTTACCTTTTTCATAGTCCTCTTTACAATTAAGTAAAGTTTATATCAATTGGTGGACAAAAAGATATAGGTAGAGCCTCTTTAACATGATTGTGTGTTCTAATTTTTATGCATTGAAACACAGAACCTCAGACGAAAATTCATTGTTACATATTTACAAATATGCATTACACAAATCAATATCCCAGTAATTTATTCCAACTTAATGTTTATGACAATAACAGCTTTGTGTGGGTTTATTTGATATATATAACCTTTCTGACTAAAAGTATAGAGTTTAAATGGAAAGAATCTCATTTTCTCTAAATATGTAATTGAGGTAAATGGAGCCTGTTACCCCATTATTTTATTTATCACCATATTGATTGGAAGTGTTCACTGGATAAAGGTTAGATTACAGAATTTAAAAAAGTTTCAAAAAACAAACTATAGGTCTCAGTAGCCGAGGGGATATAGCGTGGATATAGCGTGACAGACCTCCGGCACGCATGGATTCTCTCCTGGTGGAGGCATGTCTGATGGAGAACTTCATCCTTAACCCTTTACCTGCTACATATATATAATGGACTGTTCTTTCTTTGAATTAATGACAAAGGGTTGTTTTGGTGGAAATGACTGATCAGCAGCCAGACATTGTAAACCCTGATCTGGCTTTACAATGGACGCAAAGGCTATTGTAGGCGCCCTTAGCAGGCTAAGGGTTAAGCTCATCTGCCTTTGAGGACGCTGTCCCAATATCTAGAGATTATTTAACTGCTGGGATCGATTACAGGGAATTTCTTCACAAGATGGTAGATGTGGTTCTTTTCAAAAACAAGCATATGCAAGTGAGTAAAAACTAGAAGGGTGTTCCATGGAACACTTGTGTCGCCTGCCGTGTACTTATTTCACCAAGTACAATCTAACAACATGGGGTGCAATCCTTCATGAATTATGGAGCCTGTATACAGTGTCATGACCATAGGTCAATATTTTGCAAAGTTATGAGCTAGGTTAGGTTGCAGGTTAAAGTTGTATGAAAAGGGGGCATAACTCTGCCAAAATGAAAGTCGTAGTTATTGGACATGTGTAACGACATTCCTTCAGTTAAGACGAATATGTTTGTGAAATTCCATGAAATGTGTCAAATTCTTTTCAAGTTATGGCCAGTTATGAGCTTGGTTAGGTTGCAGGTGAAAGTTTTATGAAAAGGGGCATAACTCTGTCAAAATGAAAGCAGAGTTATTGGACATGTGTAACGACATTCCTTCTGTTAAGATGAATACATGTGTGGTATAATGAACATAGGTCAAATACTTTTCAAGTTATGGCTAGTTATGAGCCTGGTTAGGTTGCAGGTTAAAGTTTTATGAAAGGGGGCATAGCTCTGTCAAAATGAAAGTCAGAGTTATTGGACATGTGTAACAGCATTCCTTAGGTTAAGATGAAGACGTGTGTGAAGTTTCATGAACATATGTCAAATACTTTTCAAGTTATGACCAAGGTTATGTTGCAGGTTAAAGTGTGACCGACGATGACGGACGACGGACAAAATGATCCCTAAGTGTCTGCCATGCTACACAGGCGACACAATAAACAAAAACACGCCTACCATCCGGTGAAAGCTTTTCCTATAACCAGACACAGCAGTTAAATAATCTATTACATTTTAAATCAAGTTATGTATGATTTTGATTTTAACCAAAATTATTCGCTTTATTGAACGATATCGGGGGATGACGTCGACGTCAGCAACACTTTAATCATCAATACAGTTGGTTACTTTTGCGTTCAGAGTTAATATTAGCAATTATGAATATTCTTCAACTGAGAAATCCCAATCTTTCACCCACAGAAATGTAATAAAACCTTTTATGGTGTGTTAACAGGACATAAAAAAACTCAATTTCTTTTCATAACAAACAAAGTGATATATATTCTTAAACTTAAAGGTGAAATATAGCGTGTATTTTGAGTATATATTCGGAAATATACGTATATAATATACAATATTTTCAAATCTTACACTTATTGGTTGTCCCGTTTTCTCACAGTAGCCAATTTTATCCCATAGCGCACACGTTCGAGTTTCGCCCTTTTTGAAGACAGGTAAGTGACACGTGATCCTGTGACGTCATTGGTACCAAACGATTCGCGGTGTCGCATTGAGTTGTATAGTATTGTCTATGTAGGATTACGTTTTATGGTACTTGTTAAAAATGCCGTGTGTTGTTGCTGGGTGAAAAAGTTTGCATAAAGAAGGACAAGATAATAACCTAAGTTTTTTTCGTTTCCCTAATCGAGATAATGATATATTAAGATTTGAAGTGTGGGTAGTCGAGATAATGATATATTAAGATTTGAAGTGTGGGTAGACGTTACCGAAGAAAATCGCCCGACTCGTCGAGAAAGTGGGAACCTATGAAAGACGCGCGAGTTTGTAGCAAACATTTTGAGTTGACTTCGTGGGAAGTCCATCCTTTGGTTTCATTATCTTTGAATTTGGAGAACAAAAGGCCATGCAGATTAAAATCAACAGCGGTACCAACGATATTCGACTATAAAAATGAGAAGTGCATAACCCCGCCGTCTCCAAGCAAGTTGTATTCGCCTATTCGACCGGCGTTGAGGAAATTCATACATGAAGTCAGATTGAAATTTATGTTCAATTATCTTAGCACCTCATCGGGTATACGTATGATAAATTGAAGAAAGGTGTATAGTCTTAGATCTTTATATACACCGTGAATGTTTAGCTGTTGAATTAGAAGCATGCGTCTTTACGTGAATCAATGAAGAGTTGACGGCGCTAATATTATGTAGCCGTCTTTTTTAAAAAGATTGCTAAGCACGTTCAGCATATAAATTTAAATGAATCCGGTGAAATAAATACTGTGTCTTTGTTTCCTAATTTTAATTTTAATAATTTTAAATTATACACCCTCTTCTGCCAATAGTATTATAGATATATATTATCAACATATATAGGGCTATGGATTTGAAAAAAAATAAAAAAATGTTTCATGGATATTTATAACAAGGCAGAAAATTAATAATATTACTAGCTTTTATATTAATTCAGTAATTTTTTTATGGCAAAGCAACAACAATAACGCCTCTTAGCTCGTGCAATAAGTAAAACAAGAATAATATACTTTATATTATGGTAATTTGATATATTTGGTCTGTTTTCGATCTGTATACTTACTGAGTCTGTCTATATCGTTCTCATAATACATTTGGCTATATTATTTAAATCATAGTATTTTTCTCTCTTTGTGCGCGACAAATATCATGTGATATATCCGTCTTGTGCAATACGCGTCTGCCCTCGGCGGTATTTCACCGCTCAAGTAATTGCAATAAACAGGAAATATATCATAAAACTAGGTTTCCCTAAATGGTGCCTGCTTTTGTGATATACCGACGTATGTACCCAAATTAGGCTGCACTTCAATAGTGCACCGCAATATTTTATTAGTCTGTATTGATATTTGGGGGCACGTGGAGACTAGAGAGCGTGTCATATTGCAAACACCGCTTCTAGAGTGTTTGGTGTTGATGGCGACTTATGGCAAATATATAATACTATAGCAATTATGGCGCCGAAATTATATGCTGTTTCATTTATTATTGTTTTTATTCATTTTTTTTATCAATTATGGATAATATCTTATAAATATATTTGTTCCATGTCTACTTATCGGCAAAAAAAATCTGACGCTCGTATTACGATAGAGTTACATACATATATATCCATGTATTAATGTATAGGTATAGACCAGGTCCATTCATTCGGAATATACTACATTTCCAGTGACATTTCGCGGTTATTGTGTATGTACCAAGATATTGCAGTGTTGCGGGTGACTTACTGTCAGATTTCGATGAAAACAATTTTTTTTGTTTGTTGTTGCTGTAAGTGTATAAATACGCTATTTTGTTAGATTAGTGAATAGTGTAATAAACCACTGAACGTAACGAATGACATGACACGATAGTCTTTACAAGCTCTCAATTTGCATACGACGTACGACTTCATCATCAGTTGATGAATCCGATGTATTTTCGTCCTCAGACACGTATTCTGGCTCCAAACCTAAAGGTTGCACATGGTGTAACCGTTTTATCACGGGCATTTCCTCTGACATCGCTTAATTCTCACATTTTCACACAAGGTATACTGTTTTGCGTTCAGTCCCAATGTAAACAAAAAATAGTTTGTTCCCAATGACGTCATTTCCGGTAATTCGCGCAAGAGTTTTTCCCCTTAGATTTTTTTCGATTTTTTAGCAAGGCCTGTTCGCCTTTTCGGTTTTTATCTTTAAAAACATATTTTCACTAAACATACATCAATAGCATAGTAAACATCGTATTTATAATGATATTTAATAATTAAAAACATATCAACAACGGATTTGTTGATTTAGGACAAATTTCATCTTTAAGATATGGAACAAGCACAGAAATGAAGGTGTGAAACATAAGGGTGATTGATTGATCTAGATGTTATCTAGGTGTTATCTAGATTAATAGGTGAAAAGAAGTCGGACCAATAGCTTTCACAGTACAGATATTTTAGATTTCAAGGCCACAAGTTACTAAACTGGTCCCCTCAACTCAGTAGTAAACTGGTTCCCTGTTGTTATTCCTTTGATCTGAACAGACAATAGGTTATCTATAGATGAGAGCTGTTTTTTCACCAGAGGAATAATGAATTTGATGGCTTTGAAAAGATAGGTCAGTGTGGAAATTAACAACTGAACAGTTTTAAAGGGTCACACAGCAATCTTAAGTATTAATTTATCTTTATCTCATCTCCCTCTGAGTTTGCCTTCTCAATATAAAACAATATGTGTGTGTTAATAGACGTTTGTTTGTATGGTGCTTTACGTCATTTTCAACACATGTCAAGTTATATATATGACGGTCGAATTTTTTTTGTGGTGGAGGGAGACCACCCACTTTTCCTGGGTAGAACCAGTACTGTACACCTCCCGCCATCCGTAAGAATCGACACTTCCTCACTTACAAGTCGAGATCATAGTGGGATTTCAACACACCAGCGGTGAGCGATGAAAATGTTTACAACGCAACTTCGTTAACCACTCGGCCACGAAGAAGACGTAAAATCCCATTTCATTTATTTATTAAAAGTCAGCTGTTCTGAGTTTCATCTGTTAATAATATACCAAAATAATTATTTTTTGAACTATACTCCTCAAAATAATTTAAGGACCATGTTTAGATTTGGGTCATTTTTTAAAGTGCTGTAATTGAACAATGTACTTTTTGCAATGTTTAAGTTTAGTTGTTTTCTTTTACAATTGTTACGTTATACACATGTATTAACTTTTTATATGAATATGAAATCCATAAGGTAATTATTACTGTTCTATTTTGTGGTCCTTAAATAGTTTTGAGGAGTATAGATTAGAAATATAATTTTCAATAACAAAACTAGCAAAACAAGAATCAATATTGCAGTGTGCCCCTGGGAGTACATCAGGATTTTTCTAGAAATATCTTAAATTATAAAAATGTTCCAATTCATGATAAAACACTTATATCCATCAAAATAGGATGTTCGAACCATATTGTTAAGGTTTAAACTTCGAATACACCATATAGCTAGGATGGAATCGGGCATAAAATGCTGAAATTAACCCTGGTGCGTAACCTAGGATAGCATGTATTACTGTACAGAATGAATTTCCTTGTAACTAATGGGTCATTTTTAGGATCATTCATTATGTTTAGGCGCTTTAAAATAGAAAATATCATTATTTGTCAATTTTAAGTCGGACCCCTAGACCCCTTTGAAAAGCCTGATGTACTCCCTTTTCCATTCAAATGGAGGTTATAATAGCGTAAATGAGTCTCCATTGCCCTTCCATAGTAAAGTTCGAATGTTGACAACCTGTTAAAAACTCAAACCTCGTTAGAATTCTGGGAAACTTACTTTATCATGCAAATAAACATGTCTGCTATTAAATAGGGGGTTTAATACCTTCTAAGAAACATTTCTTCAGTTGTTTACTAACACCGGGTCAAAGGTCAACACTATTTTTACCCCTTGCAATTTCATACCCTGTCTACTTTCACTTCTCAAATTTATATCAAACTCTGTCAAAAACATGATGAGCTGCATTTTCAAATATCAACAACATGTCCAGAATACAGTTACAGCCAAAAAATAACAGGAAACTGCACTAAAAAAAGTTTTTAAAGAAAAAAAGATTAGCACTCTTTAATACAGAACTACTTTCGACTGCACCAGGCGAGCACATCCTGTTGATTTAGTGTAATTAGACCTGGAAACAAATCAGTCACATGTAAAGGATAATGAAATAATCTCAAAAATGTGTCCATTTAAATATGTTTTTTTTCTGAACAGTTTCCCATGAGTGAGTAAGCTGGAACTGGACCATTGTCATCCCTAATACCAGTTGTAGAGACTATTACAACACTCCTTGATTTGAATTGGTTCCCTACCAGTTATAAAAGAACTGTCTACAAATCAATGGTCCAAGGGAAACAACTCAGAAAAACTTAAGACATTTAACATTTTAAGGGAAATTCATACTGGTAGATAAATTACACATTTTCTTTCCTAGGTCATTATTTTTTCTTTATGTATTTTACGAACGATTAAGGCATTGAAGTGTCATAGGAGGAGGGAAAGAAATACATTTTTTTTTTGGAAAAGCTGTTTGGATTTCGTAGGAAAAGAAAAGAAAATGAAATTTTCAATTAAAATCTGGGAGGAGGAAAAATAAACTGATTCCTATGGAAAAACAAAATTCTTAATTTTGTTTAACGTAGGAGAGTTCGTAAAACATATAATCAAAAAGTAACGACCCTACCCAGAAGATGAATTTATCAGTTATTAAAGTATCAACTGCATGGCTACTAGTTTGGGTTCTTAAACTGAAAATTAGTTTTCATTGCATTTTTACCAGGCATAATCCCCTAATTGCAGAACTCTTACATTGCCAAGTATCCATCATATTACTTTGATTTACATATATAGTTTATATTACTACCATACAGTATCATCCCTTATTTTTTAATAGTTTTATCTTGATAAATTTACATTAATTTGTGAATAATCCTTCATTTCTTCATCTTTCGTCAGTTTTTGCGCACAATATGACCTATTTATGTGTCGACGTGCCGTAAAACACCATTCATTCATTCATTCCATCATATTACTGGCAGAATTCTGGTCAATAAAATATTTCCTGATCGTGTTTCTGAATTATTATGTAGGTGCACACTAAAATCATATACAGAATATAATTTATCAAGTAAATAATACCACTGTCATAAAGCTTAGTATCTGCTTTCCTACCTGCCCCTTAATTTGCATAAAGACCTCTGAGCAAAATGCTAGGGTAGTTTAACTTGTTACCCATCCTTGAACCCAAGATGTTCTTTACTAGCTTAACCATGCTTTAACACTTAAAACAAAATGATCATCTACATCTAATATTGCATACTTTTGTCCATGCACATCGATATATTTTCCAAAAGTGGACCCATTTATTTCACATTCAAAAAATGTCACTGTAAGTGACAAAAATGCCCCCAAAGCATTTGTCTGTATTTCCACACGACCTGACAAATGTCACTGTAAGTGACAAATGCCCCCCAAAGTATTTGTCTGTAGTTCCACAAGACCTTGGTTTTGCGCACATCATTTTCTTATGGTGAAAATTTCTGCCAGGTTATATGAAAATCCCTCAACCGATGACAAAGTTATACACCGGACACAACTAATATTATTTCATTCAAATACTGGGTCATAAAGTATCTTCTGACCTCTAAGTGTGACCTTGACTTTGAAGCTACAGATCTGGATTTTGCATCTGACATGTTGTCTTGTTGTGGTGAACACTTGTGGCAGGTTATTTGAAAATCCCTCCAAGAATGTCACAGTTATTTACCGGAACCGAAAGTACTTCTTTTTGACCTCTAAGTGTGACCTTGACTTTGGAGCCACGTACCTGGATTTTGCGCGCGACACGTTGTCTTGTGAACACTTGTGCGAAGTCATTTGAATAGCCATCCATGAATGTCAGAGTTATTTACCGGACACGAAATATGGATACAAAAGCACTTCTTTTTGACATTTGACCTCTAAGTGTGACCTTGACCTTGGAGCACGGACCTGGATTTTGCGTGCGCGACACGTCATCTTCTTGTGGTGAGCACTTGGGATAAGTTATTCGAAAATCCGTCCATGTATGTCAGAGTTATTTACCGGACACGATTGTACGGACGAACGGATGGTGCGACTACTACTATATGCCACCCTTCAGAGGCATAAAAAACAAAACAACTTTGAGTAAAATTGTACCAAAGTTTTCGGATACAAATGTCACAATTTTTACCATATAAGTATTTCTTTCTAACATTATGTTCACATCAATAGTGTTGAATTACTGTCATGTACTATATGGTTGACATTGCTCGTGCCTAAAATAAGTATTTGGTTGAAAATTTCACTTGACATGCATATTCCATCGATATTGGATTTTTTTTTCAAAGATGGCCAACCAATAATCCTTAACTTACTCAAACACATTAGTGAAAACATTTAATGTAAATTAATAAAGTGCAAAAAGTAGGAGGTCTCTCATATTGACTTATTTTTGACATGAAGGTACTGCTGTAGATGTTGTGTATGAAGTTTGAAAGCTGTATGGATTTTAGTATCTAAGTAATAACTTTTACCAAAAACTTGAATGTAAAACTTGAATGTAAATTCTAAAATGCACCTTTTTCACCTTTGTCTGTGAATATAAATTATCCCAGAGACACCCAATTGTCGCGAATTGGCGCGTAACGCGTATTAGCAAATTATTTTGCACACCCTGTTTGCATATTTGCAGACCCAGTTTTTGCATTTCTGCCTAATACACTGTAACAAAGTACAAAAAGTAGGTGAATTCATTCATGCTGACATGATCAGATGATAGGTAATAGGCAAACCGGTAACCAAAAACATTTTCAGTACATATGTACGGATGGAGAAGGGTAACACTAATATGACCGCTCCACTTTCGTGGTGAGGCATAACAATACTAAAATTTTACTTACCTATACTCTTATCTTCCTTTTTTTTACTCTTAACAGTCTTGGTTGGAGATGCATTCTCTGTCTTTTGTGTCTCTACTTTGTTTCCCGGTTTGACTGCAGGAGCGTCAGCCTTCACGGTAACTTTACATCGCTCATCTTCAGGTTCGTCTTGTCCTGTCTCCACTGGCTTTCCCTCCTGTTCCTCTTGGATACCCTCTGATTCTGAGCTGACTGACATGGAACCATTGCTTGGTTTCTCTTCACCATTCTCCATATCTTCTACATTAGATAGAGTAACATCAGTTGCCAATTTAGACTCATCTTTCGAGTCACCAAAGTTATCTAAATCATCAGGAGTTACTTCCCTTTCAGAATCAATATCAGAATTTTTGTCCTTACGAGTATCCTCAATGACATTATCAGTATCTTGCTCATCATAACTTGCATTAACAGCTTTATCAATGAGCTCATCAATCAGTTTCTCATTGTTAATATCCCTAGAAAATGCAGGGTTTCCATCGGCTAAATCTTTGGGCTTGTCTAGCATGGAGCAGGGATCAAAATCATCAATTTGCTTAGCTAGATCAGACAATCTTTCAACACTACCCGTTTTTTCATTATCCAAATTTTCAGGCTTATCCGAAACTGAATCTAAACAGCCATTGTCGTCACCATTTTCAGATATCAGGAGGTTTTCGGACTCCTTCAAGGGTGTGAGATCAACCGAAGGACACTTATCTACAGAAGAGTCATCTCCTTCCATCTGATTCTGCGCTCCTTTAGCCCCAGCCACCTCCGCAACCTTCACCTTTGACTCTTGCTGACCCGAACCTACATCAACAACGAGTACAAGTCTGAATTATTGAACTGTCTTTTACACTAAGAATCTAACCATGCCATGCTTGATGAAAACTATTCATACATGTAGTAATGATGATGTACATCATGCTTCAAGTCCAAGATAAGTTAACTGATCTAACAATCAGGATTGAAACAAGCACAGAGCTTTAGAGCAGCTGAAATTCCAAATCTGAACACAATGCAAACTGGGTTTTTAATACATCTGAGAACATTCAATGAGATTTTGAGGACAGACAATTGAACTGAATTGGATTTTATAGTCGCACCAACAGCTTAGGTCATATGGCGACTTTTCCTTCCAGCTAACATTGTTGGAGAAAGACTCCAGGTGCCCCTCTGGGAAATTTTCAGCTGGATAGCACCCTCACATAAAGATTCCTAGGCCCACGAGGGATCGAACCCACAGCGGATAGACAAATGCATGTCAATCTAGACTATGACATAAACTAACAGTATAATCCATGAAGAACTCTACCATGCACTTAACCAATGAGAGATTAATGCAAGCTATAAGTGAATTTTAAAGGGCCCTCAAATGGAGAGACATAACCCAAGGGAGATAATAATGATTCATCAAATAACTGAAGGGAGATGATGATTCAGCCAAGAAGATAATCTAACAGTTGAAATCCAATATAATTTTGCAAGTAGATTAGTATAAGGTCCTCGGAATATGTTGATTGTCCATAAATGTTTAGCCAGCTTTCAGTAGCCCTGGCACAGCTAAAAGAGGTTAAGTGTAAACTCTTAATTCACTACAGGGTCTTCCACAGGGCATTTAACACTTTTGCTGGCAATCGTGACTTTAGTCGAATTTACCGTTCCCTACCAATAGCTACTAAAAGTCGAATTTACAGTGTGATTGTTTCCATTAATATTTGCGTATTTTAATAAGGGGGAGCACTCCTCCGGGCTTGTCTGCATAATATTGTAGAGATTTTGATGTATGTATATGAGGTGTACATCGTTTTTTTCCCATATTTCCTGCTCGGTGAAATCCTATTTTCTAATTATTATCAGAAATATGCTTGGCACTGGGCTATTGGTTATATGAGGGATATGGCACTGGGCTATTGGTTATATGAGGGATATGGCACTGGGCTATTGGTTATATGAGGGATATGGCACTGGGCTATTGGTTATATGAGGGATATGGCACTGGGCTATTGGTTATATGAGGGATATGGCACTGGGCTATTGGTTATATGAGGGATATGGCACTGGGCTATTGGTTATATGAGGGATATGGCACTGGGCTATTGGTTATATGAGGGATATGGCACTGGGCTATTGGTTATATGAGGGATATGGCAGAGAAAGTGAAGGTGTTAAGAGCATATTCCCACTATCCCTTAATTCTAAAATCTAATTCCCCCCTCCTCTAAATTTACCCCTTAACCTTTGACCTCTCTGCCCTATCCCTTAAAAACACTCAAACTGCATCTAAACAAATCATGATCTCTAAAAATATTGGTCACCCAAAGGGTAACTCCCTCCCGCACCCACTTCGTGATATTCAAATTTAATCTCCCCTATCTTAAATTAATTTTGTGGAAGACCCTGCACTATATAAGGAATGATTACAGAAATACAATTAAATTACAAATTATTGACTTCTGCCAAGGAATGTCTATGGGTTATTATGAGCTGCCCCACAGGAATCCTAAATATCTGCCCTACTCTTACTAATAGATTCCTATGGTTCTTTAATGTCTTCGGAGGATGGACCAGGGTTCGACGTTAAGGACTGTCCGCCTACCCCATCGGGCATCTTCAAAACTGAGGGACAAGGACTATAGAATATCACAAAATATAATTTTAAGAAACCCATCCACTCCTTGCAGGTTTCCGATATTATTATTGTTGTTACATTGTAAGTAGTAGACCAGCTTTTAGAATTTTCAGAAAGGTTCTGTGAGAGTTATATCATTAAGTGGTCTAATACTCGTGAAGACTCAAGCAGTATATCCTTATAAAATAGTCTACCAGCAAACTGTCAAGGGCAAGTAAATTGCAGAGTTAACTTGCCCCATGGGCAAGCTGTCCGTTAGTTAACGTCGAGCCCTGATGGGGACCATCCAGTTGACACCCCATCTGATGGACGAGGCTAAGGAATAGTGTCTTGCCTAGAACACACTGAAACGCCACAACTTTTTTTCGGAAATAGGGGAAGAGGCGAATAGGGATTTATTATTTTCAGGGGAATTTGCTCAGCAAAAGAGAGGAAAAACGTTTTTGTTTTTGAAGGAAAAGAAGTCCTGAAAGCAGCTTAGAAGAAAACAAAAAATAAAAACTCCTCAAGCCAAATACAACCAGAACTAAATAATAAACACTGCAATCTACACGTGCTGCTTTGATCAAAGCAGCCCTGTGAAAAGCCTAGGGCTGCAAAGCCTATCATCAAAACATGCTCTCTAAGCCAACTGAGTATACACAATCATCCTGGGTGTGGACAGTACCAAAACACATGCTCGGTACCAACGTTACTTACATTTATAACAGGCACAGAACAAACGGGTTAAATCAGTTCAGGATCATCATCTCTTCCTCGATTTTCAATCAGGATTTGAAATTCAGTGTCCAAAAAATCAGAGTGTATATTTTGAGGCAGTTTTATTGCAATGTACTTTTTGAGTACACAAGTAAATGTACAATTATTTGACAGACTATTTGCTGACCTAAAATACAACAATTAATGGTTTTGATAGTCCAGGACACGAAAATTCCACTCATCCACTAGCCATGATGAGCGAGTAGAAATTCAGATAATTTTTTTGAACAATTTATCAACTTGACCATTCAAATATTACGTAGGATGAGTAACTCGGGAATTTTTTTTTCCTGCCCCGATTGATAGTCATACCCTACAAGTGGCAATATAAAACAGCAATGTTCATGCAGTATGGTATATTTTTGTATATCTTATGGGTTAGTTAATATATACAAGTAACTCTGTGGTTAAAAAACACATTAAAGCGAAGTAACTCCATGCTTACAATATTATGCATTTTTATTTAGTGTTATAGCTATAAATTCAACAGTTACTTTAATACTGAAAATATTTTAATCCTTTTTCTTCTATTGTATTCAAATACCATGTTGCAAAAAAAATTAAAATAAGTGCTAAACCAAATCATTTTGACATTTTACAGTAAAACACCATTATTCATAATTGCAGCTGTTTACTCTTCACTTTGATACGACCGGCTCAATAATTAAAGCAGCATCTGCAGCCGTCTGGTCATCTTACCTGCTTCAACCAGCGCTGGGGATGCGGTTAGGCGGGGCTGTTCTGTTTCTACGGGTACAGTGGCAGTCTCCATCATGGCTTCCTCTGCAGTTTCTGCTGTCTGCAATGACACAAGTTTGTGGTATACAATTTACATTAGAGGCATACAATGAATCCAGGGTCATCATTTGATCAAACATTGAAGAGGAACATAAGCTTTATAGCTAAATGCAGAATATTAGACTTCTAGCATTTGTAGATTCAGAGTAGCTTCTCTAAAAAGATTTTCCTATATAACTTTCTGTAAAAATTTGACCCCTGGGACGGTGCCAGATTTGAGACTAGGGTCGCCATCTGAACAACCTTGTTATACTAAAATTTTATGCTATATATGCAATATATGAGAGCTATCTATCTTGCGGTTTCAGAGAAAAATATTTTAAACGTTTTCCTTAGGCCAAAAAAAAAAAACCTGTGTTTCTGGTGGCCCGACCGACCCTATGTTTAAAACTTTTTATGAAAAAATAAATAAAAAATATTAAATTTGTTCTGAACAATGACTTATCACAATATATCCAACTTGTATGGGGTTTATGAGATAAATATTTTTTTTACATGTAGAATCTCAATATCTTGCTCCAAAAAAAATAAAAAAATGCCTACCGATCTACCCTATTTTTTTAGAGCATGCAATTGGAAACACACCTATTTTTTTTTTGGCCTTATAATAATTATATATGTCTGTAAAACATCCAAAATCTATATTAGGGCCATTTTTTTAACCCCTGGGTATTCATTTAAACAAACTTGATAGTCTAGGGGTTGGCGATCATTAAAGAAACCGACGAAATCTGTCCAGTTGTTCTCAAGAAGATTTTTCAATGTTTTGACTATTTATAGTAATACGTGTAGCTACCATCTTGGATGTTGTGTTGACAAAATTTTGAAAAACATTAGTCACCAAAGATTATATTCCTGTAAAGTTTGGTCCAAATCATCCAAGCGAATACGGTAACTAAATAACATTTCTTTATTAACGCCACCCATTCTTATATCGAACACAAACTGATTTCCACGCTAACTCATTCTGCATGAAACACTGCAGTATTGTCATTGACAATCAGCACACGATAAACCAAAGTTGCTAAGGATTTACCTTGCGAAATATTCCTCTCAATGATCTACGAAAAGACACAAACACATTATCGTCAGCCATCATAAGGAGCACTTGGCCATTATGATCCAACACAGAATTACCCAGAAAGCAACAAACAGGTGAGATATACTATTAGATTGACAGAAGTTGCTTATACTTTATTGTTTCTTGGTACACAGCCCTATACCAGTTTTCCCAGAGCAAGAAGAACTCATTGAGTATAGTTCTAGAGAAGTGTTCAGTCAGTATGGTATATGCTCATGAGATGCATACTGCCTCATATACAGGTATGTGGGATGATGCTAAATCTGGCATTATAAGTACCCCTCCTACATGGGAGACAAAACATGAGAAGAATGCAAGACAAGGTCAGAATCAGTATTGACAATTTAGGCCATGAAACCATAGTTGCAGGGCCAGAAATTAACATTTTTAGTTTACTAGACCACACTAGACCTGCTCAAAATTTACTAGCCCAATATAATATTCAACAGAAAAGCCTGTTTTATTAGGGATATACATGTATCTGGACTAAATCTCAATAATATCACATACTTTGTAAACCTCTCCATACCATGTCCGACATAATAAACCGATACTTTTGTATATACCATGTAATCAATGAACTGTTTGTCCGAAATCATTGACCGTTTCAGTTTATTTTTTAGAACATACTATATCTAAAATCGAGCCCTACTGGGTTTTGGCTTCTTTTCATGAGTTTAAAATGCACTTTTCATCTCCACATCTCGGCATCATTTTAACTAGCCTCGGGCTATCAGACTAGTGCTAATTTCGAGCCCTGAGTTGTGTGCTTATGTACATTTACTGGTGATTTGCAGTCATTTTGTGGATATTTGAACAGATGACAATTCTAATGGCAAGTTAAATCAGACAGTTACAAATATTCTTTTGTTTTTATAGTTTTGGTCAGGACCTTAATTTTTTGTTATTTGTTGGTGTCCAATTATCTACCCCCACAGCTCAGTGGATTGCGCTTTAGAGCTAAAGACCTGGCAGAGGCATATATCTGATGGGAACTCCATCATTCAGAATCTCATCTTCCTCTGAGGTTGCTGTCCCAATATAACCTAGCAAGCTTATAAGATGTCTAGTAAATAGGATTCATTTGTTTTGATCTGAAACAACTTAAACAAGAGGTCAATGACCTTGAAGCTTTACTGATAGATTTTGATAGCTAGGTCAGCATTCCTGTTAAGTTTCATAAAAACTGTCAAGTAGTTTCAGAGGAGTAGTCGCTACAAGTTGAAGTTTTTACTATATAACTCTAGGTAAACAAAGATGGCCACTGGCAGCCATGTTTAATGTTGAATCAAAATAATTTTCGACAAGGACCAACATCTTGTCATGCTGATCATTTCAGAAAAAGTCCCATATCAATATCACTTATAGTTTTCAAGAAGTAGTCGCTACAAACTTGTTTTTAACAAGAGGTCAATGACCTTGAAGCTCTACTGATTGATTTTGATTTCAGGAAGCAGTCGCTACAAACTTGTTTTTTGAAAATCTATTTTTAGCCGTGGTGGCCATCTTGAATTTCCGGCCGACCTGACATTTTGCTAGGATCAATTAGACATCAAGAGCAACATTCCTGTGAAGTTTCATGAAAATCCATCAAGTAGTTTCAGAGGAGTAGTCGCTACAAGCTTTCATTACATAACTCTATGTAAACAAAGATGGCCACTGGCAGCCATGTTTAACGACGAATCAAAATAATGTTCGATTCGAATAACCATCATGTCATGCTGATCATTTTAGAAAAGTCCCATATCATATCACTTATAGTTTTCAAGAAGTAGTCGCTACAAACTTATTTTTTTTAAATTTATTTTTAGCTGTGGCGGCCATCTTGAATTTCTGGACGATCTGAAATTTTGCTAGGATCTTCTTAGACATCAAGAGCAACATTCCTGTGAAGTTTCAGAGGAGTAGTCGCTACAAGTTTTCATTATATAACTCTATGTAAACAAAGATGGCCACTGGCAGCCATGTTTAACGTCGAATCATTACGATTTTCGACAAGGACCAACATCATGTCATGCTGATCATTTTAGAAAAAGTCCCATATCAATATCTCTTATAGTTTTCAAGGAGTAGTCGCTACAAACTTATTTATTTTAAATCTATTTTTAGCTGTGGCGGCCATCTTGAATTTCCGGCGAGTCTGAAATTTTTCTAGGATCAGAGTAGTTTCAGAGGAGTAATCGCTACAAATAAAACTTTATGGACAGACAGACGGACGGACAGACAGATGATGGATGTCTGCTGATCTCTGATCAGTCGAGCTAAAAACTAAGGTTGTTTTTAGTAAAATCTGATGTCTCCCCCACTGGGGAAAGGGCCGTAACTCCGCCAAAAATCATTCAACAGGAACACGGCGATGAAATGCACAACTTGGCTTGGTATACTGATCATCCCTGCAAAGTTTCAATGAAATCTGGCCAGGAGAACTAGTCTGGACAAAGTTTATGTATTAAAACCTTTGAAAGGCCATAACTACGCCAAAAATCATTCAACAGAAACATGGTGATGATATGCATAACTAGGCATAACTAGGCTTGGTACTGATCATCCCTGCAAAGTTTCGCTGAAATTCAACAAGGCGTTCAGGAGAACTAGTCTGGATAAAGTTTGTGACATACAGACAGACGCCAGACAGACAGCACAAAAACAATGTCTCCTTTCCACAAAGCTGGGGAGACAATTCACAATACAAGGCTTTCAGAATAAGCATGTACTGAAATTCACAAAATGTGTGAAAGTTCTGTGAATGACTTCTCAAAAACAAAAAACTTGATAATGCAGGGGACAATTAAATTTACAATACTTCACAGTGCTAAGATATACTGGACATCACAATCTAAAGAATTAAAGACTATTGGTCTGCCATCTTTATACAAAAAGATCCAAAATAGATGGGGGTATGGTCAAGCGAAAATTTCAACCAAAAGCATACTTTAGGCGTTCATGAGCAATGTCAACCATATAATACACGACAGTAATTTAACACTATTGATTTGAACATACATGTGTGTAATACATGTACAAAAAGAATACTATGGCAGAAATTGTGCCCTTTACATGTATGCATCCGAAAAGTTTGAAGCAATTTTACTCAGTTTTTTATTTGGTTATGTGGAGAAAATGGTCAATAGAATAACTAGTCCATTTATCCAGCGACAGCAGACTACACATCATTTCTAAATAAAATTAGCCATGTTATCACATCATCAAAATTTCAACACTGTATCAATATGCACAGCTTGACATCATAGGTAAGCATTCTGTAAAGTTTTGAAACAATCTGTTGAAAACTGTGGAAGGATATAGACACAAATGTTTGGGACAGACTGAGATGGACGGACATGGCTAATGCTATGTGGGGGCATAAAAAGGAGATAACTCAGGTAAAATAAAAAACAGAGTTGTGGTTCTTGCCATATAACATTGTGTAATGATAGTCAACAGATGTGCCATGTTTCAATGCGTTTGGATATTTTTTTTTTAAAATGAGACGTTAATAAAAACAAAAACGCACAGGCAGACATGCAGATGGAAATTTACAAACCATAAGCCTGAGTTTGCTTCGCAATCCGGCTAAAACAAATGCTTTACAATACAAATATATATGCAAAAGCAGTAAACTTTGACAATACAAGACATTCCCAAAAGTACAGCCCTAAGAGATCCAACAACAAAATTAGGACAGCAAAGCATTTTAGAATCTACGTTAATAAATAACTTCACACACAATACAAACTTGACAATACATCCGCCAATTTATAACATACGCCTTTTTCCTGAATGCATGTACACAATGTACATGTATATCTACAATACATACATTTGTGAACGTGTTCGACTTCAACATTGGTCGACGTCCCTCGAGATCACTCATGTCCTTAGCACAGCACTTGGGACTACAGCATCCAAACCATTTCCACATGGGTACAAAGGTAATTAATATATGTAGCGTCTAATCAGTGGCAGCTCACTTATCAAAACATAAACTCTCCCTCATATCCATACACAATACTTCACATAATATTATTAATGATTGTGTAATTAATTACACCTTGATTAGTTTATTATAACTGGAGCAAAACTTAAAATGCTGATGTATGAATTTCCAAAAACAGAGATCCGGTACATTATAAATTATGAATCAGCTGTCCAATTGTAAAACTACCTATAATGATCACAGTCAGACTGCATGAGTTTATAAATTATGACAACTTCCAACATGAGACTACTTCCACGTGGAACTCACACCTGAGATCTGGTGTCTTCTCCTGACAGATGGAGCCTATGGAATTCACACCTGAGATCTGGTGTGTTCCCCTGACAGAAGGAGCCTATCACATCACTGATATAACCTCTCGTAGGGCATACTCAGGAGCAGCATGAAGAATATACTACATGGTCTAGACTAATTATAATCAAGGTAACTGGCAAGATAATGTGTGTAGATTATGTGTGTAGATTATGCATACTATATGCAGGCTTGTGTAATCCCTCAATGCATGATGTAATATTCATGGTTACAATTAATACTGAAAATAACAAGAAGATATATAGGTATCCCGAAAAGAAGAAAAAGGGGGAGTTGAATGGAAAACTGCCTAATATAAGTACTGAACTGGATTTTATAGCTGCACCAATAGCTAAGAACATAATTATGATGACTTTCCAGCTTCCATAAGGTAGTGTTGTTCCATTTGATCGATCGATCATCGTTCAGTTAAGCCTTTAGTTTGATTAATCGATTACAACTTTTCATGATCAACTTTACTCAGTTGGCACAAATTGTTTCATTCTCTTTTAGTAACAGTAATCACATAATTTTATGATATCTCTAGAGGGTATCACAACTTACACTTCTAATAAATGCTGGTCAGTTTCATTCAGCTGCTTTATTACCAGAACATACTTCAAATGTGTTTCTTTTCTTTATTATAGTCTGAAAAAGGACTACATTTGTGTCATATTTAGCAGCAATGTTTAATCGACTAATGGTCGGTTAAAATACTTTGATGATCGATCATGGATTTTCAGCCAATTCCCAACACCATGAGTATCCATAGGTGGAGGAAGACACCAGGTGTCCATCAGGGGAATTTTCTTGCATGGGTAAGCACCAGGGTAGAACACCGATGTTCTGCAAGCCAGCTTGATAGCTTCCACACATAAAGATTTCTGGTCTCATGATGTGAGGGGCAAGTGATTTCAAGTCAGAGACTCAAACTACTCGGCCACAGACGCTCCATTTTTAAGTATTAGAAAGCCAAATGAGAAGGGAAAGATCAACCGAACTTGTTTAAGACTATGATAAAGTAAATTCAATTGTTGTTTTACAGCTCATAAACACAGTACTAATAAGGTTATTTCGAGCTGGCCCATAGAGACTCATTGGATACATAGGAATACCAGCCCTCTTCTCTTACTATCAAACGGATTCCTATGGTTCTTTAAAATGCTTGCATGATAGGCTCCGATACATGGGACTGTCCAAATACATCCCCATCCGACGGACAAGGCTAAGACAAGTGTCTCGCCTATTAGGACAAAATGAAGAAACCCAATGTCGCTGAATCTATTTTATTCAATTTCGCCTTGTGGCAATTATAAAACATACCAGTCTGAAGGAAGCAGTGTACACGTATTAGCCAGCCAACTGTGCAGCCGTTAGCCAGCCAACCGTGCAGCCATCTTATGCACGGCCGGTTTTTGAAAAATCGCTGCCAATATTTGGAGGGGTGGGTAGGGGTAAACTTCTTTCTTTCTTTTTCGCAAAACACTTCCAAACTCTTACTTTCTCATTATTGCTATATTTTGTATACATTTATAAAAGAAAGAGGATCTAAAATGCACCTTTTTCACCTTTATAGATATCTGTGAAAATAATTTATCCCCGAGACAGCCACTTACCGCGAATTGGTGCGTAACTTGTGTTAGCAAATTATTTTGCATACCCTGTTTGCATATTTGCACACCCTAGTTGCATATTTGCACACCCAGTTCTTGAATTTCTGCCTAATACACTGGAAGGAAGTAGTCACCAGGAGAACATTTCTCACTTTTCATTACCCCAGGATTATTTTTTTTACTATTGAGCATATTGTCTATTTTCTATTTTTAAGCAAAATGTTAACAAAACGTAATGCAAACTTTAGGGACATGAACATCTGCAAGAATGAGTTATGCTTTAAAATTGGACGACAGCAAATTGAAACTAGGTTGTCACTCTCAAAAAACAACAACAGGTTTTTAGAATATACCGTATTTCCTCTATTAGTAGCCCCTTCCCTAATAGAAACGCCCCCACCTGTTTTAAAAAACCTTACCTTCTTCAAAAATCCAAAAGTTCCAAAAAAAAACACACACATTTTTTCCCGTCTTTAGTGCTAATCCATGGATTTGATTAAGGGAGTTTTTTTTGCCACGACACCGGAATGGTCTATGACATAAACCTTAAAGCGCTATCATCATCAATACAAATTACCGCTTTTATTTATCTCCTTTCTTTCAATTTATTATTTAGTTTATCTTTTATTATTATTTAATTCATACACAACCAACCTGTGTTGTAATCGTCAAGTTCGACGGATATTGTATCATACAGATCTATGCAGAGTGATGACAGTGATATACTCAGTATATTGTCGGGTTTAGGTTTAGTCAATACCGGTGTCACAGTAAAAGATCGCTGTACAGTAATTCTATAAGAAAACGGTCGAGAAAGGAGGTGAAATATATTGAAAATTTGAACTATTAGAGGAAATACGGTATGCGTGGGTTTGGGGAGCGATCTAATGTTTACATGTGCATCACCTACTGCTCTTTATCCGAGCTTAAAAAGCAAAAATATTTGTTACATCTACATATTTGATATATAATTTTGACCAGAAATCATTGCACCCCTGTTAAGCCGTCATTACATTTCTGTAGTATTCATGTCAAGAATTACATGTTGAATACACTATACATGTATAGTATTTTTAGAATTTGATACTGCATAAGGAAACATGTTTTAACGAATTAGGGATAGAATTAAGGTATTATACCACTAATTATTTTTCCCATAGACACCAATGTTAAAGTGTCACATATTAATGATTTGTTGCAAATTCAACAAGTATAATGCAGCAGTGTAATGTTCATACAGAAAACTAATTTTCCACTTGAAAAATCACCAGAAAAGGTGGGGTCATAAGACATGTAAGAAAGTTCTTGTTTGTTTACTAAACAGGTCAAGGGTACAGCTGTTTTCATTGATTGACTGTTTTCATTGCTCACAAAGTGTAAGCATAGAGTCGAAATTTCGAAAATGTTCATCAGTGATCCAGTAAAACTTATTAATACACTTCTTATACATACAACCACAAAATCCAATAGAAATGGGCAGTTTTCCCTTACTTATAATGCCCGTTTTCATCAAGAAAGGAGGGATTACTTTTTATTATAGGAAATATATTCGACTACACCTCGGAGGCTTACATGTAATTAGTGGTGGTAAACCTTAAAGAGAGCTTTAAGGGAAGTAATTCAATCATAAAAGTATTTTCAAACAAAAAAGAGTTAACCTCCAACTATTAAAACTTGGCAAGACCATAAGGGCAAATTCCAACAAAAACATATAACGACAGGAAGGCAAATTGGTTTTGTAGCAGTCTGCATGGAATTTTGAGCATGATGAATAGATGTTCTGGAAACAATATAACACATGAAAATGGAAACAATAAAATATCTCCAGTCAGGAGTAACATTTTAAACAAGAGGCACAAGAATGTTTCATGGTGTTCTACTTGCTAACATGGCTCTTAGCAATATAAGCCAAATTTGGCTAAACAAAAATCAATTTGGCTATAGAAAATATATTTGGTTAAGCCAATGTGGCTAAATAATGTTGAGTCCAATCAATGGACCAGTAAGTTACCACATAACCTAAATTCCCTTCTTTCAACATAATCAATGGCAAATACTCCATAACACATGTTGGGTTTTATTATTGTCCATCAAGATATCAAATAAAACAATACATGCGCTTCACCACAAGATAGCCTGAGCTACATTCCCCATCAAGGCATCACATACAATAATAAATACTTCACTATAAAATGTCCCAATATCACATACAACAATACACACGTCACCCCAAGATGTCCAGATATCACATATATAACAATACACTCTTCACCACAAGATGCTAGATATCTCATAAAACAATACATACTTCACCACAAGATGCTAGATATCTCATAAAACAATACACACTTCACCACAAAATGCTAAATATCACATACAACAATACATACTTCACCACAAGATGTCCAGATATCACATACAACAATACACACTTCACCATAAGATGTCCAGATATCACATATAACAATACACACTTCACCACAAGATGCTAGATATCTCATACAACAATACATACTTCACCACAAGATGCTAGATATCTCATACAACAATACACACTTTACCACAAGATGCTAGATATCACATACAACAGTACACACTTCACCACAAGATGTCCAGATATCACATACAACAATACACACTTCACCACAAGAAGTCCAAATATCACATACAACAGTACACACTTCACCACAAGATGTCCAGATATCACATACACCACTACACACTTCACCACAAGATGTCCAGATATCACATATCAATACACACTTCACCACAAGATGCTAGATATCTCATACAACAATACATACTTCACCACAAGATGCTAGATATCTCATACAACAATACATTATTCACCATCAAATGTCCAGATGTCACACACAACAATACACACTTCATCTAAAGAATAAGATATCAGATACAACAATACATACTTCATCACAAGATGTCCAGATGTCACATACAAGAGTACATATGTCACCACAAGATGTCCATATATCACAGATATCACATACAACAATACATACTTCACCACAAGATGTCCAAATATGTCATTTAACAATAAACACTTCATCACAAGATGCTAGATAAAACAAATTAATTACAACAATACATACTTCATCACAAGATGTCAAGATCTATACCACACACAACAATACACACTTCACCACAAGATGCTAGATATCATATACAACAATACATACTTCACCACAAGATGTCCAGATATGTCATATAACAATACACACTTCACCACACAACATGAGATGTTCTCATTTCCATACTTGAACTGCTTCATCACAATATGCTAGATGTCACACACAACAATACACACTTCACCACAAGATATCCAGTACAACAATACATGTACTTCACCACAAAATGTCCAGATATCACATACAGCAATACGTACTTCACCACAAGATCTCCAGATATGTCATACAACAATACATACTTCACCACAAGATGTCCAGATCACATACAACAATACATGTAATTCACCACAACATGTCCAGATAGCACATACAACAATACATACTTCACCGCAAGATGTCCAGATATGTCATACAGCAATACATACTTCACCACAAGATGCTAGATATCACATACAACAATACACACTTCACCACAAGATGTCCAGATATCACATACTCCGATACATACTTCACCACAAGATATCCAGATATGTCATACAACAATACATACTTCACCACAAGATGTCCAGATCAAAAACAACAATACATGTACTTCACCACAAAATGTCCAGATAGCATATACAACAATATGTACTTCACCACAAGATGTCCAGATATGTCATACAACAATACATACTTCACCACAAGATGTCCAGATATCACATACTCCGATACATACTTCACCACAAGATATCCAGATATGTCATACAACAATACATACTTCACCACAAGATGTCCAGATCACAAACAACAATACATGTACTTCACCACAAAATGTCCAGATAGCATATACAACAATATGTTCTTCACCACAAGATGTCCAGATATGTCATACAACAATACATACTTCACCACAAGATGTCCAGATATCACATACAACAATACACACTTCTCCACAAGACGTCCAGATATCACACACAACAAAACACACCACCACAAGATGCTAGATATCACATACAACACTACATACTTCACCACAAGATGTCCAGATATCACATACTCCGATACATACTTCACCACTAGATATCCAGATATATGTCATACAACAATACATACTTCACCACAAGATGTCCAGATCACAAACAACAATACATGTACTTCACCACAAAATGTCCAGATAGCATATACAACAATATGTACTTCACCACAAGATGTCCAGATATGTCATACAACAATACATACTTCACCACAAGATGTCCAGATATCACATACAACAATACACACTTCACCACAAGATGCTAGATATCACATACAACAATACATACTTCACCATAAAATGTCCAGATGTCACACACAACAATACACACTTCACCACAAGATGTCCAGATCACATACAACAATACATGTACTTCACCACAAAATGTCCAGATAGCACATACAACAATACATACTTCACCGCAAGATGTTCAGATGTCACACACAACAATACACACTTCACCACAAGATGCTAGATATCACATACAACAATACATACTTCACCATAAAATGTCCAGATGTCACACACAACAATATACACTTCACCACAAGATGTCCAGATATATCACATACAACAATACATGTACTTCACCACAAAATGTCCAGATATCACATACAGCAATACATACTTCACCACAAGATCTCCAGATATGTCATACAACAATACATACTTCACCACAAGATGTCCAGATCACATACAACAATACATGTACTTCACCACAAAATGTCCAGATAGCACATACAACAATACATACTTCACCACATGTCATACAACAATACATACTTCACCACAATATGTTCAGATATCAGATACAACAATACATGTACATACTTCACTACAAGATGTCCAGATATCACATACAACAATACACACTTCACCACAAGATGTCCAGATATCAGATACAACAATACATACTTCACCACAAGATGTTCAGATATCACATACAACAATACATACTTCACAACAAGATGTCCAGATATCACATACAACAATACATACTTCACCACAAGATGTCCATATATCACATACAACAATACACACTTCACCACAATATGTCCATATATCACATACAACAATACATACTTCACCACAAGATGTCCAGATATCACATACAACAATACATACTTCACCACAAGATGTCTATATATCACATACAACAATACACACTTCACCACAAGATGTCCATATATCACATACAACAATACATACTTCACCACAAGATGTCCAGATATCACATACAACAATACATACTTCACCACAAGATGTCCATATATCACATACAACAATACATACTTCACCACAAGATATCCAGATAGCCTGAGCTACATTCCCCATCAAGGCATCCCATACAGAAATAGGAAGCAACACAACATGCCACGTGCAGGCAGCATGGCACTACTGCAGACACATGAGCATACAGGTAACACTTATGCCAAGGTAAGAGAATGTTTCCATGCACTAGAAAAAGATGAGAATGATAATCAATCATGATTTAGACACAAAGATCCTGTAGATACAGAAGTGCACCCTACAGAGTACAGACATGAGGCATGTCAATGAGGAGCGCACTCTTACCTGTCAGACGCATGACTATAAGTTACCAGAAGGCAGTCGAAACTAATAACTATTACAGAAATACTCCAGAAGGCAGTCGAAACTAACAACTATTACAGAAATACTCATGAAATGAAACACAGATGTTTCACATTCACCCCAGAACTTCTTTGGAAATAAGTATTAATTAGGAATAAGATAAATTTTAAATATTTGCCTTTCAGTGAAATTAAACAGTCACACCGTGATCTTGAAGTGTTTACCACCCATTAAAATAAGCACCTAGATTTATTAATTAACTGGCACCTCTTTTACTTTAAACATGCTTTCATATAATTAAAAAATAATTTGGAGTTTGTTAATTTATAGGTTGAACTATATATATTATTATGTACCGTATTATAAATGCAAAGACAATTTGCTAGCTTTCATCTTGCTTAAATTTCAGCTGCACTTTTAGGTACATGTACATGAACCTTAGATGTGCCTTATTGCAGTTCATTTCTTGAAAAAGAATTGCTACTTGCATATGGGCATGGCTTCCATGAAACAGACTGCAGTTTATTGGTAAGGCATAAAAAAAATATTGATGCTCAGCTAGCCACTCGGTTTCATTAAAAAAATCTTCAGTGATTCAGTCGTTGTGAACATTGGCAATTTGCCATTCCAACAGCATTTCAGAATGGCATTTATTTAACATTTGTCAGTCATTTATCCATTTCTACCGATCAAACCAATAAGTTACCTCCGACAAACAATAGCACGTGCAACTGTATTATAAAGCACGTGCAACTGTATTATAAAGCATGTGCAACTGTTATAATGTAACCAACCTACTGTATCTAAGTACTGGCGCTTATAATGTTAATTGTTTTAACAAATTTATTTTCGGCTACCGGTCACAAACATCAAAATGTTAATAAAGGATCGAGTTCTACATTCTGACCTTTCATTGGTGTATGAAATACATGTACTCCAATGAAATACCTAAATATTGAATTAGGTTCTTAAATTTATAATAACAATAATATGAAAAAGGCACAGCCTAAATGGGAATTTATGCAGTTTTGAGTCATAAACTTAAAATTTCGACTGTATAATTGAGGATACTGCACTCATCCTCCTTTTACATGTAAAAAAATATCGAGATTCACTAGCCTAATAAATTGGCTCCTATATGCAGTTTTTTTATTATTATTCTATGTTCTATGTAACTGTAACTCACCAATACGAAAAATTTGAAAAAAGCATTAAACGTGTATTTCAACACACTACGAGATTCACGTACATGTGTTCGTACAAACCCTGTCAATTTCAGATAATTTCAGAATCATTCGAGATGTTGCAAAGGTGCGTGAACGTAGGTGCAATGGTCAGATTCTCAACGATATCCCAACATACTGTTGTTTTAATTATTTGATCAAATCTACACCTATATTAATGATGCGCCACTCTTATCACCTTTATTATTCAAAACACTTTTTGTCGCAGACAAGTCCAAATACTCACACTTTAATCCAAAATGATATCAACTTTAACAACTTATTTCGAATAGCAAAATTACTGTGATAAATAGCACATATCACATTTATAAAAGGTATCTAAAACTGGTTTTGTGCAAACTAGCAAGTTACAATACTCCTGTACAAGCTGAGTCAGAGTTGGTCAGACAGACAGCTATATAAGCTGAAGTAAAGCAATTATTACACAGGCCTTGGGGCGGGGAACAGGCAAACTCATAGTTAGTTAAAAAGAAGTGTTGATCACTACTCCCAAATTATGACAAATATTCAATTCCTATACAAGTAACATGTTATAAATATACATGATCACACAACAGACAAACTCACAGTTATAAAGAAATGTTGATAACGACTTCCAAATTATGACAACTATATTTCTGTAGATGTTATAAAAAAATATTTTTTTATAAATACTGAACAAGGAGAACAGCTATTACTATGATAGATATAAATAAGTAGACGAACACTTCCTTGCTTTTTTAAAAGTTGAAATTGACGTCAGAAAAAATCACGGAGCACTAACATGTTAATAAAATAGGACCTTTTAATAAAACAAAATGCTTAAAACAAAAATTAAATACAAACACATAAAATTTTCAAAATCAATATGTTAATAAATTAAGAATACCGATATATTTTCAATAAACAGACTATGCTATTTTTTTTTCTAAATATTTTTAATATTTATGCTTATCTCGATCAAATTCGTATGATCTCTTTCCGAAGCTATGATATACTTATAAAACATGATTATTCAACAATGCTGTAACATATTTATTTAATGCAAAACGCAAAACATGAATAATACAATAATACGTCTGTTATTTCTAGCATTTTTCATCATTTATAACGTTAGTTTGTTTTCAATTTTCACGGCGAAGCCATAGCACACAAATGACGTGCTCAGTGAGGGCCACTGTATGCAGTGGGGTTATAAAAACTTGTATTTCTTGAAAAGTTGTTTGGAATAATTTTATAATATTTACTGATATGAAAGTGAAAATGTAAATCTTTATTGCTATATAATTTAATTTACTTGATTTATAAAAGTGTAATAACTATTAAAAATGTCCACGCAATATTTGAATGGCCCTCGTAGATAAACAATGAATAAAAAAGTCAGACAACTTTTCTTTAACAATTCAAGAACACTACAATACAAGAACAGCTTTTTTTTGGTTTAGATGTTGAATAGGGAAGGAAAGCGATACAGGGCTTTTTTACCTTATATGTATTAAACAGGGGCCTGTAAAGGGCCTCTTCCCAACTGAAAAATTGACGTATTTTCCCAAACGGTGGCAGAATTTTTCCCAATCGGAAAACAGCAGAATGATGTGTTTTTTTCCCAAAATGGACAGGCCTGGGCCTCTTCCCAATTTTGTTGAAAAAAGCCCTGTGATAGCAAAGTCTTCATAGCCTCAATCTCTCAAATGAATGCATCTACAGGTTATATTCTGAACAAGATCATAGGGAAACAAGCGAAATACCTGTTCACCAAGAAATAGTCCATCATGCACACAAGGTTACTGTACATCCCTACTGTAAAAGTATCATTTAATTGCACATTATTATAAACCATGTTACATTCACTCTAAACATGTAACACATTTAACTAGCTACCTGCAACAATTCCAAGTGAAATCCCAGATTTTTAGGCTTTTATAATCTATATGTATGATTACCAATGTCTGCCTCCTATATCCTGATTGTTGCCAAGAATAAAATGTTGGAATTATCATGCTATCATCAGGTGAAGTCGTCTGGTAAACTAATCTTACACAGTTCATCATCAGGGTTGATTTTGCAATGATTTTTTTGTTAGCAGATAATTCACAGGATGGATTTTCTTTATTAACTGATTACTACGTGGTCTTTTTTGGCCGTTTTGGAGTCCATCTCAGTCCCAATGCCACTGCCAAAAGTATCTGTTTTTTTCAACAATGGAAAGGAAGAAATTAGAATTTATGCTAGCACAAAACAAGATTGATGGGGTCGTTGTCATAAAAGAGTCTGCAGAAAGTCACATAGGCTGTTTTTATGTACAAAGTGATAGAAACGTTCATGCCAACACCATTCCCCAAACCGCTCCCTAGGGTTACTACTGTAATCTGTATAATTATGAGACTGCATAGTAAAACTTATTCATTTAAGAAATTGCTGTAAAAAAAAATTGGCCCACAGACACAACCCACTGAATGGGTGGGTGTGGGGAAGGTCTATACATACATCTTATTCTTACCTTATATTGTTTAAATCTCCTGGTACAGAGACCTGTGGTCAGACCTATCAGATTAGGGAAACCACAGCAAGCATTCATTTACACTTATTTAACGTAAACGTTCATTCAATATTTTATTTATTGTATTATATAAATTTATCAGTCATCATTTGAAAAATAAGACAAAATAGTCAGCGAAAGTGTGCCTTTTTATGAGATTCACAAGATTATCCCAGTGGAATCGACTAAAACAGTTTAACTTTTCAATAGCAAAGACCGTCAACCATCATGTTCTTGCTGTTACACCAATAATCAAAAGAACCAAAAAAAATTATGCTGTCCAAATTTTACTCCAGTAAAACTGCTTTGCCATCATATAAATAAATCCAATATCCATTTATGATGTTAATTCATACGGTCGTGAATATTCAGCGATAATTACACAAGAGCAGAAAACAACAACACATCCAGTCTAAGACTAATCCAGTAATCTTAAGCAATTACTGCCAATTAACCAGTTTTCCAGGAAACAACAGTATACCTAACTGTTCACTGTCAATTAGATAATTTATAAAAAAATCCAGAACGATTTGCAGTCAGAAACACAGTTTCACCGATTTTGCCTAAAAGTCGTAAATACAATTAAATACTTAAAACCGATAGCCACCATCTTCACAATCAGTCTGTCAAACAAAACAAAATCTGATTTTTTTTAAAATATCCCAATATAACATTTTGTATTTTTTACCCTTTGAAGGATACCACAGTTCTGTTTGTGCTTTTCAAACAGACAAAAACTGTTTGCTCATATATGAGTAACATAAGGATGAATCAAGTGTAGACATGTATACATGCAGTTTATAATTCTCTAACAGATGTTCCAGGTTTTTAGTGATGTTGTAGTGTGTGTGGTTTCTTTTATCACAGTTACATGTGCATAGCACAGTCGGGATAGTATTAACAGTTTGATTTTCTAGCAATATCTGAGTAGTACCAGGTGAGTGTTGTAGCTTTCGAACATGTGTGATAATTATTGCCTCATAAACAATATGAATTATTTATGATCAATAATTATTGGCACAATTTCTTGATTAACTTAATCATGCTATCATTTATATTAGTAAGCGCACAATGGAAATAAGGGAGAAGACCCAACAAACTACTTCTTACTACTACATCACAAATTACTTCCCTTATTTCTTTACAGAAAAGCTTGGTTAAAGGGAAGTAATTCAAGCTTTACTATTACAAGGGAGTGTTTCCCCCACCTTTTGGTACGCAGTATTCAGGGCAAATTTAGAGAGTATTCAGTACCCACGGCCCGGGTACCAGTAAATTACATTATTTAGTATTCAGTACGCATAAAAAATATGTACATGCCTTCAAACTATGTTTTCTATGTTAGAAAAACTGTTGAAATCCACAAAAATCATCATGATTGACCCCAAAACAGAAAAACGGTGAGAGGGAGGAAAACACCCATATACCAGCTACATGATGGTTCATAGTCGAGCTGTTTTAACTTGAATAGGATCCAACATTTTGAATTTCCATAATAAAGAGCACTTAGATATTATCTCATCCCCCACCAGTATACATGTTTATCTGAAGATACATGTAGTGTAGTCAGGATGTTTAAAGCAGCAGTGAAAAAAGGTATTTCAAATTCACCGTAAAGCAGCTTGTACATTGAAATTGTGTTAAGGCCAAGAAAAATAATAGTTGTGTTTCAGGTTTCCTGCTCCAAAACATTTTTTTAGATTTTTTTTTTGACCAAACGAAGGTAGAAATTACAACCAGAAAAAATAATTCTAAACTCTAAACTCTGATTTTGAGGTCCTCAAGGATGTATATATTAATATATATAATTTAAAATTGCTCCAAAATGGACTTTGAACTCATCACATGAATATGGGAAAGACACATCACAGAGCAGAACAAACATGCATTTGTTTGGAATATATACTGTTTCAATAAAACCATCAACGAAAAATAAAAGCACACACGGCTCTCCATGTTGCTATTCTAAAACTGGCAGTATTAAATATGTTAAACAAGGCTATTGAAGCACATTAATTTTATGTTGTCATAAAAATCATTTCTATTAGAAACAAATAAAACAATGATACATGATATAACAATCACAGTATTTCCGTCGGACTAAAGCATTGACGAATACAGAACGAAAACAAAATCAACACAGCACAAATGATCGAGTTTTTTTTTTTTGAAACAGGGAAAATGAGACAAAATATAGGGTCGGCCGGGAACCTGAAACAAGACTATGTTTTTTCTTGGCCTTATGTACGCATTATTTAGGGCAGTTCCTTTAAAATCCAGTCTTAATGTGCCATGCCACTGAGGGATTTTCCTCTAGGACATACGATGGAAGGACTTCCTTAGAACTACACACACTGCTCCCTTACAGAGGAAGACGAATCTAGGTTACTGGTATTTCAAATAGAATTCTCTTGGTGATTTTTTTTGTTGGAACAAATGTCCCCTAACCCCAACCATTCTTACTTTAATGAGCTTGTTATTCATTTTGGCAGCCTTATTTTGCAATAGTCAGGGTAGCAATTCATACCTCATGCAATGCAACATTTTTAAGAAGAGGTAAAATAAGGTTAGTTCATTGATACAGAAATGTACTGCTGGTAGTCGTACGACCTGACCCCCCTTGTGTACGCATTACACCTTTAAATCTTCATTCGGTAACCTCTTTTCATGTTCCTTTTACCAGGATCTTTAAAAACGGCTCAAAAGTTTCAATAACTACTCTTGGAGTAGGACCACATATTTTAAGAAAAGTTCACGTCTACTTTCAGAAATCGGGTAATACAAGCTCAGTTACAGATAAACAACATAAAATAGCCAGACCTGGAAATCAGCATAATAAGAATGAGATAAATTCAATGTTGTTGTTTTTTCCCGAAGTATTTCTCTACCAAGTTGCAATTTACCACTATTTTTGTTTGTTTAGATGTATAACCATTCCAAGGTTAAGAAGGGTTAATAGCTTTTTAGGTGCTCCATGGGGCTGAAAATGCGCCCTACTCCCAATGCCAATTTCCTTAAAACCGTGCAGAATTCTTAACTTGTGAAAGTTTCTCCTGAAATTTTCTATCACAAATGCCCATAATTTCCCACAAATTAGGTTAAAAAGGCCTCTTCCCAAAGACCAAATTTACATGATTCTCCTTGATTTTGACAAGACATTTGATTACCCTAACGTCAAATTGATCTACAAACTCAGATATTTTCCCCCCATTTTGTGAATGGGTACGGTACCAGGCAACATCATTATATGAAAGATTAGCGTTGTTTTCCTTTATAAAATTGCAAATTTTTCAGGGACAGTTTAAGACGCGACATTTTGAACTAGGAATGATGGGTATCGTTGGAAATATTGTATTGCGATATATTGTGATACAGCTACACTGTATCGCGATATGCATCATGATATATTATTTCAGCAATGCTTGTGTAGTATCATGGCAAAGACATCTAACAAGGTTAGTACATGTAGGTTACATGTATTAGGAAGCTAAACCTAGAAACTAGTCTAGAATACATGAACTTAACTAACTGAACTAACTTGTAATTAGGCAACACTAAACACAGACTAAACAGAAGTATTAAAAGTACAGTAGACCTTCATTTTCACGATATTTCCACACGACTACCAGTTTTTCTAGAGACAAATCGCAACATCTTTGAGTCATGTGCTCCGGGGCCGCAATATTATATATCAACCTAAATTGCAAAATCAGTCTTAATTATTTACACACCATTTATGGAAAATCAGTCTCAGTCATACATTCTTTCTTCTTTATTTTAACATTGTCGGAATTCCCCTCTTTTCCAATTCACGTCTAATTATTCCCCCTCTAAAGGGTCCCGACCCACTTCCCTCAAAAGTAAAAAACACACTAATGGGTCCTTTTACCAGTACCACTTTAATAATTGCTGAAAATGGACCATTACTGTACAGAGATATCTTGATGATTGGGCAGCAAAATAGCATACACATGAAATGCAAACAAATCCAGCATCACTCCTTGTCGCATGGACAGAACATCAGCAGTGACTGATTCAGTTATATGACAAATATCTAGACAGCCTTCTCATCTCAAAGTGTAGTCTCCCAAAGGCCCAAGTAGGTTTCTCCTGAGGGTATACATGTTTTTAATTGTAAATCAGCCCATTTTAACCTCAGTTAAAACTGTGGAGAGCGATAATCTCATTCCATTTTGATAGTACACAAATTGATACATTCCATTTGAAATCTGCAAAAGTTATTGAAATTATGCCACTTTAAAGATAAACAAGTTTAACCAGCAACATATTTACAAATTGCTTTTTCCCTCGAGAATGACTTTAGATCAGAGCTGCGGTGGCTGAGCAGTTAGCATACCTGTCTCTCGATCCAGAGGTCCCAGTTTGGTTAGCATACTTGTCAGTCAGAGCTCTAACCTTAAACAGTTACAAGTTTTATAACTGCTGGAAGTCACTAAAATGCCAAATTGTTATCTCCCTTTGGTTTAGAGTAGCAGATACTTTTCCCTAATAACGATTTGTAACCTAAATCAGTTACCAAGATCATTTGCTAATAAATCGAAATAGTTGCCAAATGTGCAGTGTTTATTTATGTCTGAATACTTATTATTAAGGATAAATACATCTTCATCAAGATCCAATTAGCAGTTGTTCACTAATTATCATGTTAGAGCCTACAAAATGATTTTTAATGAATTTTGTTGCATAACAGTAGGTAACTTGAGAGGCCTTGCGCATTGGATTTTCATCGATGCTCATAGAATTTTATTGCATGGTTGTAAAGTTGAATAATCAGCATACCTGGAGAAAATTATATATATATATAGGGAAAATTCCTGTACAGAAGATAGAATGCATCTAAACTTGAATGATTTTGTGATAGTAACGGATTCTGGTTACTATCCCAGTTTTAGCTGTTTTTTTAATAACAGTCACAGGTTATGAAAAACGTAACTGTTTAAGGTTAGAGCTCTGACTGCTTGTGAATCGATCTATTTCCTGGAATTTTCAAAGATACTGCCCCCATAACTTATTCAGCCCGGTACCTATATTTACCGGAACAAACCGAAACAAAGGTATTTACTGGAACAGAGGTTAAAATTACTGAAACAAAGCTATAATATTGCAGAACAAAGCTATAAATAAGATTGTTTAGTGAATATGTTTAATAAAAAGCATTAGAATGCATTTATTCATCATAAACTCAATATGGTTTTTCACAGACACTTAAACCGTACATGAAAGTTAATAATATATATATAGCTTTGTTTCGGTAAGCTTTACCTTTTTTTCGGTTGATTCCGGAAAATATAGTCAGCCGTGACAGCCATACACTGTGCATGATTAACAATCTCGCCAAACTTTTGTGTTATTAAATCAGTGATACAATAAGCCCCTAAACCCTTCGTTGCAACCAAGACTGTCATGATACTCAAAATTGTTTATGTGCAGTATAGGTAGAAAGAAAGATCTCTAAAAAAAGTGATTTTTTTTCTAGAAAAAAACCTGACCAAGATTGCAAGAAAAATATTTAAATAGTAGACCTTTTAGGAGGGAGGCATAACCTAGCAACGCTTAACGCCTTCGATGTTCAAGTGCTTAATGCCTCTGCATATAACTTTTAAGTATTCTATAATTAATTTCAATGTAAATCCTGACATTAAGCAATTGGAAGTCATGCAAACACACGAAAAAATTATGCTCAAGCCCATGCACGTTTAGACAACACCGATTCAAAAAGGACGAAAAATACATAAAATAGAGAAAACGGGAACCACAAAATGGGTTTCGATAAACACAAGTATGACATTTTACTATACATATTGATCTCAAGCACATAAAGGTGGTCTTTTTTCTAGAAGTGTAGAAATACCTACTGTTTTTAGTGTATTTCTTTCACTATTTTCGGCAAAGGTGGCTGACATCTTGTGACGTCACAAACGGTGTAAACTAAAATAACTCCTTCTTGAAATAAATCCTACAGAATAAAACACGGGTACAAATAAATTCGAATGAGTGAATGTTTTTTATGTCATTTTCAATTTCAGCACGTTTTAGTCTATATCTGATGGAGGTAGATCACCCTTTTTCCTGGGTAGAACCAGTCGCCAACCGTAATAATCTCACTTACAAGTCAGGCTCCTAGTGGGATTCGAACCAGCAACGGTGAAAGGCGAGAAGGTTTTAAACGCAGATCCAAGGGGTGGTGGTGGGGTAGGGGAGTATCACCGGCGTCACTGAGAATTTGCACAGGAACAGGGAGTGCAGGACGGACATGGTCCCCCTCCCGAATCCCCACCGCCCCCTTCCCCACCCCCTCCATTTTTTTTTAAATATATGGGAGAGTGTGTTTCTACGTCTCTTGGAATCGAGTATTGATCAGATATCCAAGAATAATATAGAGGCAACAGTTCTATTCTGGCACTTTACATGCGATGTAACAAAAAAAAACCGGTAAATTTATATCAGACTATGGAGGAAAATCCAAACATAACTAATCTAATCAATATAAATATCGCAGAAGATAAGATTAACAAAATTCTAAATGATATAAAGTCATCGAAATCCCAGGGACCTGACAACCTGCATCCAAGAGTATTAATACACTGACAGTACCCCTTACACAACTAATTAAGAAATCTATGAAAGAAGGGAAATAACCTGATATCTGGAAGACTGCCAATGTAACTGCAGTATTTAAATCTGGAAAAAAATCTAATACCTATATGGACATAGAAATGTTCCTCTGCTTATATAAATCCCTTGTTAGACCTCACCTGGAATATGCCACAGTTGTCTGGTCTCCATATCTCAAAAAAGACATTATCACTATAGAAAATGTCCAAAAAAGAGCTACCAGAATGGTGGGTAACCTCAGCAACTTTCCATACCATACAAGACTTACTATGTTAGGACTACCAACGCTTGAGTATCGATGTAGTTAACAAAAACAAACTGTTCACTATGGCCCCGAATACTGGCACCAGGGGAAACTCAAATAAATTATTTAAGAAAAGAGCAAGAGTTGATATTAGGAGGAAATCCTTTGCTTACAGAGTGGTAAATTCTTGGAACAAACTACCTAACACAGTAATTGAGGCACCCACCATAAATTCATTCAAAAGTAGGCTAACAAACATTGGGCACAACATCCTTCCAAATTCAGGCCAAACAACTAACAAAAAAACAAACAAATAATACAACCTAAAAAGACAAAAGTGAACCGAAAGTCAGAAGTCTTAAAGACAATACCAGAAAACAACAATAATCAAAATGGGCCTAAGAAACCGACGGTTTAGGATTGGCTTCGAACACTGTATCAACAGTATCAACAGTATAAGCAATGTGGATTAATTATCTTGCTCAAGGATAAATAGCGTGGCCGCGGCGAGGATCGAACCCACGACCTCTCGATCTGGAGTTCGGCGCTCTACCACTGGACCACGCACTCCACAGAGTGGAGATTATACACACATACTAGTTTGTTGTAAGTAGATTCGAAAGACTTGATTTAGTTTATATCACAACCTTTTTTTATGAAAGTGCAAATATTCTTCTAAATGCAAAGACAAAGTATTCCTAGTTCTTAAATTATAATCATCACACACGGCAGCAGCTATTACAGTGATACCACACAGAAGGATTCGCTAGTTGCTCACACTTGTTATTTCAATTTGATTGACCAATTATAAAAAAAACAAGAGATATAATGCTGCTATTGAACATGTGTTATGTCACTGAAGGAACAAATTATGCCTTTAGGTGGGTTTTTTACATATTCAGTCAGGCATTACTTCTTCTTCTTCTTCTTCCTATAATGTGCCGGGTTCCTCTGGAACATACTCGCACATGTGGTGAACTATGTACAAGTGGTGAAAGGTCCAAGTGCAGTTAAAAACAGGTTAAAACATCTCTGATTGGACCCATCTACCAAATCAAACATTACCAAGCTAGAAGTTACCAAGCCAGAAGCAGTACAACGCAGGGCAGCTCGGTTTACCACTGGCGATTATCGGCGCACCAGCAGTGTCACCACCATGCTTCAAGATTTGGGATGGGAAGAGCTTCAAGTCCGACGACAACAAACAAAAACCGTCATGATGTACCGGATTGTACACCAGCTTGTTGAAATCCCAGCATCACCACACCTCCATCCGACAGGTGCTTACACTAAAGGACACTCAAGCAGATTCCTCATCCCCTTCACCTGAGTCAATGCGTGCAAGGGCTCCTTCTTCCATCAGGAATCCAACCAATTCAACGCCCAATCCATCGATGCCTTCCGGGCATTGATTGGTGCGGAGATTGCGTAGACCCCTGTCGTCAGCAAAGAGGCTAACTCGAGAGTCAACTTTTGACGGCAAGTCGTTTATGTAAACTAGGAGCAGCAGGGGACCCATTACTGTTCCTTGGGGGAGGCCTGAAGTGACAGGGGCTGATGAAGATGATTGGCCTTCGAGTACAACCTGCTAATTTCTTTCAGCTAAAAAGCTGTTTATCACTCTCAAGGGTCTTGCCCCGGACACCGTAGTGGTGGAGCTTGAGTGCAAGGCGCTTATGAGGGACTTTGTCGAAGGCTTTGCTGAAGTCGAGCAGAATGGCATCTATGTGTTGTTTGTCATTTAGACCGGATGCTAAGTCCTGGAGCGTGATTATGAGTTGGCTCTCATAGGATCTCTTCTTCCTGAAACCATGTTATCTGTCTGTTAGAATATTATGTCTTTCAAAATACTTCATCAGGTGACTATGGGTGATGTGCTCCATGACTTTACAGCAAATGGATGTTAGGGACACTAGTCTGTAATTGAAGTATTTGCTCTTATCGCCTTTCTTGAATATTGGAGTGACGAATGCTCCTTTCCAGTCATCGGGAGTCTGGCCCTGCTCTAATGAGGCTTGTAATAGGAATGTTAGAGCTGGACATCTCTCTCAAGAATCTTGACGAAGTCTGGTCGGGTCCGGTCACTTTATGTGAATTGAGGCCTTGGAGGAGCTTAAGTAGCCCCTTTTCATGAATCTGGATGGGTGGGGCAGTCGGGGTGCTACTAGTGCCGAGATCTGGCATGTGAGTTGAGCCTTCAGTAGTGAAGACTGACGAGAACTGGTCGTTCAGGATTTCTGACTTGTCAGTTGCACTGGAATGTGTTGTGCCATCCTTCTTCAGAGGGGAGACGCCAGAGCCATCACATTTCTTACTCTTCACGAAGGAGTACAGTTTCTTACTGGTCTTTGTGTCGCTGACCATGTCGCTGACATACCCATTGTAAGTGTTTCGGCAAGCTGCTTGAGTATCTTTCTGTATGTGTCTGCATCTGTCCCAGTCCTTTGTTTGGTTGGTCGTATGTCCTCTTCTCTTCCTCCTGGAGAGTCTACGCACTTGACGGTTACACCATGGTTGGATGAACTCAGAAGATGTCATCTTTGAAGGAACATAGGTAGATGTGACCTCCATGCATTTCTGTTTAAATTTCAGCCAAAGTAAATTTATAGGTGTGGATAGGTCATGGATAGGTCATGGTCGGATATGAAGGTCGATGAAAATTCTGTGAGTTTATTGTGCATGGCAGTGAGTTTTGCTTTCCTCCACAAGTAGATGAGTCTCTTAACTGGCTTCTGTCTGCTTGGAATGATATTAGTGTCAATCATCACTATGTCATGGTATAGGGCAGCTCTTGGCGACGAGAGATGGGTGGTTTGTCAAGAAGATTTGTTCGCACTCAATGTCTTTTTCTATGTCAATGAAGGCCTGGTTGATTGGTATGGAGTAGTTGTGTCCTGAAATGGAGTCATCTGTCCAGTTAATGTCTGGTAGGTTGGCATCTCCCCCAATCCACAATGTGTGGTCATTGTATCGTGAGTGGATGTCTGCAGTTGCTCCACAGAGATCTTTTGCATAGCCGATGTTGTTGTCGGTGGGTCTGTAGATACTTCCAACAATGAGTGGTTTCTTCAGACTGGTGCATGTAAAGGCAGCTGCTACAAACTCTGAATTAGAATGGGTGTCTATTTAAGTCGCGTCGATGTTTGATCTAGCGATAATAGTCACACCACCGTGGGAACTTCCAGGTCTGTCTCTTCTAGCCACAAATCTGTATGTGTCTGGCAATACTTCGCTTTCAGCAATGGAATGGTTGAGCCACGTCTAACTAGCAAGTATGATGTCAGGATCGCAATACTCTAGCATGGTCTAAAATGTTTCGCGTTTGGCACTGATGCTATGGAGTTGATACCTAGGACTCTCAGTTTCTTCTTAGAAATGGGATCTGACTTCTTACGAGTGTTTGGCGAGGATGAAGATTGTGGCGGACCAATGTTAATGCTGGAGCTGAAGGATGAGATTGATGAGCTGGTTGTCTCTGAGAAGCTGGGCGTGCTGCATGATGAGGGGGCAGTGTCAAACTCCTCAAAAAGGCCTGTATTGAAGTTTGGTAAACCACAGTTACAGCAATACCAACTCACATCTGAAAGTCCTAGAGGTTCATATACAGCAGTGTTCATCTGCAGACAGTGTTTATGGAACCATTTCTCACAGCCTGTGCATGCAACGGAACGTATCTTCTTGGACCATGTACACGCCTTTCCATATATATCGCATGGATACTTCACAGCTCTGGGGCCGGGATTTGGGTGACAATCTGATGCATTCAGAATCAGTAACGAGAACATATACAGCAAATGACCGGTCATTTTGGAGCAGAATACAACTGGTGGTTCCTCTATGACTTCAAGCTGCATGGAAACATACCAGAAAAAATCTGGGGATGGATGCATCGTTGGTGGCAAGTGGGTGGGGAAAGGATGTCTCTCGTGTTCCATATCGTGGTAAATAGGGTGGTTAAAAGTGGCACTAAGATATGAGCATTCATGCTTCAAATAAAAGTATGCATACATACATAATAAGTCGCAATTTAGATATCGTTGGCAATAAGTGTCCGTTCCGAAAGTAAACAAACCAACTTCCGGTTTCACGGTGACGTCACACTCTACAGCGGGAAATCCGCTCACTAAAAGTGCTAAATCTCTCTCAAAATATACAGTCTAAGTAGAAATACTGTAGTCATTATCTGGGGGGAATGTTCATACACAGATAACCGGCTGAATAGATCTCTGGGGTTCGGTAAAGCTCCGAAATCAAATGATGTTCCTCCCGTGAGTAACAAACATGGACCTTTCACCACGCATGTGCAGTTCTAAGATGTACACTGATGACCCCCGCTGATTTGACAATTGTAAATACCCCCCTTTGCATCGCTGACTAGGAAGTATAACAGACCAATGCGGGAAATAGCTGATAAGCTGTGAAAATATAGCTGTTAAATCATAAGCTTTTTGTTTTGATGGAAAATCCGGAGATTGTACACTCAGGAGAGCAAATGAAAAATCCTGATAATCCGGATTTATCCGGAGGTTTGGCAGGCCTGATTAAATATCTAGTTTGTTTTAAAATATAAATACGCGTGCTTATAAAAACACACATCTATTACAAAAGTCACCACATTTGTTTCATTTATGTCCTAATTGTTTATATTTGTCCATTCGGTCACACTCCGCCTTTCCAATTCCTCTGGTTTTGTGACTGGTCCTCTATAATTGGATTCAAATCCAGTGAGATTTGGATGCCCAAGGCAAGCGATTATTCGTGTTCATTAGTGGTGCTTGGTGGTCCTTAATGTTGTATGTAAATATCACTAAGAACCACTAACCACCACGGAGCATGTCGTCTGTGCAAACGTGATATTGAAGACGAAATGCATTTCGTACTAAAATGTTGTATGCTAAACCCAGAGAGATCTAAAATGATAACTTGATGGATGAATCGCCTAAACTGTACTTTTATTCTTGTCAGTAATGATTATGATATCAATAAAATATGAATTTTAGGTATTTACAAAATGTTTACGCTTAGAACAAACAGTATGTTAAAAATAATGGCGATGGAAAGATAACAATACATATCATAGGAAGGTATATAGCGTGTAGTTATCCTTCTTATGTCAGTCGTATTGCTTATAATATGTTTGCTACCTTTGTCGTGCATTTGGTAACTTTTTTTTGGATTTCACTCCAATACAATGATATGATTTGATCTGATGTGACAGTCTGTAGATGAAGACGGTGGACCTCTCCAAACTAACTCCGTATACATTGATACAGTTTGGGATGCGCTGAAATAGAAATGGTATTATAGCTTGAGTCCCGGGAGTTCAATCTTTGTTTTACAGTTACGGGGTTAGTGTTTGTGTGGGGGTGGGGATGTGTTGGGGGTGGGGATGGGGGGGGGGGGGGTGGGGACGTAAAGGAAGGCTTGTTTTTCTCTAATGTCGTATGACCAAAACAAGAGACCAGTGTGAATGTAATTCAAAGCATATAAATAAGAAAAAAAAAAAAACCATTTTGTGAACATGTTTGTATCGAAAGTAATTGAAACAACAACTACACAAACATTACAATTGTACAAAACAATTGTTTCTATTTCAAAATAATTGGTTAGTATAAAAAAATGGAAGAACAAAGATAAACGTAAAGACAAGGATTATATGCTCAAGCATTATAAATCAATCTGCGATTTAATCAGCCTATTGTGTAACGTTTGTTACAATGATACTTGTGAGGGTTTCATGTACATACTGGATTACAGAAGATCGACAAACATCGTATTTGTACATTTCCATTTCTTGAAAAGTAAACAAAGAAAATATTCATATAAGCATTACCCCACCCCATTCCACCCACCAAATAAATCAAGAGCACAAATAAAATTAGCAATCCTATATAATTATAGAGGCCATGAATATTCATCATTATTTAAACTGTAGAAATTAAACCAGCCTCTTTTTAAACATAGCCCATAAGTATAACAATTGTAATCAACTACGTACAATTATATATATATGTATTTATACATGCCATCTTTTAAAGGTATAAACTCGAATATATCAGTAGTAACGTATGTTTTATTAATCAACATTTACGTATATGTTGCATACTAGAACTGCAAATAAAACAAGTTTTCAATGTAAGAGTGATCACATATGTCATTTAGATACTCTTCTAAATGTTCATTAAATACTTATTTTCTATTATAGTTTCATGTTTTCAAACAGTAATGTAGGTTTATTACAAGTAACGTATTTTTCATTACAGTGTAAGTTCAGTCTGTAGAACCACTATTTATTAATATTCTTGGCTTAAAATTGTTTTTCAATTTAACCATGCATATTGTCTTTCAGTAGGTACCTGCTTTGATGGTATATGTATACACTATTGTAATTGCATAGGTAGCGTATGTTACATCACGTATGTTAAGTTTAGTTATGTTGCTGCATTGTTTTAAGAATCACACAGAGACAGATCAACTACTTATGTCTATGATTAGGGTAGTAAAACATGTTTTACGAAAACACACCATTATTTTCTGAATAAGCATGAAACATAGTAAGAGGGACAGTCAGGTATGTTACATCCGTAAAATGACTCGAATTTGTTTATCCTATTAGCCTATTTTATACAAAATTTCAGCTGTCCAAACTTTAAGTACACACTGACAATAGTGTACATGGGTACCCATGAACATGTTCGGCAATTTTTATGTCTCAAGTAAAGCTAGGGTATGTAGTCTATGGTACTCTCAAATTATGGTAACGTATGTTTCATTCACTTTGGCCACATCGTTGAAGACGCAATTGTCTTAACATATTCTAACACGTTTGGCTTGTAAGTTTAAGATGATATTCCAGCTTTTATAAATTTTATATTATTTATTTACAATATATGATTCATACGAATTATCTGTTTAATTTTTTTTCCAATTAAGAGGGTTGCTAATAGACAGTGGACGGGTTCAACTACTGCTCACGTGTAGATAACAGGAAGCCGAAAGAGAATGGGCGGGTTGAACTGGAAGTCGGTTATACTTAACTTAATCGAATTTTAAAATTCTAATAAATGAACAATAACCTATACTTGTTGTTTAAAAAGCGGCTTATAAACCGTTTTTATTTTTATCAATATGCAATTACAATGTATTGTAGTTGGCTTTAACTCGCCATACATTTAAAACAAACGGAATGTCACTTATTTTGACATAACCTAAGGACCATAATTCTGTAACTTGGTTGGTCTACTTGGCTTATTTTGGGACTCATCAATCATTCTGGTAATGCATTTAGTGCAAGTCAGATGTTGTGTACTAGAGCGAAAACGTCCTTTGGCACGACTTACTCACCAAAGAGAACAATATCTCGTCGATCTAGGCAATTGTGTACGACTCCATGTTTTAGCAGACATATTTTTCTTGAATGTTTTATCTTTTGAAATATCGCGTGCTGTGTCATTCCTTATTTGGAAATTTAAACCCGCCCACAACTGACACAAATGAACAACGTTAACCGGAAAATGTCAGGTGTGTTTGTTCGGCGGAGTTAAGTTTCCAAATACGGAAGGAGACGTCACACGAGAACGAGATTATTTCGAAAGTAAACATTGAACATGACGAAAATTAACAGTGACCTATATCGGCGTGTCTTTTCTTTCTTTGGTGAGTTTTCTGCATGCAGTTGTGGTATTTAAGGTTTGTTCTATTGAAATACGGTGGTTGTTTATGCAGGCATTGCGTGATGCCTTCAGAAACATCGCCGGAAAAGTGCTTATGGGGGTCGGTACCGGGTCCTACCTAAGTCTAAAGGCACAGGAATCATGGCTCTGTGGTGGGTACCTACTACCATAAGAGCATGATTCTCACGTCTATCACCGTTCAAGAACAGTCCAATCAAGCCGAGATGACAATATCTTTTGTATTTAGTGTGTTCGACTATTTCCACATTTCTCCATTCGCACTCTTTTTATGGTTTGGCCGTGTTTTCGCTATTACCTCGATGCACCGTGCAAGCAGCTCTGTGAAACATTTCCCATCACTAAAAGATATCAAGACACATATTCCCTTAGCGTTTCAACTTGATTGAAGCAAGCACAGCAGTCCTACAGCAGTTTACGCGGAAATTAGAGTTAGGATTTGGTTACGGTTAGTTGAAAGTAAAAAAAAAAGGTATACATAATAAAAAGCAAAGAATTTTTTCAGGTAAGCTTCTCCTATTAGAGTAACTACTCCCCTGATCCTGAGTGTGGCAAAACAACTGTCGGTAATCAGTGTCAAAGAACACGCGCTTGTAATCACCATCACTTTACCCGTTGTTGTGGTGAAAGTAACGACATTTTGTGGTGGAATAACGCCTCACTGGGGTGAACACTTACAACGACTTTACATGTTGTTGTGGTGGAAGTAACGACATTTTGTGGTGGAATAACGCCTCACTGGGGTGAACACTTACAACGACTTTACATGTTGTTGTGGTGAAAGTAACGACATTTTGTGGTGGAATAACGCCTCACTGGGATGAACACTTACAACGACTTTACATGCTGTTGTGGTGGAAGTAACGACATTTTGTGGTGGAATAACGCCTCACTGGAGTGAACACTTACAACGACTTTACCCGTTGTTGTGGTGGAAGTAACGACATTTTGTGGTGGAATAACGCCTCACTGGGGTGAACACTTACAACGACTTTACCCGTTGTTGTTGTGGAAGTAACGACATTTTGTGGTGGAATAACACCTCACTGGGGTGTACACTTACAACGAAGGTAAGACTTTTTTTTTTTGCTTGTTCTTATTTATATATATTCCAGAAGTGTGACATAGCGCAATATGTGGTCCATACATTTTCTAACACTCGCCTGGACTTTGTTTAGTCTAAATGTTTGCCATTTTTTCAAACATTCGAGGAAATTATGACGTTTTCTACACAAACTCTGTGAAGTGCACCGCAAAATTTAAAAGTTAACCTGTCAACTGCATTGAATCGCGCTGTACATTATTCTGTGAAGTAAATGACACTGGTAAATGGCAACAGAGTTTTGCGGTTTACTTATTTTATTTATTGGATTAGTTGAATTAGTGCGTAAGGAAGCTAAAATGCACATAGTTTGCAAATATCAAGGGACATTACTCTGTAACATACGTGTCGATTACTCTCATTGTCATACTCATCCAAATTATTATGACACAACCAGTCGCACACATATTTGCGAAAGTCAGGTACCATTTACATTTTATTACATTGCATTATTGTACTTTATCAAGGGCAATAACTCCGTAACGCATGGGTCTTAATCAGTATTTGCTTCGATACGATCATGAACGTTTTGTCACTGAATGAAGAAAACCTTCAAATCGCATTCGGTGAACTTCGGAAACCGTTTACTATTTAAAGTTATCGCGTTCACGATAACTCAGTAACAGATGTTTCGATTTGGCTCATTGTCGAAGTCGACCAAGATCGTATCGAAACAAATGTGTGGAAGACCAGAACGAGCAGCATCATACCCTCCTGACCTGTGGTCTGTACACGAATCGTCTTAATCGCTCGTTGAAGCAGGTTACAAACACATACTGTAATTAGTCTTTGAATGACAAATGTCGCATTAATTACTCCGCGTATTACTGATTGTCTCATACAAATTACATTGCCTGTAATGATAACGTCCAATGCTAATGCATATAACGCTTTATTCCATTGGTTAATTTGCGACCATAAAACGCCCGATTTACAGTATGGAAAGAACATTTGTCACAAACTCGTTGCATTATGCCAACTGAAAAAAGGACCCATGGATTGGGATGTTTTACTTGCAAATGTCTTGCATTTAAATTGAATATAGATATACACTGAACAAACTTGCTAAGTATCAACTTTTGTATCTTAACTAACTTTCTTATTTTAAATATATTTTAGAAAAGATATATGATAAGTATTTTGTTTTGACCCATAGTTTGTAAAACATTTATTTTTTGTTTAAATTGTTACATCTTTTGAGAGTTACCCTCCCTTTATATGAAAACATGAAATGTGCTGATAAAAAACATAACATGAGTCAAAGATCGCTTAAAGGATATACAATTCTTAAAATTTGTATGAAATAATAGAAAAAAAACATAACAATTTGACCCCTTTATCGCAGATTCTCCGTCTATACAAAAATAAAATAATCTTAAATTACCTCCCTTTAAATTGAATATTGTTTGAAATTCAAGTAACTGTAATTCAGCGTTAGCATTAAATATTTCGAAAATATCTTTTGCAAACGCATTTGTAGTGGTAATGCTAGTAAAACATGATGTCAAAATAATTTTAACTGGCATATTTTAGAATAAAGAACATCGAAAGCTTCACTAATTCGAAGTACTTAATAAAATCCTATATACCCAGTTGTATACGTGTTATAACTTATTTCTAAGAAAACACATTGACTTAAAAGTTTTAAAATATGTTCATGCAATCAGAGTAGACGATTTACACTCATTATTTTGCAGTTTAACCGTATTTCTAATCAAGCACAAAATACACAAAACAATGAGAATATTATTTACATATTCTTAGGTTGATACTTAGCAATTTGGTTTAGTATATATACAGCTGAGATAACCATGCTTAGATAGTCAATCTGGGACGGTATGCGGTTGCTGAGGCCCTCCCAGGGGTTTGGGGGATCTGGGAAACATGGCCAATTATTTTTAGGGATCTGGGGAACATTGGCAATTACTTTAAGGGAGCCAGGGATCAAAGGCCTACTTTTAGAGATCTAGAGAACAGTGTCCTAAAAGAAAAAGAAAAGAAAAAGTACCAAATAGTTACGTATAGTTGCTATAATTTACGTTTAAAATATAACATTTTGATTGCTGATCACTGCTGACTGCTTTGGGCGGCTTTTAGTATCACCTTTTAGGACGGCTTTTAGTAACACCTTAATCTTCAATCTTGATCAAAAGGACGCTCTAACTTAAGAGAAGATCAACTTACCTGTTCAACTTTAAACATGTGTACGGCAATGAACATTTGTGTACATGTGTGCCCATATTTAGCTCTACTGATAGCAGATGAAACTTTGCAGGAAAGTTAAGCCTAGGTCACACCTACACGTTCTGGCCACACGTTCTGCTACGATCTAAGAGAACGTGGCTACTCGTGAGAGAACGTGAATCGCATCGTAACAGAACGTGTGAATGCGTAGTAGATCGTCGTAACTCTGGGCTCGTCGTAGTGCTTCCGTAGTAAGAACGTGGTGGGAATCGTGCGTGGACGTAGCAGATCTTAGTAAAACGCGACAGTAATGACAAGCACACTGGCTGTTGACGAAGCGTCATGACTTGGAGGACTCGGACTTCTAGGCACACACCTCACAATTGTCTTTTTCGCCTTTTTAGCAGCGTTTTTTTGTTTGGGTGGCATGCTCGAATGCAAGATTACAAGTGTGAAACTGAAAAAAGCCCTTATGTATACTCTAGTATTTAAAATTGACAGTATCACGTGATCATGATCGTCTGTGAACGTGGTAGATCTTCTGGGGACGGGTGTGATCGTGTCAGCAACGCGGGAGGTCGTTGTGACACCGTGTCAGGACGTATCAGGACGTACAACAAACGTGACAGAACGTGAATGGTCGGGAGAGTTCGTGGAGTACAACGTAGTACATCGGGGCATGATCTTGACAGAACGTAGCATTGCCGTGGGCACACACGTTTATGACACGATCCAGTACGATATATTCTCACATTACATCGTGTATGAACGTAGTGAGAACCCGGCTAATCGCCAGTGAACCTAGTAGAGTCGTGGCTCATCGTGTGGGATCGGCTGATTCATAGTTTCCCGCCAAAAGTCACACGTTCTCCTACGATCTATTAGAACGGGGACGATCGGTATAGAACGTGGCAGAACGTAGCCAAGAACGTGTATGTGTGACCTGGGCTTTACATATACCTAGCAAAAACTCAGGTTGATGTGAATTCCAAGATGGCCTACAAAGCTACTCCTCCGAAACAAAATTGATTTTATTCGATTTCAAACATGGCCACCAGCGGACATCTTTGTTTACATATAATTATATAGGAAAAACTCATGGCGACTACTCTGAAACACAGACATATTAATAAATTGTTATTAGGTCTCATTCTGAAACGTCTTGATGGATTTTCATGAAACTTTACAGAAATGTTGCTCTTGATGTCCAGTTGGTCCTAAGTAAATATCAGGTCGCCTGCACTTCAAGATGGCTACCACAGTTAAAATATATTTTAAAACTACAACTTTATGGTGACCATGTGTTATTGATTTGGTACCTTTACCAAAATGACTGGCACAGCATGAAGTTGGTCCTAAATATGTGTTTTGATTTGACGTCAAACATGGCCACCATTGACCATCTTTGTTTACACCCGGGTTTCATCAGAAAAACTTGTGGCAACTACTTCTCTGAAACTTCTGGAAGGATTTTAATGAAACTTTATAGGAATGTTACTCTTCTTACAAAAATGATTTTCATCTGAGAAATGGTGAAAAGAATCAAGAGAGGGAACTAACTGGTAACTGCGCTGGTGAGTCTGGTCAACTATTTGGGGTAGGGGAGGGGTTGTACAGTTTGTCAGTGTTCTCCGCCATCTTCCACTGCCCCCTTCTCCTTTCTTTCCATTTTCTGATCTTTTCTGCAGCCGTTCCTTTCTCTCTCTTTCCACCGCTGTCGACCGTTTTCTTACCAATATCCACACCCTCTTCTGTGCTTATCAGTTATACTTCTGATTTGATTTTTGTAGCACCCAACCCCCGATTTGAGATATTTTGTAAACATCGCACTCCCAAACCCTCGATATAGTTTCCTTGATTGGGATATGTTTGTGTTAAGGTGGGATCAGAGAGTCAAGGTTCATTCTGTGAGGGAAGATGTACAGGTTGACATGAAAAGGGTCAAGGGCTTTAAGTCTTCCATCAGGAGCCTTTCAACCCCCTTTAGTTCATGGCAGATGCGACTAAAAATTGCATTTCATCAGAAGATATCCTGTGTTACTGAAGGTCAGAAAGGATCAGGAAAAAAAGACCGAACGAAGACTTTTTATTATGATGATGAGCAGATCAGAGAAGAACAAAGTATGTGTTTTATATAAAGGATAGTAAGTGAATAATATTTGGTACTTTTAGGGAACTGTGTTTAACACTTTTGGGGATCTAGGGAACAGTGTAAATACTTTTAAGGATCTAACGAACATGGACAAAATACTTTTGGGGGAAATGTTAACAAATAATTTCGGGGATCTGGGGAACACTGGTCATTACTTTAGGGATCTTGGGAACTAGGACCCGCACAGGAAGGGCCTCGTTGCTTTTGTAAAACCACTCTTAAGTAGCATGGTTACATCTTGAATAAACCTAAATAAACGTATACGATCTGATTAAATGACTAATTCCTTTGAAAGTTAAACAAACCAGAATGATGCACGTCGTTTCGCCTTTTTGTATGTGTTGTCCGAAAATATTTACACAGTCCGTTTATCTAGTGTCCACGGTATCGGCGGTTTTATATATGGTCATATACCACTATTGCATTTCCCATAGGCCTCCATTATAGCCTTACGGGCCTACAACACCTATTCCTATATCGGAACGGATGATAAAACCTAACTTTTGTTTAAAGAACTATCTTAGAGACACTCAAAAATGACCAGCAAATTGGGTGTAATCTGATGCTTTCAGCCTCTAATATTTCACTGAAGGTGGCCACCCCGCAGAATGGCAGTCAAGAAATTTTACTTTTTGCAAATATACTCTCAGTACAATTGTATCCATACAAATGCAAATTTCAGTCAAAATATCCCAAATCAACATGTTTTATGATGGAAATATAATATTTTGATGTTTTATGGGGATTTGTTATGATTTGGGTAATTTAATCCAATCAGAATCTGCCTTACAATCTGACTATATGCCCTAATAGACCCTATAGTTTTTTCAACCAATCATGTTGAAGTGTGTTTACGTTTATTTTGGCTGTTAGTTTGCCTTAAAGTTCAATGGCGAAAAATACGTTAGAATAGAAAATATTATTATTTGGAAATATTTAGTCGGACCCTTGTCCCGAAACGAAACGACATTTTTAATAATCGACATGCACAAGAACGCACTCGCCATCTTTTACAATGCTGACTTATTCAAGTTAGGTCAAGCCGAAATGAAATGCCGAAATGTGGAGACATTCTGTGAGAGTTGAATGTGAGGTCAGGCAGAAATGAAGTGCAGAAATGGGAACTATAAACTCGGTTGGGAGTCAAGACAGCTTTATTTGACTGATAAAATAAAACGTCCCTTATTTAATAAAAGCTTTTACCTGAAAACTGTCTTATAGCCGGCGGAGGGTGTAGCTTTGTTTGCTTTTGTATGTTGTCTTACGTCATTTTCAATATATGTTTGGTTATATATGACGGTCGTTTTTTTGTGGTGGAGGCAGACTACCCACCTTTCCTGTGCAGAACCTGTATACCTGCGCCATCCGTAAGAATCGACACTTCGTCACTTACAAGTCGAGCTCCCAGTGGGATTCGAACCCGCAGCGGTGAGAGGCGAGAAGGTTTACAACGCAACGTCGTTAACTCCTCGGCCATTACACAACTGTAGTTAAACACTGGGAAACCGATGACATTTAACTTGTTTTATTGATTCGATAATTGCAACATACGATATAATCTTAGCAGATCTATGCGCGTAACCATGAGTTTACGACATGGGCGGGGATCAGGGGTGTAACGTACATATCCGTTATCTGTTTTTATGCATTTGTTTATTCAGTAGCAAATCTCGGATAGAAGGACATTCCGAATTTCGAGGGAGGTGGGCGAAGCCCTGTTAAATCCGCTACTGACATCGTATAATTTACCAGAAGTTCAGAAAGCACATAAAGCAGAACAGACAAAATGAATCTAATCCAAAGTGCATATATATAGATTTATTTCCAAATTAAAACACTTTGTCAGAAGCAATCATTATCAACATAAAAAATGGCACCAAAAATGCAATGTTGAAAAACAAGAAATCCAGATTTTTAACGCTGATATACACTTGACAAACGCAAGAAATCGTCAACATTAGACCTACCAGGTGATATATTACATATTATTAATGCATTATGGGTATGTGTATGCAAGATAACCCATCTGAAGTGTATATAAATGGTTTGTGGAAGTATACAGCATTTATATATATATATATATATTTTTTTTTTAAAATACAGTTTTTATAAAAACGTATTACTCTTATAGGATTGATGAAAAACTGTCGACTTAAAACTTATATACAATTTAATAAAAAATAATAAATGGAAGTGCATCCAATCTAAAAAGCATGTGATCTATTTTTAGTTAGAAGTGGAAGGGACGAAAACCTAACCCTGAGTTTGTACGGCCAACTGATTCCACTCCGAAAACGTTCTTTGGTATAGATTACAGTCATTCAGCCACGCGACAGAGTTTGTATTATGGTAAGGGTATGCCAACAATAGCCAACTTTTACAACATATGTACGCCGTTCTAAACCTACTGACGACGAGGTATACATATAACTTACACATTTTGTGAATCCATACTGTTTAGACACAACATAAACGGATTAAACCACCTGCCAGACCAAACCCCAAAACTGGAGGGTCGAATTAAGAGTTACAAACTCAGAATTCATTTTACGCATATTCAGTGACAGGTATTTTAAGAAGCAGTGAAAAAATCATACTTTTAATTGGTACATAAACAATATTTTATGACCTAAACACCGGGATAGTTTTGATGATCGGGTTTGAAGTGTAATTTTGCAGTTTTTCGGCGAGTTAGGATTATGGTTAGGTTAGTGTTTAGGGTTAGGGAATAGGGTTAGGGTTTAGGGTTAAGGATTTAGGTTAGGGTTTCTGGTCAGGATTAGTGTTAGGGTAACGTTTATTGTTAGGGTTTAAAGAAAAACCTAAACTTATGAAATCCCAATGTGGCTCCTCCGATCAGAGATATCCTTTACCATAACCTGATTCATGGCATGAACATTGACATTCCGTCTTAGTCTGTAGCACTTAATTTTTGTTAAATTAATTTTAAAATATGTATTAACCGGTCACTGGCTTCATATATTGGTGTTCAAATCATAACAGACCCTATTTAAAACAGACCCTATTTAAGGTAGGGGAAGTTCAGTGAGTGATTAATTATAACAGCACGTACTTTAATACCCTATTTAAGGTAGGGGAAGTTCAGTGAGTGATTAGTTATAACAGCACGTACCTTAATACCCTATTTAAGGTAGGGGAAGTTCAGTGAGTGATTAATTATAACAGCACGTACTTTAATACCCTATTTAAGGTAGGGGTAGTTCAGTGAGTGATTAGTTATAACAGCACGTACCTTAATACCCTATTTAAGGTAGGGGAAGTTCAGTGAGTGATTAATTATAACAGCACGTACTTTAATACCCTATTTAAGGTAGGGGTAGTTCAGTGAGTGATTAATTATAACAGCACGTACTTTAATACCCTATTTAAGGTAGGGGAAGTTCAGTGAGTGATTAGTTATAACAGCACGTACCTTAATACCCTATTTAAGGTAGGGGAAGTTCAGTGAGTGATTAATTATAACAGCACGTACTTTAATACCCTATTTAAGGTAGGGGTAGTTCAGTGAGTGATTAGTTATAACAGCACGTACCTTAATACCCTATTTAAGGTAGGGGAAGTTCAGTGAGTGATTAATTATAACAGCACGTACTTTAATACCCTATTTAAGGTAGGGGTAGTTCAGTGAGTGATTAATTATAACAGCACGTACTTTAATACCATATTTAAGGTAGGGGAAGTTCAGTGAGTGATTAATTATAATACACCGTTTGGACACATTTGGTCACGAACTAATATTAATGAACGAAGTAATATTAATGAATTGCGTTGCAGACTGTAATCACCGCCATTGGAAAGAATATCTTCGAAATAGTGACCCCAATCGAAGTCATATCCCTTGATGATTGTTTGGAATAGAAGTACATTCAGACCGGTGTTAGCGGGCGTGAGGCACGCTGCAACGGTAATTGCCGCCTAACGGAACATCATTATATATATACGTCTGTTTATATGAACAAGAGGCCCAAGAGGGCCTGTAGATGCTCTACTGTGTAAAGATGTCATATTTAGCCCTTTCCTATATAAACTTTGGGTCGCCACGGCGGCCATTTTGATTATTGCAAGAAAACAAAAAACACAAACTTAATTGACGCCAACCATTGTGATAAAGTTTCAACAAAATCCTTCAAAATGTTTCAGAGAAGATTTCATATTTAATCTTTTCCTATATAACTCTATGTAAACCTTGGGTCACCATGGCATCCATTTTGATTATTCGATGATAACGAAAAACACAAATTTGATAGAGGCCAAACCAAGGAACATGTATATGATATTTCACTGGAATGGATTAAGTGGTTTCGGAGGAGATTTCGTTTGTAATTTCTTAAATTTGACTTAGTTTTAGCCATGGTTGCCATCTTGGACAACTGGCGGCTGCGAAAAACACAAATCTGAGGCGCACTATCCCAAAGATCATTGTGATTAAGTTTCAACAAAATCCTTCAAGAGGTTTCAGAGAAGATGTCAATTTTAGCCTTTTCCTATATAACTCTATGTAAACTTCGGGTCGTCAAGGCGGCCATTTTGATTATTCGACGATAACAAAAACACAAATTTGATAGAGGCCAACCCAAGGAACATGTATATGATATTTCACTGGAATGGATTAAGTTGTTTCGGAGGAGATGTCGTTTGAAATCTCTTTAAATTTGGCCTAATTTTAGCCATGGTGGCCATTTTGGATGACTGACGTCCGCGAAAAACATAAATCTGAGGAGGACTATCCCAAAGATCATTGTGATTAAGTTTCATCAAAATCCTTCAACCGGTTTCAGAGAAGATGTAATTTTTAGCCTTTTCCTATATAACTCTATGAAAACTTTGGGTTGACTTGGTGGCCATTTTGATTATTCGACAATAACGAAAAACACAAACTTGATAGAAGCCAACCCAAGGAACATGTTTATGATATTTAACAAAAATGGAATAAGTGTTTTCGGAGGACATGTTGTTTGAACTTTCCTTAAATTTGACCTAGTTTTAGACATGGCGGCCATCTTGGATGACTGGCGGCCGCGAAAAACACAAATCTGAGAGGGACTATCCCAAATATCATGGTGATTAAGTTTCATCAAAATCCTTCAAGCTGTTTCAGCGAACATGTCATTTTCAACCTTTTCCTATATAACTCTATGTAAAATTTGGGTCGCCGTGGTGGCCATTTTGATTATTCGACGATAACGAAAAACACAAACTTGATAGAGGCCAACCCAAGGAACATATATATGATATTTCACAAGAATGGAATAAGTGTTTCGGAGGAGATGTCGTTTGAAATTTCCTTAAATTTGACCTAGTTTTAGCCATGGCGGCCATTTTGGATGACTGGCGGCCGCAAAAACCACAAATCTGAGAGGAACTATCCCAAATATCATTGTGATTAAGTTTCATCAAAATCCTTCAAGCGGTTTTAGAGACGATATCATTTTTATCGTTTTCCTATATATGTAAACTTAGGGTCGCCGTGGCGGCCATTTAGATTAATCGACGATAACGAAAAACACAAACTTGATAGAGGCCAACCCAAGCAACATATTTATGGTATTTCACAATAATGAAATAAGTGGTTTCGGAGGAGATGTCGTTTGAAATTTCCTTAAATTTTACCTAGTTTTAGCCATGGTGGCCATCTTGGATGACTGGTGGCCATGAAAAACACAAATCTGAGAAGGGCCCTCCCAAGTAACATTGTGATGAAGTTTCATCAAAATCATTCAAGCGGTTTCAGAGGAGATGTCGATTTTTATAAAATTGCTACCAGACAGACGGACGGACGGACGACGGACGAAAAGTCATCGTATAAGCTCCCCTGGCCTTTGGCCAGTAGATCTAAAAACTAGGCGTCAGGTCAAAATGAACCTGATCTTTGATCTACTGAAAAAATGGATAGGGGTTGTTGTTGTTGTTTAACCATGTATACCGTTTCATGACAGTAGGTCAAATAACAGCTGCGAAAGCATTGCCCATGATCAGGTCACGTTGACCTTTGACTTACTAACCATACCAATTAATAGGGGACATTGTTGCACCGTTAAACTATAATAGTATATATAACTACAGCGCGAACTATAATAGTATATATAACTACAGCACGAACTATAATAGTATATATAACTACAGCACGAACTATAATAGTATATATAACTACAGCGCGAAATATAATAGTATATATAACTACAGCGCGAACTATAATAGTATATGTAACTACAGCACGAACTATAATAGTATATATAACTACAGCGCGAATGGCGTTTTGCATGATCACGTTTTCGTGACCTTAACTTTTCGGACATACAATATATAATACACAATTATAAGAAGTCGTTGTTTTACCATGGGTTCCATTTATGTGAAGTTTCAAGATTGTAGATCTAATGGTTCCCACGTTTCTCAGGATTGGGTCAATGTCAGGTCACTGTGACATTGATGACCTAATGACCCACAAAACAAGAGTGTTCCTCCTCTCACCAAGTGCAGTGCACCTTCGAAGTTTCAGGTATGGAACTATCGTATGGAATGCGTATTCACATATAAGGTCATGGTGAAATTGACTATTCACATATAAGGTCATGGTGAAATTGACATTTGACCTGCTGGCCCGAAATAATAGGGTTTATCTTCCCACCAAAGGCAATGTACCATTAAAGTTTCATGAGTGTGGGTGCTATACTTTGAAATCTGTTTGTTCTAGATCTAAATAGAAATGTTTGCATAGAAAAAATACGATCTCAAGGATACTTGACATCAACAATAAATTAAACATATATATACTGTATCTTACATTTATCTTATATTTGGATTAAAGACGATTTGTTATCTGTTAACTGCACACGGAATGATAAAATAAAGACCCTTGTCAACCCAACAAGATAAATCATCAGTAGAAACTTCCATATAAACACAGAATGAACCAGTCTCTCTCAATGTTCACTTACTGTATAAACAACTTTGAAAAATATCAAACAACACTTTGCATATTATAATATTCCATGCATTCAAATCAATTAAAATCCATTTAGTCAATAAATAAAACCTGTAAAATATCTTGTGATCGCAAACAGAAGTCACTCATTTAAACATCAGCTTGAAACAGACGTCAATCGTTCCACGTCATACGCTCAACGTCTACTACAGACAGACGTGATTCATTCGGACGACCTTCACTTCTTCGAACGTCTACAGCCTCAGTAACATGGTCTGCTTTTGATTTATTCGCTACAGTATGGCACGCTTATTCAGGAGCATGCATGGATACAGTTTGGGCATTCAAGAAGCAGACGTCACTCATTCAAACGTCAATTGGCAACAGACGCCACTCATTTAAACGTCAGTCGCCGACGTCTACTGAAACAGTCGCCTTCGATCGAACGCCTACATGAAACAGACTCACTCATTCAAACGTCCAATGGCAACACACAAGACTCATTCCAATGTCAGCCGGTAACAGATACCACTCATTCAAATCTATGAACTACATGCACTATTCAAAATAAACTCCAAAACACACGGCTAAGGCAAACAAAGATTTGTTAGCGTAACTCGCAGATGCGTAGGTATCCGTATCCTCATTCCAAAGAAATCTACTTCCGGCGCGTATATCCTGCTCCCTATTCTCCCCTATGATAATATGAACCACTACCTTATATCGCAACCATTTGAATTCCTTTATTCTTGTCTTGATAGTATCCGCTAGCAGTTTGCTCATGCGTTGTCCTAGAGTCTTTTCATACTCAACATCCGTTAGAAATTCCGCCAGCGTTTGCCGCATGACCGCTTCCGCTTTGGCTGTCTGAAATTTCTTTTCTTTGTCTGGTGCTAATTTGTACGTGTTTTCTGCCTGTCCCATATGTTGTACCATGTCGTCGGAATTTATGGATTTGGTGTCCCAGTTTCGGTCTCGTTGAAATTCCCGACCCTCACGTACGGGGGTCTTTGTCATGACCGACCGGAGGATACCGGCCTTTCGGCCTTTCGATTTTTCCATTTATTTGTCCGACACTATTTATGCTGTTCGATTTGTATCGTCACTATCTGTCCCTTTTAGTGAGAGTTTTATTTAAAACACAAAAATGAAGAATTAATGTTAAAATTATTGCTATGAACAGTTGTCCGGGTAAATACTGTCTGTTTAAATACAGGTATGGTTGTTTTAAATATGATTACTCAATAAAGATAATCCGTTTGTTTTAGATAATCCATTTGTTTTAGATAATCCATTTGATAATGTAACACCACTGCAAATCAACCTGTTCAACGTATCATAGTTCACGCAAACCGCGATTAGCTCTTTCGGTTTACGGCAGGTCACTTGCTGGATTAGTCCAATTTCACGTGACCAATCCCCGACGAAATTGTTTTACTGCTCTTTCGTAATAATCGGATTATCATTGATTCATATTATCAGCTACCCGTAAATTAATAATCCATATATGCTTGCAGGGACTACAATTGAAGTGACTACATCGATCTGAAGCTAGATAAATTATCCAGAGTGTCGCCTGTCGCCGAGTTTGCTTTAATCAAACAATATCCGCTTTAAATAAATCTCAGTATAGAAAATAATAGATCACGGCGTTTCCTACTTTAGAAATAAGTGTTTTATTTGTCCTTGCGTATGAATATTTGTTTTGCGTTTTAGAAGAATTGTCTGTGAACTTTTAACATCGGTCAAAATATCGTCCTTACCAAAAACAGTGTCTGTTGGATTTAAGATTTCGTTTTAACTCCTTCTTTTGTAAGATATTACACATGTTTTCCTACAATTGTGGCATAATATTTTAAAATCTTCAACTTAGTTATTGGTGTTCCTCATCCAGTCAAAATTGCTCCATACAGTTTGAAACGAGCTCGGTAAGTACACATCCCTTTGCCAACACTTCAAGTCGAGTACGATTACCTCTTCTGTGTAGTTAAAGATTGGTCTACAAAGAGTTTGTTTTGTTTAATTCACAAGGAGCCTCGTTACTAAGAGACAATGGCTGACTACTCAGGTGCAATCAATGTAAATAGAAATGCTTTCATTTTTAACAAAGCGTTTGAAAGAGGAGAAGATTGTGTAAAATGACAATGAAGACATGACAGCGAGAAGGAGTATACTTAATTTAAAGCAGAAGCGAATGCCGATTTTCAATACAGTGTTTTAATATATATCGTGAAGTTGCTAACGAGGTTTTATTCAATATTTATAACATTGTTGTTACGATGGGTGTACAGAAATATAGTTTGTTTGAGAACCATATGTCAGTTGAACAAACATTTTAGAGGAACATAAGCTGATAATAAATACAAAATATAAAACCTTTAGCTCTTGTAGTTTCAGAGAATTTCTTTTTTAAGTTTTTCCCTATATCAGCTTATGTAAAACTGTGAGAATGTCTGAAAGCCAATATTCTATCCTCGAGAAATACGATATTACCGGAGCGACCGACCGAACGACCTACCGATCGATCGAGTGGGTTTTCGGGTGGGTGGATGAATGGATGGATGGACGGACAGATGGATAGACGGCCAGATGAACACATGGGTGAACAAACAGAAAGACAACGGACGGTCGGACTTCCTGATTGAGAGACAGACAGAAAACAGACATATATTTATTTATATTTAATGCACAACCGCCTTTAAAATTTAAGCTACGTCTACTCTTACTGAATTAATTACCACTGTAAGTATTCAAAAAGTAAAAACAAGATCGCTTGTAAACAGACATATTGATCGCACAAAACAATAAGAACGGGCTGTAAAAAGGTTCATTGCAATTACGTCCAGGACACAAAGAAATCACTGACATGATTAATGACTTCAACAACAATTCGTATATAAACTTAAAATATGACGTATGTTAATTGAAAAGCGGGAATAAAATTACTTGTATTTATACTATTAGTATCTATGAAAAGTAATGTAACGTCACGGTTATAAGGTTATTGTAGTACAGTAATGAGACAACAGTATAGTCCACCCACGGGTGCCTAGTTCTACTAAAAGTTCGAAAACAGTCTGGTATATCCACAGGTGGTCGAAGTTTTATGCGTGAAAAATAAGTTTTATGCTAGAATAATTATACTGTTATGACAAAAACAAAGTTATTTCAGTAAAACATATAGCTATATGTTCTTTTACTACTAAATGCAATATAAATTATTCTTATACGCCGTTGAGTGTGGTATATTTAAAGTATAAAAGTGAAGTAAGTATAATATATATATATATATATATACATAATATAATATATATATATATATATAATTATGTATATAATTATAATTATTATTATAGTATATACATGTATATCGCAAATATAACCTGTAAGAATGAACTGTCTGTTTCAATGCTAGATATTGACGCACATTTTTATTTTCAAAGCATTGCAGGTTATCATTCTTAATTTTGTTTAGCGACGATTCACCGTTTTAATTAATATGTGCACTGACCGACTTCCCTTGGTGATAAAGCTATGGCATATTTCGCTCTATTCTCTTATTATTGATCATATGTAAACAGCAAACTGCCATTCATTATCTCTATTCAAACACTAATCGAGATTCACCTAGTTGTGAAGGCATTATCGACTAATCTCCGATACAAACAAAGGGAAAGAAAAAATATTTGATAAAAAGTTGGGTATGCAAAACACACTTAATGTTTGATATAACTATTACACAGTCAACCAATGTTGTACTCATAAAGTTTACAAGTATTTAAACAACAACAACAACAAAAACAGCAGCAGCAGCAGCAGCAGCAGCAGCAGCAGCAGCAGCAACAACAACAACAACATCAACAACAGCAGGAGCAGCAGCGGCAGCAACAACAAAAACAACACAGTAACAACAATCATAAAACATCATCATCATCATCATCATCATCATCATCATCATCATCATCATCATCATCATCAACAACAACAACAGATCAATGATGGATGTGGAGTTATACAACAAGTCTCATTACTGGACGCTTGGGTAGTACAGCATCATATCACACAGCCGATGGTTGTGGTTTCTGTACACACGTAGAAGATGTTTATACACGGACCGTTAACAATAGTTGCCATTTATTTTTGGGTGCAAATTATCACGAAGGTTAGCGTTGCGTGTGATTGTGTTATGCTTCTTAAATCAAGAAGTTGAGGAGTACACACTCTGAAATGAAACATGAATATAGTGCGTTGCCTGACACCATGAAAACAAAAATCCAGGACACATATCAGTGTCCGTGCATGTTTGTGAGCGGAACTTATTTCACCAAAAACTACATTTAGCATAGAACTGTCTTATTTAGAATGGAAACGAGGACCTCATTCTTAATAGCTTATAGAACATATTAGATATGTGAAGTGAGACCTCCAAATTGCTCAAACTAAAAAAAGACTATTACGTACGAAATCCTGTTAGTGCCATCAACCTTTCGACCTGATGTTCACTCGAAAAGTTGAAATTTAACACGAAGTTTCGAAATTTAGTATAAAACTTCGAAACTTCGTACTAAATTTCCACTTTTCGCCCTGAAGATTTCACACGACAACTAGAAAACTGGAAGTTTTAGCTTGATAATTATCAGAGTAGTTTGATAATTTAGTTTTATACTAAATTTCGGAACTTCGTGTTAAATTTCCACATTTCTAGTGAACATCAGGGCGAAAGTTGATGGCACTAACATGATTCCGTAATTACGACCCTAGTCTAGCATACCATAAAGAACTAGCACAGTCTTCCGAATACTTCATTCAGTTTAAAATCTAACGAATACAGATGTAGAAACACGAGCAGTGACACATGTTTACAAACTCTAATATGGAGATAAGGCATTTATTTATATTATATATTCTGTGATGAATTATAGAAATTTCCCAGTTTGAGAAAATCTATATCCCTTCCTCTACTGTGCTATCTCGCCTTGTGTGCAAGATAGCACAGTAGCCAAATGTTATGAACTAAACGATAGACGTCACGATATTACGTCACGAATTGACGTCAGATATTACTCCGCACTGTCGCCAAAGGAGTGATAGAAGAAAGAATACTTGTGTCAAAAGACGATTGGAAAGAAATTCATCACAGAATATATATTATATAGTAAAATTAACATTTTTATCGTGATACGGAAAATAATTCACTCGTGAGAAATATTCTTGCGATATAGAAACTCGTGCGAAAACGCACTCGTTTCTATATCGCAAGAATATTTTTCACTCGGGAATTATTCCCGTATCACTTCAACAATGTTAATTAAACTCTATGTAATCCCCACATACCCCCAATAAAGAAATTAAATAATGTTAAATCCACACTTGAACACTAGATATGATTTAGAATTAACTTGTCACATTCGGAAGAGATAACATACTATTGATAATCGAATTTGCAATTTCGATAAAATCCCTAACAATAACATGCCGAAATATGCTTGCTAAATAGCGTTTTAATAATGAAATATATGACCGAATTGTCTCGTTGTCACGCAGCTTCCACTTAAGTTCTTAAAACAACTGATAAATTGGCATTTAAACAGAAACACGGATACATTAATGAAATGCACACGAAGCAAACTATGCACTTAAAACCAATGAATATTGATATAATCTCACCATTTCTTAGTCACAAGTGCCACACTACCCCAAATAGATCAACTTTAAAACGGGTATACTCATACTATGAGTTTGATGTAATGCAAGTTATCATATGAAGTGTTTATTCAGATAATTCCAATGGGTCATAAGACCCGTGAGGATACAGCAAATACATATAAACTTGGCAGCGATAGTGAAATATATATACAACATTATACCAACAACTAACAAAATTAACAGAAAATTATTCATATGTATAAGGTAACAATTAATACTTTAACAGTTAGTTGTTGTTATTTTGCTTTCACCGCAAAATATGCAGAGAAGGTGACTGAACCATCACATTGGATCGCTAATATGTTCATGTACATATTTATATTAATATATAATATTAGATTTAACTAACCTGTCACATGGAAAGCTTCTAACTAGTACACAAATGTATATACATAGTTTGTAATAAACAAATATACACTTATAACGTATAGAATATATATATAAACTTTAGAATAACATAAAAAAACAAACAAAAACGGCTATTGTAAATGTATTACTTATACATCATTGATTTTTTAATTTCAAAGGCTCATCATAGAAACATCTCATTTAATTACTGGATGTGATTAATCAAGGTTTACTGGTCGCAAAGAGAAAAAAGTAGCACTTTGTAATAAAGAAGTACTTTCGATGCACCAGGCGAGCATATCCGGTTGATTTGGCGTACCTCGGGTAATTAAACCACGGAAACCCGGATGTTTACAAAGGGAATACTACATGTCATTGGATGCGTTCAGGGTTCTCCCTCCGAAAGAGCCCTCGGTAGCCATAGGCAACCATCGTTAACCATCCGGTGCCATCGTAAGTTGTCAGTTTGCCGATGGGTAAGATGTCGGTAACCAATCGACACCGCGACCCTAGACCTGAGGTAGCATCGGTGCCCCCGTTAACGTTATTACATACGTTCAAAATGGCGAAGAACATCACCTAACGCGTTTCGCGTATTGCTGATATTTTAATCGCAATAAAAAAATAATCGGTGAATAATACCACGTGCAAAGTCTACAAACTCAAATGTCCTGTTTTGAAGTATAAAAACGGCAGGTATCCTCTGCCTTTCCATTTTGCTAATGTATCGGTAACCACTGGTAACATTGCGCAGCCGTTGGTACCATATACTACCCATATCCGTTAAGAGTTTACTCGATAATAAGAGTAGGGCACGGTTCCCGGATTCCTATGTATCCTTCCCCTCTCTCTGAGGCAGCTCTAAATAACCTATACTGTGTTGATGAGCCATTAAACAACATTCAATCAGAGTTTATTGGTTACCAATTGTAACATCGGTACTCAATGGTAACCATATCGTTGGTAACCCATGTTGGTTGCCAATGGAAGAACCCTGAACGCACTCATTGCTTTTTACGCCGAGTTTATTAGGCAAGGCTACGAGAGCGAAGATATGCCGAGGCTTATAAAGCCAAGAACTGCACCTGGTGCAAGGAAATATTTCGCAGACTAATATATTTTACTATATATCATTTAGTAATGCCAGAACAATATTATCCAGCTATGATTTGCATTTTCTGCTATGTTGCATGTTGTGATTTTTAAAGCGCTACTTTGGCGGCATCGGTAGCTCGGCAAATAAAGCCTTGGGCTTTAGAGACAGCAGACTCTTTCCCGCGTGGTTCGCTCCCTGGCGGTTGCATGTCTGATAGGAAAACTTCATCCTTTATTTCGGCAGCTGACTCTTATGTGGGTTTAGAATATGTCTATGGTTAACAGACTGTGAATCATTTAGCCGACAATAAGCATGCATTACAACTTCAATTCCTAGGGAACCCGTCTAAAAAACTTGAATGGTATAAACACATATTTTTCAATGTTCAAAGCTTGCCGTTTTATCGCCTCAAATGACGGCAATATTTCCGGGATCTTCACTACCGGGATTTTTTACGGAGCATATTGAAACCGTAAGTGAAACTGAATGAAACCGCAAGTATTGGAATGGAATAAGTGCAAATCTGTATTTTAATGGAATAAAACCTTTTTATGGAATAATGCACATTTATAATGCGGTATTCTCGTAAATACCGCCGTGTTATACACTAGTCGATAGGTTTATTCACTGCCTAAATAGTTTTCATAATTGCACAGGTAGCAATGAACAGTTTCGTTGAGTTTTTCACTTTGATAACGCAATCTTATAATTACACATGGTAGCAGTGAGACGTTTATCTCTGTTGTAATGCACACGCTAACGCACACGCATCCCTTACATGTGAACACCTGTATTTCTGTGCTGATGTTGACTTCTAGCACGTCGTGCTCCAAAGCTGAATTGTAATCAGTATGTAAGGCAAATCAAGGTATTTGAACAGAGAGAAGCGAGGTCGCCCACCTCGATTCAAAATGTTTGGTAGGAACAACTGATAGTAAAACTCGGGGAGAATGTGTTTGGTAAGAAAAAAAACGGTCGTGGCGTGTTTAAGTCATCATTATTTTTTTCAATATTGTTTTAACATCCGTGACTTGATATGTTATTATGTCAAACTTCGTTTCCAGTCCCTACCCAGATATATGCTATTTCCTCTCGGCAGCTATTTTACGCTTGCGTAAAACTTTGCTTGTATAATCTCACACCTCTTAGGGTTGCTGTCCCAATATAACCCAATATATAACAAGAAAACAGCGATACAAAGAATCATAAGCCTGTCAGAACAGTTACATAAAAAAACAGGAAAGGGAATGAATTTGATAGGAAAACAAACAGTGTGTACATGCTAGGAAAATACTTTATGTAGAATTGATATGATATTGAAAGAATCTTACAAATAAATTTGATGAGAAATTACAGTAACATTGTCACAAATATAAACTATATTCTTTAAAGGGACACACGGCAATCTTGAAGTTTTTATCAAGCATTAAAATTATCGTCTCGATTTATTAATCCAGGATTTTTATTTTACTGTAAACCTGCTTGCATACAATTAAATAAATTGTTCAGTTTTCATTTATGTCTTATTTAACGATAGGTTAAAGTACGTTTTTGGTGCAAAATATATATTCATTACTTTCACATCTGGTTATTAGCAGGGAGTAAGTATACTTACTCCCTGTTATTAGTAACACATTTCAGAGATGTTAACATATTATATAGAGTAGGTGAAAATAAAACGGTTTATTCGGACTTTATCATGGAAAATCTAAATATGTGTCCTTAATTTAAATTAAATGTATTCATTGTGGTGTTCTAAAATCAGTCAGCACCAAAAGAAGATGCAGAGCTGTACACAAAGACAGAACTTTTTATATGTAAAAACAATTTCCTTTGTAATATTCTAATAATTATTAATAATTGTTGAACAAATGCAAGTTATGTATAACAACTAACGGGATGCCACGAGCTTTAAAATAATCAAGATAGCTGTGTGTTCAACATCAATCACTAATCAGTGACACAAGTTTGCGTATTGTGCAGAAGAAAATTGTAGACTGTATCCATGAAATTTACATCTAATTCGTGTAGTAAAATACCAATAAAATATCCGTAAACCACTTTGACTGCGTCCGTGTTATTTACCAGAAAATCCTCCCACAAGGTGACGCTGCAAAACCAGTTAGAACCAGTTCTAAGCGCATGCGCAGTTCATTATTTGTAGACTGCATCCCACAATTGATACCTAATTCACGTAGTAGAAGACCCATAACATGATCGTACACCAATTTGACTGCGTCCCTGGTATTCTACTAAAATACATAGAGATTATTTAACTGCTGGGATCGATTATAGGGAAATCTTTTACGAGATGATAGGCATGTGGCTCTTTTCACGAACGAGCGTAAGAGAGTGAGTGGAAAAACAACACACGCCTACCATCGAGTGAAGGATTTACATATAATCGATCACAATAGTTAAGTAATCTATTTATTACATTTTTAATCACATTATGTATGATTTTAACCAGAAATAGTCGCTTTATTTAGCGTTATCGGCGGATGACGTCGACGTCACCAACACGTTATTGACATCATGACTCAACGCCACAGTTTGTTATTTTTGCGTTCGGAGTTAGTTATTAATATTTTGCGATTATGAATATTCTTTCACTTAGAAATTCCGATCTTTCACCCATAGAAATGTACTAAAGTTGTTTTATGAGCAGTAAAATGACGTTGATACACAGTCCAACACCCACAGCTGAGTCCGGGATAAATATAGCCGGAGCGTGAAATCATGAAAACCCAATATAGGGTAAATTGGGGGTAACTGGGACACTCATTAAAATATCATTTTTTATTAAAGCAAATAGATAATAATTATATATTATTTTTTTTACATTTTGTTCTGTGCTCCAAGTACAGTGCATGGCTGATATAAAATTTCGAAAAAATATCAAGAGTTATGTTTAGAATGAATTAATGAACAGTTGATCAAGTGTCTCAAGTTACTCCACCAAGTTGGGGTAACTTGGGACATATCTGTTTCTAAGTTAAGTGCGCATATTTTGACAGTCTTATCAAATATATGAGGTGCTCATTAACATAATTTTTTAAAATCAATATAGTTAAATATTTATGAGTGTACTTTTGTACGAATAATACAAATCGGAAACCAATAAAGGTATTCCAAATTATTCACTTCAGTTTAAGTATGAATAAAAACATGTATTTTTGAAAACAATCTTAATAAAACACAACATAAACATGCTAAGGCTTATAACTATTTATTTCAGAGTTATTAACTAACTAAAGTGTAATTGTAACTATGTCATTTCAAAAACAAATATGGCATCATATTAAAATGTGATTTTAAACTAAACATATCAATAGTGTTTAAAGGGACAGACGGACATCTTGATTTTTTTTAACTTGCTGTGTCCCGTTAATTTTTCTACATGACTTGCATTTGTTATTCCCTGCTGTATACAGCAAATTGTTTTGCGTATATTTGACTGTTGATTATATTGTGCCAATATTATAAAGATTGATAACATCTTCAAGATTGCCATGTGTCCCTTTAAAACAGTATCTTGAAATAGTTCACTTTTTTGTATGAAAACTATTTTTATTTGTGTTCGGCACAGACAAAACCTGAAAGGCCTTTGCCAACGATTCCAGTACATGACTCATGATACTATGAGTTGCATCCATCCCTGTGACATTTTACCCATTCTTCGTCATCAGAGTCATCATCATAATAAGAGCCCTGACAGTGTGTACAGTAATTGTCCGAATTGTTTGTTTCGGCAATAACACCTCTCTTCTCAGAGGGTTTTGATTTGCTTTTCTGTTTTGATTTTGTTTGTTTTTTTCAGTTCAGGCTGTTTTTGTCTGTTTTCTTTGTCTGTTTGCTTCTGTTCTGTCTCTCTTTCCTTTTACTCTAATTGTTCAATTACCTCTGCTGCTGTCAGACATCCGGCAGAAGTTACCCGTCGGCTCTTTTTGTTAGCGACGTTACTAATTGACTTGTGACGTGTTGGTATTTTAAATATTTCATTTAATGGACCTTTTCCTGTACCGTTGTTCTCACTTGATGTACTTGTAAAGGGTACCGGTTCAGTGGCGGGTATATTATTAAAATCAGCCAATGCCTCACCTTCACTCTCGTTCATTGGCGTTGTCAGATGTTACTACTAACTGTGATGTTGTTGATGGTCCATACACGTCAGGCGGTATAACAGATGGGTTTAAAGGGTGTATTCCAGTAGTAGCTCGAAATGCGCTGGCAGCATTTGTCATTGTGCATACTTTGTAATATGCTTTTTTTAATATACCGCAAAAGTCATATCTTCTAGTAACCTTACCGAGGTTTTCCTTTAGGAACTGCATGCACGCCTTGTTGTACTCCGTTTTGAGTGGTTTAAACAGACACTTGTCAAGCGGCTGCAACTTACTGGTAGTATGTGGTGGCAGGCAAAGTATTTCAGTTTCATTTTTCTTTGCCAAAGTAAGCGTTCTGATACCAATATGTGACGTTTGACCGTCGAGTATAAGAAATATAGGTCGAGCTGATGGGATGTGATTTATACAATGATTCTCAAACCAGTCCTAAAATAACTCTTGTCGGTGAACGATGACATACTTATGGCAAATAATGTGTCAACGGGGCCATTAGCAACTAACCCTTTATTTAATCTCTGCCCTTTTAAAATTATCATAGGTGGAATGAAGTGGCTCGGTGCACTTACACACACAACTGCAGCAACATTTTCTCCTCTATCGCCACTCGTGAATAATATGTTAACGGGACGTAAAACCCCATTTCATTAATCCATTTGAAGGTCACGTTACCGAATGCCAAACAAAACATCTATATCACATCGATGTCTTTAACATTTGCACAACTCACTACATGTGAACGTCTTAAATACTGTTTCATGAAACCATACACCACCCTAGGCCTTTCTACAATACACAGATTAGCTTTTATAATCAAACCGATTGTAAAATATTTTAAGTCGATCAAAAATATTACACGAATTGTCTGTTGGGTAATACATGTACAAGTTAAATGACAATAGTATGAAAGTAGAAAGTTGATGTTGGTTTTCTTTTGATAAAATTCGTTTATTAAAGCAATCTTGATTTTTCAAACCCTAAGTTTTTCTACATGACTTGCATGTGTTCTGTCATTAATAATAACCATAGGCATACTATTAAGAAAATAGTTTTTGCATATTACTAACTGTTGCTTATATTGCACTAATAATATATTTAAACCTATGGCAGAATAATAATAAAATAATACTGAAAAACTCATTAAATGCAAGCAGGTCAAAATGATACCGGATTAATAAGTCTAGACGCTAATTTTAATGCTTGATAAATCTTCAAGTCTGCAGTGTCCCTTTAATGTAGCAAATAATATACGACTGTAAAGCACCATTTGTCGCGTTTGATGAAAGAAACAATAGGAAAATGTACTTTTATATCTACTTTGGCAATATTTCACAGATGATTAAAAAGGAGACCGCGGCAATTATAGATAAAACCTTTACGTGGTCCCCCCTTAATTCTAATAAGCTATATGAAAGCTTACATTTGCAGGATTTTATAACGGATATTTTGACAATAAAACACGTAAAATATGCAAACATTTTAAGCAGAAATTAAGGTTTTATTTCATACCCGAGTCAACCCCGTTTTCGCTTCTTTGGGAAGGGGTTGGATGGGGTATGATCTTTAATACTCGGACCATGTAATGAGTAAGTTCAAAGTTACTGGACATTTTACGCAAGGTATTGTCTAATATTCATGTTTGATATATTTTAAAAGCAGATATAAAGGTCGAACAGGAAATGCAGCATTGAAGGACCACAGTCAACCAAAAGCACGCATAGAAACAAACAACAATTATAAAGCTGACTAAACGACATCACAAACATAAACAGGTTGACAATTGGGCTAACGCCTATGGACGGTCAGTGGCAAAAAGTGGCAAAAAGTGCCATTGGGGTTTACACCTGGTTCTAGGGTGCACCAAACCTCACTCTTACCCTTTTGTCATCCCAATAAAACAAACAATGCAGCATTAATAGGATATATGCAAATATGAATATAAAAAAACAAAAAACTAGAAAGCCACACAGCAAGTACTCAATGACTTGTCAGAATCCAGAGCAACAAGGGAACAAACCATTAACTTAATGGGCTTCCGTTAATGGGCGTACGGCCGTAAATTACGTCCAAAAAACGTAGTTGTACGGCGAAAATTAACATCAAAGGCGTACAGTGTACTTCCAAAAACTTCAAAGTACGCCGCGATCGTTTACTACGAACGTCCCATAATCTGTAAATTACCGATTATAGCCCCGCCCATCTAATCTAATTTCATTTGAGACTGCCGACGTAATAAGTTGTAAAGCAATTAAAACTCAGTGGAGCCTGTAATTGACAGGTAAATCCGGTTTTGTCCAGTTTTTATCAAGGGTCACACGCATGACTGGTGAGAGGAGAGCGTGTTAATTAGATAATTGGCCTAGCCGCGCATTTCACAAAATGAACACCAAATTTCTTAATTTATATTTATTAACCACAAAGTTGAAACTCCTTACACAAACAGATTATACTTTTAAGGCTATTTCTTTTATATCTTTGTGTCATTTTTCTATGTATTTATCGAAATTACAAATAGAAACGAAGTACGACAAACAATATTTAATAATCTGTAACCTAGGGGAGAGAACTCTTCGCAAATGGAGACTAAACACGGAAGTGAAATTATCACTGGCAAAAACAATCGATTGCTTTGATAATAAATTAAAGAATCTGTTACATTTATTCCTACACTTGACAGTGTTACATACCTTTCATTAATGTATGCCAATTTAAAAGCTTTCCTGGACTGATAAATTGAAAACTGTTTGCAAAATGTAATTTACTGTATAAAACTTGTGGGTGGGGTATGGCACGCAAAGGGAAATTAAGTATTTTTAGTTTGAAACCGTTTATATAATGAGGTCATCAAATATTTTCTTTTATAAACATATAGATGATTATAATTATCCTTTTTTTCTTTTTAACAATTTAGATGTGTTGTTTCCCTCACTACCACGTGGAATCACTGACTCAAAGATGCCATGCCCAAACACTGGAACTTCCTAAATTTTGCCCATGAACTTCCAAATTTGATACACAGGAAGTTCGAACTTCCTAAATTTGAACCTTAGTGGAAGCCCCTTAATTATTAACTGTACAATACAACACGACACGGTTAAAGACAAGCATCAGCCGCTACCGTCCTTTGAGGATTAGGTAGACGTCATCATTATGGGTCCACAATCTGCCCTGTCATCGCACAATCAAAGAGGAAAGCATAGTGGCGAACTGTAAATGGGTTAAACCACTAAACATGCTGTACGTTGCAAAATGACAGGATCATAACCATTTTTGATAAACTTTTTAACAAGTTTAATTAAGATTGTATGAAAGTGATTCTGACTAAGGATCTGACGAAGTTGGTAAATGACCATAGAATTTAGGTTGTGATAGTCCTTTTCGCAGAAGCCCATATATAAGCCCAGGTTTGCCTAACTGATGACTGGTTCTCTATTTTCTAACGATGGGAAGTAATCTATGAAATTGGTTCATTCCCAGAGTACTAGTTTATGTGTAAATAACTGAGATATTCACCAAGCAGGGGCGTAGCTGTGCCTAAATCAATGTGTAGGCACAAAGTCTAGGGGTCCGGGGGCATGCCCCTCGGGGGATTGTTTTTTAAGGAAGCCAAATCCTGCATTCTGACGCTATTTTAAGCATCACACAATATGTTTTTTAATCCGCGATTTCAAACTTTTTTATTTCACAAAAAAAACATGAAAACAACAAACTAACATATATTAATCAATATGAATACATATTTTCTCAAAATATTTCGAAATTTTTGCACACTCATGACAAATGAAATAGTTAACACTAATGCGTAGATCTATAACACATTTCAGGAAAAGTCCATGTTTCTACATTTGGTGGAGGCAAACACATTTATAACACACTCTGTGTCAAGTTGCATGTCCGTGTGAATGTGAAGGAGCGCCAGTGAAAAGAGCCTGTCAGTGCTCATTGTCGACGGCATATGCGTTTCATGGCACTGAATGATCTTTCGCAAGAAGCTGATTTGGTGGCACTGTCAATATGCTGTTTATACATGGATACAAGTCCTCTTTGGTTTGTTGTAACGTATCTTGTATCCTTTGTGAGGCTGGATTGGCTATATCCCGTTTCATCTTCCAGCTAGCCAACTCATTGCCAAACTGTTCATGTGTTCCATTTATATCTGTAGCATACGCAGCTTAATCTCTGTTGCCATATCAGGCTGTAGATTGGCTATTTTAGCTGGCAGTACATTCGGCTAAATAACGCTCTTCGTTTTTTTAGAATTCGAGTTTCTATCTCTTGCAGCAACTGGTGTGAAAAGATGTAGTACACTGTAACCCGCCAATAATCAGAGGGTGTTTCAAGATCGGGATTGGCTCGGTGTTCTGTTTGCCTGCCAACCTTGGTTTGCTGGGCTCAAATTGGAAAACTGTGCAATGCCAGATGCTTTCTCGTAAAATGAATTCCAAACCAAAGGATCAGCTCGTTCGTCATTGATCATTTGCATTACCACGTTGGTCTCCGCCACTGCCTCCATCAAGTCCATATCGACTTTTGGAGCAAATTGATCAACAACTGGAAACACATTATCGAATTTGTTCAGAGCATCCGCATGGCTTGACCATCGTGTTTCACACAGGGTTTTGAGCTTGGTTCGTTGGTCCATCTGCTCTTTCGATGCAGCGTCCTTTGCTAACTCGTCCGTAAAGGCAACTAATCGTTCGCAGAGTAATCAAAGGCGAATCCGATGTCCTGAACTGTCGACATCATGGTGCGAACACACGGAATTTTAGAGCTATGCACTAAAGCCAGGTTTAGACAGTGAACTTTACAATGTACATACTTAGCATGTGGTGATCGTTCTCTGACCAGTCCCTGAACTCCATTATATTTTTCGGATATGTTAGAGGCTCTGTCATAGCACTTTGCGCGAATCTTAAGAATGTCCAAACCAGCTTTCTCTAAAAACGTCATGATGTTGTCAGCTAGATTAACGCCTCTAATTGACTTGCATTCTACAAAGCCTAGAAACTCCTAGAGAACATCACATTTCGAGTCAATAAATCTGACACATAATGATAGCTGCTCTTTTGTGGATTTTTCAGTGGCTTCATCTCCTATAATTGCAAAGTACGGACTGAGTTTGCAGTCATCAACACGTTTGTCCTTGATTTGGTCGGCACACAGTCATATTAGTTCATTCTGAATTTCCGGCGAAGTGTACATTGCAGTTGCTTTGGTTTGAGTAAATGGTCAGTCAACATCGGGTCATATTATGCCACAGCCCGTAACATTGCCATGAAATTACTGCTTTCTTCTGTGTGACCCCTTAATGGAATATTTTGATTTCCACAAAGCATTATAACCTCTATTATTGTCTGAAGAATGTGTCTATTTTCCTCATGTTTTCTGAAAAGAGCACGAGTAAAAATTGCTATCAGCTGACCATAACCCTCCACCCACTACCCCCCTCAGTTTGTATTGCATTTTTGGCACTTTTATTTTTTTGATTTCTGGGGACAAAGTGTAGGCACGCGCCTACAGTGCCTATAGGCAGCCACGTCACTGCCAAGGAGTCCATACTCATCGGAGAAATTAAGTTTTTCTATGAGAAAATATCAATCTTGCATATACTGCCGTTTTCATTTAAACATTTTGAATCTTCCTAAAATAGCTGACATATTTTCAATAACTATAGCTCATGTTCTTGGAACATTTCCTCTACCAAGTTTGTTCAAAATCAATGAAAAAAGTATCTCTAGCAGTGATTTGATTTTTTTTAAATCTATATTCACAGTTTGAAATAACACTTTTATTTCAGTCACGCTAAATCCACATCATCACAACGTAAACTATTAATATTAATACCATAATAATAATAATAATACTAATAGTATTATTATTACAAAAACGTGTTCGCGCTACAAATTATGAGAGACATATTGAAGAAAATTTAACGTTAACTACGTAAATATTATAAAGTATTTTATCAAAATAAGATAACATATTAAGGTCTGCCTGAACGTATCTTATGATACACCATGTAAATAATTTTATTGTGCACACACACAGTGATATTAAATACACTTGAGAATAACGATAGATACGTCATGGTTTTATTACACTCCCATAATGCATGTTAAATATATTGGTGCAATATAATACACAACTGGTAATATGCAAAAACTAGTGGCTTTGAATTGTTCAAATACTTAATATTAATGATTTACAAATTTGCAATTTATGTCTTCCAACAAGGCTTCATAATCCCTACTATTATAGTATGAGTTAATCCCCTTATGCCATAACTGTATTCAGTACAGTGCATATAGCTAGTATGTTACGGAGTATTGCCTTTACTGTGTGAGAACACAATTCGATATACATTTATAGATACGGGAGTGAGGAAATTGTTTGACCAATTGTGTGTGTGAGTGGTCACTTTTTTTCTATTAATACCTCTTTCCTTCCCGACTTTCTGTTCTAACACATTAACTGAGGTACTCTTCTACAATATGTCAAGGGAGTAGCATCTCGTTTGCGATAGTCGTTTATAATAATATTTAGTTCTGCAAATACAGACTAAGCTATCTGATAATTACATATAGGTATCAAGCTAGCAAGAGCTATTTTCTGATATGATATTTGTTTACTATTTATATTATATGGTAAAATGTGAATTTGATGACGCCCATATCTCGTCATTTGAAATTACTTACTAGTAGAACTTGTTATCATTACTATTTTGTATGTAAGTATTATGTTATCATTACTATTTTGTATGTAGGTATTAGAGACAATACTCCAGACTGCCATTGATAATGGCCATCTCACCATTCAAGCCAAAACAAATGAAATATTACGGCATACGTTTTGCACTACTACGCATTCGGAAAGGTTGAAATCCCAAACTCGTCAAACATATGACACTATTCTTGATTACAATTCGTTTTTAAGAGAAATAAGTCAGTCTGTCCATTCAATCAAGTAATGCACAGGCCACAGGACGTCGTCCACAGACAACCTATAGATCTGTTGTTTTCACATCAGTCTCTTGATGACCGCTTTCTCTCTATTGAATAGACATGCAAAAGAGAGATTGCCTAAGTTCAAATTAGTTAAAGTTGAACTCGAAGTTTGACCAAACCCTGCAACGGTTAGACCGTTACGGACTTTGGTCTCCGCAGCAGTATAGACCACAGAGTTCACCTCAGAACAAGCCTACTAAGGGTAATCGACCATTTTTTGGTCGAGGTCAAGGTTCTCGAGGTGGGAGACGGTTTCACCGGGGTGGCAGTAATGGGCTAACCGCTTCCCAAGGCCTCATCAAAAGGTTTGCCGCCTCTAGTGTGAGCTAAACAGAGGTGGGTGAAAAATCAAATGGCCTTCTGATGGAAATACTTTCGAAAATATAACATTATGTCAAAGTCCACATTTAACTCGTTAGAAGTTAAAACAGACATTTTAGCCCTAGATTTCCTTGGGCTGTCTCTTTCCACTACTGACGGCTTCAAGTTAAACCATATTGTGTAAATTGAGCGCTCGTCACAGTCCCATTCATATCGTCAGAGTTCCATGTATCCGTTTTAGTGGTGGTACCTTATGACAAATTAGCTAGTGTTTGTCCCGTTATCATTGGTACAAACATTTTCCGGCTATTCAGAGATACTTCTGCATCTGCAGTAATCCCTGATAATTGACAAGCGGCCATACATAATTTATCTTTGGTTTCATATTATGCTAAATTTTCAGGTATAAGAAAGTTACTCTGAAACCAATGAGAAGGCTGCCTTGAATTATGTGGCTCGTACTATTGGCCATGCTGTTCCTCGCGTGGTTACTATGAATTCAGATGAGGGGGATCCAAATTACACTGTTTGCTCACGGGTTGTAAAACTTAAGTAGTCGGGTTCATATTCGAAGATTTATGTTAGAGTTTTCAATTTGACTGCTAAGTCAATTTACCCTTAACCCCAAGGCAAACGTATGTAAAGTCACGGACGCCACAGTTGTTGATACTTTGGCTTCTGATTTGTCCAACCCCAAGAGTGAGGAATTTACCAATAATGTAGATTTAGGTGTGACTATTAAAACTGAGAAGTTTTACAGACACACCTGAACAGTTACTCAAGTTCCATGAAGTTTTTGACAACTGAAACAAGCGTTTCCCACAGGACCAATCGATATAGGATGCAACAAGGTTCTGAAGCATACAAATGTACTTGAGGATTCAAAGCCTTTTAAGCAGCCATGTCGAAAAATACCTCCTGGTATGTATGAGGAGATACTTCAACACATAAAAGAGCCATAACAGAGTCCGAATGCCCCTGGTCTAGTAATGCGGTTTTAGTGCGTAAAAAGGACCGGAAACGTCGACTGTGAATCGATTGGTGCCTTTTGAACTCTAAAACTAGGAAGGAAGCATATAATGCTACCTCGGTTTGACCGTATGGTAGATCCTTTGATTGGCTCCACAGTGCACCTCAAGCTCGATATCCGTTCAGGGTATTGGAACGTAGAGGTTGAAGAAGATAAGCCCAAGACATCATTTAGCTTCGGCAATTAGTGTTTGGGAATGGAGCACGGGCTTTGCTCTGACCAACGCCCCGCGACCTTCCAAAGACTTACAGAGCACTGTATGGGTGATTTACACCTGAGGGAATTTTTCGTCTTTTTAGAAGACATACCTATATTTTCAAAGACGTTTGACGAACATATAGAACATCTTGAAGCTGTCGTTGTAAAGCTCTACCAGCATGGTTTAAAGCTTAAACCCGCCAAGTCTGAGCTATTTATGAAGTTCGTTACTAACATAGGATATGTCATATCCAAACAGGGGATTCATACTGACCGTGATAAGGTTTCTGCCATTAAGACATGGTCGGTGCCCAAATGTATCCAGGAACTGTACCAACTACCTCAGTATAGTAGAACCTTTTAATGCTCTGCTCACAGTTCCCTGCACTAATGACAGAAACGTGTTAAAGACGAAGAAGAAAAGTCCTGCACTAAAGACATAGGGACAGTGTTCAAAATGTCGCTTTCGATACTATAATCGAAAAGCTGACATCAGCTCATGTTCTTGCCTTTGCGGATTACTCGAGTCCATGAACTACGGTCATGAAAGGAACCCCGTACAACTTGTCGAAAAACTATCGGGTTAAAAAAAACTAGATTGCCGTGTGTACGTTTTACGTTGATGGATATTAGATAACAAAGGACAATAACTGAGTCATACGCTCTAAAGTACAGTTTACTATATGTATGTCCACCCCGATTTATGTCCATATGTAAGGGTCTACAATTTCCATAAAAAAAAGAAAGAACGAACTGGTGTTTTGAATCACCAGCATTTTCTAGGCAGTCGCTTATCCATTAACCCCACCATGATCGTCGACATACTACATACATGCACATAGTGTTTTATTTTATTTAGGAGCGATTTAATTAAGAAACTGTTTTATGTCATTAGGTGCAATGTATTATGGCTAGGTCTCCCGATAACTGAGATACCTAGTTTTACTGGCCTAGATGGGTTGATAATTTAACTCAAGAGAATGTTTCATTCCTTTGATACATTTCCCTCAAGTCCTCAGCCTTAAAACATTTCATTCCTGATGGAATGACCAAAATCGCATGGTGACCATTACCTTTGCAATATAAGGTGTTGACATCTCAAATATGGCAACGATCGGAACACGCTATAATGGTCATATTTAAAAGTATCATTACAAAAGTAGATAATAGAAGCAAGGTATGCGACACACACACACATAAACAGATTGACAATAGGGGTACCACATTATAAAGGTCAGTGGCAAAAACGCATTGGGAGTTTAAACCAGGATCCATAGTTTACAAAAACCACACACAGTATTCATCCCAATTATAAGTGTAAAAAAAACACACACTTCCATCCAGGCTATATCGTCTAACAAACTAGGAAGCAATAAGGCAATATAAGTAAAACACGAAGTTGATGATGCAGATATGAATATAAAAACGGGTCTAAGGCTCGACAAGACCATATTTAAGACAAAAATAAACGTTTCCATCCCTTTCAGGATTTAGGTAGACTTCATCACAGAGTGCACACTCTGTCAGTCATCGCACAATCAACGAGGAACGATAGTGGACCTTTGGAAACGGCCGAAAACGATAAATACGAAATACTGCAGTCTCTGTTTGATTGAGACTGTTCATGAACGGTAGTGAAATATGCTTGCTACCGTTCACGCCCCCTAGCCCTGGGTTGAACAGAACTCAATATTCATAAAATCAATAGTAAAGAACTTTAAACATCCCGAAGATGGCATGCATATGGCGGTGGACATGCCATATTTACTGCCATTAGTTCATGTCCAGCGGCGTATGGTTCCAGTATCTAATAAAAGTATATGCCCCGAAGAGCGAAATAAACAAAGTTGAATTTCAGTTCGTTTCAAAATGACAAGATCAAAATGATAGGATCAGAATGATAGGATCAAAATGATAGGAATAGAATGACAGGATCACAATGATAGGATCAAAATGATAGGATCATGACCATGTATCTTAAGAACACGCCATCATAGAAGTTAAGTTATGACAGACGTTGTCGCAGAAGAGTTTTAAAACTGCTTAAAAAGTTTTTTGTAAAACTATATCATAACATTTTGCAAACTCTTTCAAAGTAAATTGTAACGGTAGCCTTAATAAAGTAACTTTTGAGTTATGCAAAGGTTACGAAGGTTAAAGTCCTCTAAAAACCGAATACGTTGAGAACTGTATAACTCATAAGAAGTTGCTCGGGAAACATCCCCGTCTAAGTGGGGTATAACTAAAGTTCTTTAGGATAGATGTTATTAACCATAGTAGGACATACGTGGTCGTTCAATATACCATTCAGGGAAGTAGAGGTGTTATAAATGGCTTCGAGGTCCTGAATATCTGGTAAACGACTCAACATGAAATCTCTTTTATAGCAGTACAAAAACAAATCTGCGAGAAGAGGTGCACAGTTCTCACAGTACCCATTGGGATACCAATCATTTATCTATAAATATAAGTTCCATACGTCACTGGAATATTACCTTATAGGAGTGTACGTGCTTCACAAACCTCTTGGCAAGTTTACACGTGTAATTGTCTAAATTATCGTTGGAAATAAAAGCTTTAATAGTGTTACATGCCAAACGTGCTTTTCACTAGCAAGCGTCTTTTGAAAATACAGCAATAATCTTATCCTTTATAAGGTTCTGTGGTAAGGTTACATAGGTGTGGAAACAGTCTAAGTACATAAAGATGAAAGGTAACGCTGGTCGCAGATTTCATCAAGGACGTCTGTTTTATTAGTTTCGATGTGTCGTATACGAGGGTAGCATGTCCGAGTTTGGGTTGGATCATGACGTAATATTGTTGCACGAGAAGATATGGCAACAATACTATACACTGGAAATAAAAATATAACACAACAATCCATTTGACTTCAACGTGCAAAAAGAAATGTGTTTATTCATTTTCAAATGTTCGATAGTTATAATGCAAACAATATAAAGCAATATAGTTAATTTGTAATCATTATAACATAGCAGCATGTTTACTCAATGCATATTTAAATTAAGTGTGCAATCGTCGGACTATGAGCAGAAAAATAATTAAATTACGTGTGGATCACAAGGAACGATGACCAATACTTTGTTCGTAACATTATGAAATATTGACATCAACTATATTCAATATCTGAAGCAATTGTTTTGGTTTAAATTATTCACATTCCATTATTTACTTGCCAAATTTTGAGACATTTTAATGTTAAATGAACAAGTATGCAGTAAGAAAAGATGAAATGCACTATGTACTTATACAAAAATTAATGTAACGTAACCAATTAATGATGGACCGCATAATTTAAAGAAACTAACCCGCCAAATAATGGCAAAATTACACTAAAAAAGTTTCTTGCATAATGGATAATGTTATCCCGTTTTACATAGGTGATGGAAAGCCTGATCTTACACATGGGAGAAGATTAAAGTCACGCGCATCAACAAACACGTCAATAATGTCAACAGTTACATGACGTCATTGTGTAAAAAACTTATGCAAAACGTTAGTAATATGCGACGTCAACTCACAAAAATTCAACTGTTTGCAAGAAAAAGAACCAATCGTGGTTATCCGGTTCAGATAGGGAATTTAGACCCTCGGAATAATTGTTTTAATCGGAACCGAGGCTCCGGCTCATTATTCCTCGGGTTGGAATTCCCGATCTTTACCGGATACCCATGAACAAATCTTATATTCCAAGTGTTTAGGTCATATGATAATGCATCTGTGCCGATTAAAAGTATTGGGTTTTTCATGGAATCTTAAAATAACCGTGATTGAATATGCGTAAACTGAATTACGAGATCCATTTTGTTTATTTCACTCTTCGGGGCATAGAATTTTGTTAGATACTGGGATCATACGCCACTGGACATGGGGGTGTAATAAGTATAAATGACGCTATGTCCACCACCATATGCATGCCATCTTCGGAATGGTAAAAATTCTGTACTATTGAGTGGATGAATATTGAGTTCTGCTCAACCCGGGGCTAGCGGGCGTGAGCGGTAGCAAGCATATACTATTTAACTACCGTTCATGAACAGTCTCAATCAAACCGAGACTGCAATATGTCGTATGTATCGTGTTCGGCCGTTTCCAAAGGTCCACTCTCATACTCTTTGGTATACCTCTTAATTCAACGCTGCAGTTTTGGAGTTTGGTTTGGCTGGTTATTTAAAGCTGTGTACATTGTGTTTATAGAGTTTGGATTCTAAAAATATGTAAGTTATTACATGTGAGTAGAATCCAAACTCTATAGACACAATATAAACGGCTTTAACCACTTACTCTCATAATTCATTTCACGCATATTCAGCGGATATTTTAAGAACCCGTGAACAAACTTTATTTTTAATCGGCACATACGGTATTGTATAACCTGAACACCTGTATTAAATTTTGACAATTGTTTTGAGTGTAATTTTGCGCTTATTTGGCGGGTAAGTTTCTTTAAGCTAGAATACGCCACATAAGTACACAAGCACGTTAAAGTCTATTTTGATTAAGCTATTGATTAATACATACATCAACGCATAACAGTCTGGTTAAAAAAAGGACAATATTCAGTATTATGATTTTAACTTTTATTGTAGTGTGGTTGGTGAAATTCCATTTGATGAATGCAATCGTTTAATTCAGTATAACTACGGGGCGGAGCTACGATACTCTAACTTTTAATAAGTGGAAGTTAGAGAACGATAGTTATTCTGACAGGGTCACTAAGTACACCATATCACAAAACAGACAGAACAGACAGAGTCTATCTCAGCTCGTTGGTTATTTAAAAACCTCCACTGGCTACGCCTATCTATTGTTTAAATGAACGAACTTGCTGAGACCGGACTCTATCTATTACATACATTGCATTTGCAATTCTAAGGGTTGCGCTCCATGCGTTCTGTAACTATAGAAAATGTAAGATAAATGATAAATTGTATACATTTCAAAGGCTGACTATGCTTATTGAAAGGTTAATGACACAGTTAACGACATTTGTGTAGAGGATTACGAACTCAAATTAATATAATAGTATACTGCTTTGCAAGCTACGCCTAATGGCACATTCCAACACTCATAAGAATAAAGTATACCGATAGGGATGAGGGTCAATGTGTCATTTTACAGTACAGGTTTTACTAACATTACACTCAGATGTCAAAACACAAACGTTGCAAAGAAAGCATACCAAATAACAAATCTGATTTTCAAATATTTCGAACGAAATAATACCAATTTGGTGGTAGTAGTAAACGTTTACTCTCGACAGAACATCTGGATCAATGCCGATTGATATAAGCATAGTCTGGCTTTACATCAAACTTATACATATAAACGATCTAAAAGAAAAATAACACATGCAAATTATGAATACAACGTAAATAACATATCAACTAATCTCAAATCAATCAATGAAAGTAAAGCACTAGTCGCTGTTCAAGGTATACCGTGACGAGTTGTGCAAACTAAGTGTTGGCATGTTTGGATGTACATCTAAAACTGAAAAAAACCCGATGCCTTCCTAAAGGTATGAGCGGTCGTTATCATTGAAATTGCATGCGCCCATATTGGCTTCGGTAAAATGGCTAAAGTTTAATTTAACAACTCTTTGTAGTTTGTAGTTAGAGGATCTTACATGTTTACTCATTCATTATTGAATTTATTAAACGAGTTGGCAAAATGATATAACGCGAGGCTCTTGCCTCGCATTATATCATTTTTGCTAACGAGTTTAATAAATTCGAGAGCCTCGCATTATATCATTTTTCCAACTCGTTTAATAAATTCAATAATGAATGAGAACGAATGTTAAATTCTATTTATTACATAACTTATAACGTCACATTACGTCAGAAAACGTACATTAACGTGACGTCCATGACGTCATTAACGTTATGTTATACCACTAGTGGAATATCGAAAATATTGAATGGTGTTATTAAACTGCCACACCACATGTTATAAATGAAGTTATGGACTCCTAACTAATATAGTCAAAATGACTATATCGGACGATTAAAGGGAATATGACGTCACTTAAACAACAAAACGACTTCATTAGTTTAATCTAACATATAAATTGACAACATACGAGGGGCAGTCAGAAAGTTCTGAGACTGCCTTCATAAACATAACAGTTTACGTCATATCGCTTTAATTTTTCTGTAAATGATTGTTCAATCTCTTTTGAATGTTTCCTTGAAGAGCAACTATATTTGGATGTCCCATGCGTCTTATAACCGTTGCTATAGCAACCATGTTCGATATCACGGAGCACGTTGGACATTTTAAAACGTTGCGTATGTTTCACTTTCAATAGTTGTTTATTGTTTTCATATTTACCGCCAAATACTCATAAAAATTGCCGTGATGTAAATTGAACGTCAGAGGAAAACACTGGCAAAGGTATGAAGTAATTTGATAACTTCTGAAGTCGCGGTGCACTTTTAAAGTAAAGGTGCAATTTGTCGCTGAAGTAAAAAAACGACTTGAACGGACGGAGCACCGGACTGTATACAATTGTGTCCGAAGGCTGGGATGACTATGATGCCTACGGACACTTGGAAAATGATATCAAACGTTAAACAACCCAAGAAGTGTTCCAGTGCATTGGTATTTAGATGGCACCGACGATTTACGGAAGGTCGCGAATCGACAGATGATGATATGTGCACAGGAAGGCCAAAATATGGACCAATTGTGAAACACAAAGTCAAAGACTCCCTCGGGACAGTCCGAAGAAAAAATGTCTCGGAAATTTCTCCCGAAGCCGGAGTAAGCCTTGGAATTGCCCAGGCCATCATCACCTGAGACTTAAACAAGAAAAGATATAACGTAAACGTTATATATGTGGACAGTTCTAGTCGACTGATTTTTTTTGAAGAGGGTAGTTTTGCATATGCAATCCAAAGCTTCCATTCCATATATGCTACCTACCCATAAAGTTTCATTCCAATATCTCATTCCTAACTAAAGCAAAACATAACAAATTATATGTATACGCATTTTTGAGAACTATTTTTATGGCGAATTACTGGTAGAACGCGAAAACAACATGAACATTGCTTTATTATGTATAATTGTATATAGCAACAACTATTTCGAAAGTTTTTTTAGTGATTCACGATGTCAGTGAATTATTATTAATGATAAGACGAACTTAAGAAACATGTTTAGACACCACTGGATTGTTATTGTGTCGAAATATACATATATAGAAATCTTGTTATCGTTAAATCTCCTGTATTTAAGATCGGATTCGATCAAAACTTTCACAGATTGTAGAGTTCAGCGTCTATTTGTGGGAGAACAGAAAGGTAGATGGGCATTCCGGATCTGAACGCTATACCAATTGACAAGATGCAAACATGGCAAAAACAACTCGCGTCGGTCGCTATTTTTCCCCATTTCTATTCGTTTTTTCCGGTACTTTTTATTCATGGCATGTTCATCTTATTCAGATTTTGTCCGTTACTCAAACCCCGCCGCATTCAGCACTTTTAGTGCTTTGATTAATAACAGTGACATTGACCCCAAATGGAATCCCAACTTGCTTTCATATAAGCTACGTACACATCAAGTTTCAGGCCAATATATCATTCCTAACTAAAGTTATTGAGCGGTAACCATTGTTCTATGTTTAGTAATACCTGAATGTATCCAAACTTCTACAATGTATCCAAACTTCAACACACCAAAATGGCGGACAATTCCTTCTTTTCAAGAAACCCGTAAACTTTCGGTAAACCTCGTCTATTTCCGTAAACGATTTCCGGACCAATACGATAAATTGCTTTTTTTACCTACTACTATATAATTATTAAAATCTCGTATATTTCCGTAAAAAAATGCGAAACTGGTTCGGTAATTTCCGTAAATCACTTTTGTACTAGATAATGATTAAAACCTCGTATATTTCCGTAAAAAATGTGAGACTGATTCGCTAATTTCCGTAAATCGTCTAAACAATTGTAGACTAATGAATATACCATGGACTACGTATCTGTCCAGGAAATAAGTAAAGTTAGCGCTCGCTGGATCTCAAGGCTTTTCAGTGAACACACTAAAGAGAGAAAAGTACAGAATAATGTTAACGTCGCAGCAACATCATGAACGTCGGCAAAGTGCTCCGCAGTATGCAACAAGTATATTTACAAATCATTACTATTTTGTTAATTCTGTGAATAACTGAATGACACTTTCATAGTTCGTCACAAAACCATTGATCTTTTGCAAACCAATGTGTTTGTTTTATTGTGAGCGCAAATTACAAAGTTATAGAAACAGTCTCAAAACTTTCTGACCGCTTTCTGTCATGTTGTCTAATTCGTTTATAAAAGTGGTAAATTATATTATACACATTCACAAATATACACTGTATATATCGCATATTTACAAATAAGACAATTTACTAATTTATAGTAAGAAAATTTTATGAAAATATAAATATAAAAAGTGTCATAATGCATTATATTATCATTTAAGAAGGCCGCTTTCATTTCATCCGATTTTCCCTGACAATTCTTCCATTTTTCAAGTTATTCAGAACTGTCAATAATAAATATGTCAACATTTCCTTTAAAACAATATGAAACTAATATATTTTATTTATATAAATAAGTAAGCAGCATGTGTTTACAACGTATTAATTAATATGCTTAGCGAAATGCATAAATTATGGTTTTGCACTTGAATCAAACTAATTCTCACCCACCGGTGAACATGTCAAAAACAGTTACTAATTAATTCAACAAAATATTTAATTTTAATTCTAACACGACTTTCCAAGAAGCGAATACGGGGTTGGCTGGGGTATTAAATAAAACCTTAATTTCGGCTGGAAAAGTTTGCATGTTGTAAAATTAAAACATTTAATAGGTAATTTTAAACAGCTTTCCCATCGCTTAATGGAATTAAGGTGGTACCACGAAATGCTGGTTCATGTATTCCTTGTACTAATACACCTATAAACGGATACAATTTCCGAGTAACGTTCAACTATATGCAAATTAACAATGGACACTATGACATTAAACACAATTTGTTAGAAAAATGTGAAAAAAGGATTACTCGGGGAAAAAATGGAGTTTTTATTTTTAACATATTGACATAAACATCTGTTACAATTAATACAATCAAACGTTGATGTGTTTATACAAGGTGGGTTTATAACTCGTGTTCCATTCAGGTTTATTTTAATTAACCATCTACACTATATGAATGTTATTTTTATGAATGGTTATTAGTATTTGTATGCAATGCCTTTAGTATTAATAACACAAGCGAATCATAATACTACACTACTTTCTGTTCACTGCAGTTGTGATAAGCTCGAAGGTATCCAGGAAGTTCGCAGCTGGTGAAATATGCCAGGTACATTTACAACGCGGGATTAGGTAGTCTGACAAACTCTGATATGATTCTGGGCGTGTTAGAATCGAACCCTACAACATCGAGCATGTTGTGATCGTTAGGATCGGCAATGCTGAACTCTGTAGAGCACATTCCACAAACGATCAGTTTCACGACGCCTGATTTTTGAAGTACTGATTGTCGGAATTCTCTGTAATCGCACAGAGCCTGGCGTGCGACGACGTTTTCGGACCTGTCACAAATATACAACCATCATATAAACAATAAAATAGCTAAAATCGAAAATATAGGGAGTAAAATTCCCAATTCATATCTGCATGATGCAATTGACTTTATAAATTCCACTTTATATATTGATCAACATTAGAAAAGGACATATTTTCAGTATATTGTATTAGAGGAGTTGGGAAAGGGATTCCCCGAATGGGTGTATATGTGTGTGTGTGGGGCGGGAGGGGGAGGGGGGGGGGGGTGATACAACATATATATACATAGATATGTAGTAAACATATAAAAATATGGAACCCGCGTTTTCATAATTTCTGGCTTTATTTTTGTACTAAATACAATAACAAATTATCAATAAAGTTTTTATATATATACCCAAAATAATATTCAATACAACAATAATATTCAAAGAAAAAAAACCTGTAATCGGGTTTCAATTGATATACATGAGTTATTCTGTGATCATGTTAGCAGCAAATAAGAAAATATAGATATAAAAATCGAACAGGAAAAGCAGCATTCAAGGACGACAGTCAACCAAAACACACACAGAAACAAAGAACAAATTAAAAGATGAATAAAAGGCCAAAATAAGGCATCAGAAACACAAAAGGGTTGAGAAAGCTTTCTTTTAATGATTTTCTAATGACAAGGTAGTGTTTCGAAATAAGTCTATAAGGACAATCTTCTATACCCATCTTAAAATGCGAGGAAAAATAGAAACACTATAGATTTTGAAAGTGTATAAGTACAATAAACGATTGTGTGAGTAGTGTTTAATATGTTATAAGTTGTTTCAAAAACCTTTCTTTTGCATTGCTGTATATAATATAATTGTAAAATGTAAGGTATACAAAACTTTCCATCAAATCCTGAAAACTACCACTGCCATTATTTTATAGACACACCTGTTTAGAAACATCAAGCATGTTATGAACAATAATTAGTGTCTGAAACTAATTTGTAATTCACGGGTAACCATGTGCTCCAATTGCACTTCCTAAGATGGCCATTTTCTCCGGGTTTACAGTCATGTGGACGATCATATGGACGACAATGTTTGAAGTTAAATTGTTGTAGACAGTGAAATCGAGTGCTTTCTAATATGTCTTAATAAGTATTACGCGCTTTGCCTTCAAACAGGCATTATATGAGAAAATATAATTTTCAGCTTTACTTCGTCACTTAATTTTACATATTTATTATAAGTAATTAATCGTAGTAGTCAATTCGTGGGAAAAATGTTGGCACATTTCAAAGCCAATTTGTAAGGGATTACTTTTTAAGAAAATCACGTGTTCTAAAAGACGGGAAAAAACTCGTTCCTGCTGGGAGAAACCACGCATGTTATGAACTTCTCCATGCATTATTTTCCACACAGTTTGAATAAATATTTTCTGCTTTTAATGTTACATTTACCAACAGCATCGTAAGTTTACTTCTAAAACGTTTGTTTAGGAATTCTTCCTTAAGCACAATGAAAGCGAAATCAACACAGAGCTCAGTTGTTTTGTTTATTTAACAAAAGTCACCAATAATAGTGTGTATCAAGTCACAGGGGCTTCGAGCGCCCTTATTTAGATCCAATCCCCAACCTCATTTGACTATACCATAAGAGGTAATACGATTTTGATGAATTTGATACCTTACATGCTTTCAAGTCCGGTGCTGAACGTTCGGTGAGATGCATCTCCTCAAGCACGGACCAGACTAGCAACTGAATAATTTATCTACACAGCGATACCATCTGTAGGCCTCTGTAGCCAGTATTAGTTACACAAAATGTATTTGAAGTCGAAAAACGCCAGTTTGATTACATTTGCCTCACGACTGAAGGTCTCACTACAGAATTACCTCCCTTGGCCATGACGGTAGGAAGATTCCTACACCGTAAAAAACTAGGGCTGTGTTAATCGGTTTGCTCTCAACTTGGAAATGTGCAATCATTCTCTTATTTCTGCCTTCAGGTGACCATATTGGAACATGTTCATGACTTCTGCTAAGTTTGGATGCCACTGGGTGATTTTCGAGGAAGATATGATAATTTGAAAATGGGTAGGAATACAGTTGAATTATCAGTGAAATGGAGCTAGTTTTGAGGGGTGCTGAAAAAGACTGGAATTTAATTTGTTTTAATCTGGTCAACTTTTGATTTGTTGTGGATATTCTGAGCTTCAGAGGAAGGTTTGCAGATTGAGGGGAGATTTAAAGACCAATGGACATTTTATAGTATGTTTGCAGTGGTCCACAAGAAACCGTTTCTACATATATTATATAGTGTTGATTAATTCACTAGTGAGACGTTGAAGAGTCCAATAACACAATGTTTTGATCGCTCTGAAAACGGCAGTCGCCACGCATTTTTCACGACTGCTATGTATTTAAACAACTTGTTCGACGTATTCTAGCTTAATGTCCAGTTTCAAATCGCATTTTCAAAGGCACACATTAACATTTGTCCAATTTTCTTTTGCCCTGTACATGCAGCTCAATACAAACACATTCAAGCCGGGATTTTCGAGATTACCATACATGGGAAACCCTGATTGGCTGAACAACAATTACCTATATCAATAAACGCGCTAGTCTTAATTTCTTCTATACGCATTGCACGTAATATACAAGTCGAGCAGGAAATGTAGCATTCCAGGAACACAGTCAATCAAAACCACGCATCAAACAACATTTACAAGCGTTACTATAGGCAAGGTATATTAAACCACGAACATGAAAGCGTAGTCAATAGTGTTACGGTCGGAACGGTCAGATGGATAAGGGTCATTAGGTGGTTAACCTCACCATTAACCTATGGTCTAAATAACCGGAACAGTGTAAATTAAGTAATTCCGTCAGTCTATATCCTCTAACAAACTAGGGAGCATTAATCATGTTAATATGCCATATAAGCATAATACAAAGAAATATAAAAAGATCGGACAGGGAAAGTAGCATTCAAGGAGGACAGTCAACCACAAAACACAGAAACAAACATGCAAACAGACAAACAAGAAGGCAAAAGTAATAATAAAAGTAAACGACATCACAAACACAAAAGGGTTGACAATAGGGCTACCGCCTTGGAACGGTCAGTGGCAAAGTAGGCCACTGGGGGTTTAAACCGGTTCTAGGGTGCACCAAACCTCACACTTACCCTACTGTCATCCCATTAAAACAGGACAGTCTAAATCAAGAAATCCCCGCCATGATCTAATCTCTAACCAACAAGGCAGCATCAATAGGCAATGTAAGTAAAACACAAATATGCTCGTGTAAATATAATACAAAAAAACCAATAGCCTAGAAAGCCACAATGAAGGTACTCAGTGACTTGGCAGAAGCCAGAGCAGCAAGAGAATAAACCATTAAGGGCACGATAAGAAAGATCATAGACAAACATCAAACGCCACCGTCCCAATGGGCTTTAGGTAGGCGTCATCATAGGGTCCACAGCCTCTCCGGTCATCGTACAATTAAAGAGGAAAGCATAGTGGCGAACTGTAAAAGGGTCCACCACCAAGCATGCAGTACGTTGCAAAATGATAGGGTCATAACCTCTTTTGATAAACTTTTTAACAAGTTTAACAACGATAGTATGAAAGTGATCATGACCAAGAATCTTACGAAGTTTATAAATCACATCACCATAGAAGTCAGGTTGTGATAGTCCTTGTCGCAGAAGAGTCCTTAAATCACTTTTATATTTGGAAAGAAGATCAGGGTTACGATAATAAAATTCTGCAAAGGTTTTACGAAGTTTATGGTAACGGTAACCCTGATTGAGTAGCTTTTTAGTTATACAAAGATTACGAATATTAAAGTCCTCAACTCGAGTACAAGCTCTTGAAAAACGAGTTGAGACACATACACCCCATAAGAAGTTTGCTCGGGGAACATCCCCATCCAAGTGGGGGTAATTAACAATGTCAAGATTAAAATCATCTCTCTTGTCATAGATTTTGCTAATTATTTCAGCATTTTCAATCGAGAGATCTAAATCAAGAAAAGAAGCGTTATTATCAGATATATTAGCTTTATTAAGCTGAAGTTCTTTAGGATAAATATTATCAACCATAGTTGGAAAGAAAGGGTTGTCAATGTTCAGTATGCCATCCAGATACCGAGAGGTGTCATTAAAAGCTTCAATAACATCTTCCTGGGTATCTGGTGAAAGACTCAACATGAAATCTCTTTCATAACAAAATAAAAACAAATCTGCGATAAGTGGTGCACAGTTCGTACTCATAGGGATACCAACAATTTGTCTATAAACGGTGGTACCATACCTGACGAAAATATTATCTAATAGGAAGATGAGTGCTTCACAAACTTCATAGCAAGTCAACATAGTATAATTGTCTAAACTGCCGTTAGTAAAAAACTCTTTAATATTATTACATGCCAAAAATGTAGTATTTTCTCTAGCGAATGTTTTTTGAATAAGAGAAATTAGTCTTTAATAAGGTGATGTGGTAAGGTTGTATATAGTGTAGAGAAGTCATAAGTACTTATTGATGAAACTTAACCTTTATTGAAAATTTTATCAAGAACGTCTCCTGACTTTTTCATAGACCAACATAAATTTATCCCAGAGTTTTCATAAGTTTTATCACAATATAGTTTAATGTGATCTTTAACGGCAGTAAGACAAGAAGTTAAAAGTTTGGAGATGTTTGTTGTGGTGCAGGCACTAGAATTAGAAATAAAGCGAGCCTTATACGGATTTTTATGTAATTTAGGAATCCAGTACATGGTAAGCAGGTTATTTTGCATTATATTACACCAGCCTTGAAAGTAGTGCACCGAGTGATATGTGCGGAAACAACATCATCCTCAGTAGAATTAGCTGGAGCATACGAATTGGTGCTGCCGAGATCCAGAGATAAAACATTGACGTAATGTAGGCGTCAAACAATAATTACATTATTAGCTGCTTTACAAATTTATTATGAAATTCCTGAATTCCCAATTTTAAATTACGAAAGGAAAACCTAGGTTTCGGAGGTAGTAAAGAGGGGTTAGCATTATAAAAGTTAATACGTGTATCTATAATTTTAAGAATTGACTTTTTCCATATAGAAAGCGAGTTTGTGTCCGCATGTTCTCTACGACACCATTTTATACTAAAATCTTCAATGGAGTGGGCGATCTGGGCACGACAGGCATTAAAATCAATAGTTGAAGGTAATCTATATTTCGGACCTTTCAAAAACAAATGCCGAGTACGTTTATCAACAATATCAAAATTACCAGTGATGACATGACCTGCTGGAGCATAGCAACATTTTGGTGTGTTGCATTCACATTCCTTAGGAGTATTATGTACTATATCAAGGTCAGAAACTATTTTGTTTTAGTTGAAAATAATACTTCTAATAGGCTTTTTATACTTATAACAAATAACAGGACTTTCGGAATATTTGAAATATTTTGGGATAGAATCAACTACATGGGTATCCCGAAAAATACTAGGCATGTCAATGAAATCAATACCTTTATTAATATATAGTAGTTTTAGAAAATGCCTGACGTGATCAGACTCCTTGTCAATATGGGGTCGGAGAACATGTTGTGTGTAGCTTTGAACTATGGAAGCAGTGTTATACAAGGGATCTGTACGAATGAAAATTTTGTCGGCTTCCTCGTCGATCAACTTAAGTGAAGAAATGGACAAAGATGATCATGAATATGAAAACACCTAGGAAGTCACACATCTAATACTCAATGACCAGAGCAACAAGGGAATAATGCATTAAGGGCCCGGCAAGACAAGATTGGAGGAAACATTAAACATTAACATCCCTTTCAGGATTTAGGTAGATGTCATTATAGTGTGCATAATCTGTCTGGTCATCGTACAATCAAAGAGGAAAGCAGAGTGGCGAACTGAAAATTAGTCGACCACTAAAATGCAGTGCGTGATGGGGTCATAATCTCAGTTGATAAACCCTTTTGATGGACCTTACTTACTGGAGATACACCATGTGTCTTTATGTTCACAGAGCTGGGGTCGACAGTGCCACGATACGTGAATATATATATATATATATATAGGGAGACAATATTTGCGAACTACAAAGGACAGACAACCTTCGTATATATATATATAGAATGCACCACGTGGCTGAGTTTTAACAACATAACTTAAGATACTTTTAGATATATGTATGTGTGGTCAGAAAAAAATATTACTGACTTCGCAGAAACATTAAAGAATTTGTATAATAATAATAAGTAACCTTATTTTTTATATCAGGTGGGATTCTTCTATATCAGTTGTTCGGCCATAATCTCAGCCGAAGGCTAAACATTGAGCTATTGCAAACTATGTCTTCCTCGTCGCCCATCCGACCGTCCGTCAAATAACTTTGGCTTAAATGGCTTCTCAAACACCGCTTAGACGATTTTTACCAAACTTCACACGGATGATTCTTAGCTCAGTGACTTTTAATATTGATAAAATTAGTAAAACCCGACGTCCAAGATGGCGTCCTTTCTTAAACAGAGTCGAAACCTTAAATAATGTCTTTCTTCTCAAAAACCGCCAAACATATTTTGACAATTGTATTTAGAATTGTTTGCTAGGAAATAAACTAGTAAGTTGGTTGACATGAAGTTCCCTTAGGTTAAAACTGGCAACGTCACGGAAGTCCAAACGTTTATATAGAGATTTCGCGTGTTTTCCAGTTGTATAGAGGAGAATCATCTTCTCTAAATCTACAAGGCAAATAGCTCTAATATTGTGTATGTACATCCATATGTTTATACAGTTTCATTAAATCAACTGTCTACAATGAACAATGTCACTGTGAAAATTTGTCATTTTCTTCATTTCAAAATTTATACGACTTGTCAGCACAGGGACTCCTTGCTATCCATTACTCTCTTCTGTGATGGCAAGCCATGCTGCATACAGTAAACTAAACTATAGTTAATTATCGCGCTTCAGTTTCATGAACTGATCACCAGATGGCACCTTGACAGAAGAGAAGGGAGTATTTATTATTCTGCAAAGTAAGCTGTGTTATGTTGTTTTCAATAAGAAGTTTCACTTTCAAATTTCTACTTTCGTTTTCAATCAACATCATCCTGAATGCTTATGTCCAATATTTTACTGGACAAAAGTGAGTGAAACATGGTACAACAATGTGAACGACGAGGATAAATAACTGCTCCCGAGTCGGCATAACCATCATAGTCAAACAGTGATGGCTAGCCATAAAGCCGGCGTCAAAATCCTGTACTTACCATGTCTCATGGTCTGTATATATGCCACGACGTCAAAATCCTGTACTTACCATGTCTCATGGTTTGTATAGATGCCACGACGTCAAAAGCATGTACTTACCATGTATCATTGTCTGTATATATGCCACGAAGTCAAAAGCATGTACTTACCATGTCTCATTGTCTGTATATATGCCACGACGTCAAAAATCCTGTACTTACCATGTCTCATTGTCTGTATATATGCCACGACGTCAAAAGCATGTACTTACCATGTATCATTGTCTGTATATATGCCACGACGTCAAAATCCTGTACTTATCATGTATCATTGTCTGTATATATGCCACAAAGTCAAAAGCATGTACTTACCATGTCTCATGGTCTGTATATATGCCACAACGTCAAAATCCTGTACTTACCATGTCTCATTGTCTGTATATATGCCACGAAGTCAAAAGCATGTACTTACCATGTCTCATTGTCTGTATATATGCCACGACGTCAAAATCCTGTACTTACCATGTCTCATTGTCTGTATTTATGCCAAGACTTCAAAATCCTATACTTACCATGTCTCATTGTCTGTATATATGCCAAGACCTCACAATCTGTATATATGCCAAGACGTCAACATCATGTCTCATTGTCTGTATATATGCCACGACGTCAAAATCCTGTACTTACCATGTCTCATGGTTTGTATAGATGCCACGACGTCAAAAGCATGTACTTACCATGTATCATTGTCTGTATATATGCCACGAAGTCAAAAGCATGTACTTACCATGTCTCATTGTCTGTATATATGCCACGACGTCAAAAGCATGTACTTACCATGTATCATTGTCTGTATATATGCCACGACGTCAAAATCCTGTACTTACCATGTCTCATTGTCTGTATATATGCCACGACGTCAAAAGCATGTACTTACCATGTCTCATTGTCTGTATATATGCCACGAAGTCAAAAGCATGTACTTACCATGTCTCATTGTCTGTATATATGCCACGACGTCAAAATCCTGTACTTACCATGTCTCATTGTCTGTATATATGCCACGACGTCAAAAGCATGTACTTACCATGTATCATTGTCTGTATATATGCCAAGACCTCACAATCTGTATATATGCCAAGACGTCAACATCATGTCTCATTGTCTGTATATATGCCACGACGTCAAAATCCTGTACTTACCATGTCTCATTGTCTGTATATTGACTTGGACCGGTAACCAGAGAGGTCAAAAGTCGAAAGTAGTACCAACAGTGGTGTTATCTGGGACTGTGTAATTGATTTAGTACATAAAAGAGGTACGTATATTTACTGTTTCTGTTTTGAGGATAGATTTCCGAAGATATGGGTGAAACAAGCAAAGGAATCAGTCATCAGAGTGCTGAGTGGTACCACTTTGTATGAGGTAAGATTTTAAACAAAATGAGGTGTGGTTCGGCTGTTGTTGTCAAAAAAGGTAATCTACTTTCATTCTGAGCCAAATGCTGGTGCATAGAGCAGTTATGGTCATTGTTGTTTTGCTATTTTTGTGTTTTGTCGTCACGTATATACATTTTAATGGATATTTGAAGTGTCACGGAGCATTTGGGTAAGTGTTATTCTGTGTAGAGCTAACATTACGGTCTATGTGAAAATAATGGTGGTCCAAATCCATATATGCCACGACGGCAAAATCACGTACTTACCATGTCTCATTGTCTGTATAAATAATAAAGACGTCGACGTCTAAGTTTTCTTTTTTAGCATGTACCATCGGAAGAGAACAGTCTGTTGTGTCCTTGGCGTCCTTTGTACAGTCGCCCGCATTTAATTCTAATAGGTCTTTGATGATATCCTCTGGCTTGTTGAGTTTGTGTACGTTCAGCGGCTTCAACATTTCTATTTTTTTACTGTGGCTGAATCCTGTTTAAAAACAAGCTAAAACTAGAAATATCAAGGTTAATATAAACATGATCAGCGGTCCATGCATATCGTCAAAGATCATTTTTGAAAAAATAGACATATATAATATAGACAATAAGTCTCTTGTATGACTATTACTTATTATTAAAAAAAAGCCTTTTGTGTGTTTTAAATAAATAATTGTAAACACCAATTACGTAATCTAATCCAAACGAGTTTAATTCTGAGCACTGTAGTGGGGTGGGTGGGGGGGGGGGGGGTCTGGTCATCCTCCCCCAGAACATAATTGATAAATAGAGTGTTTCTGGCGCATTCTGTGCATTTTCGAGATTTCCCAGAATAATCTGCAGGCCCGGGTCTGCATTGCCTTAGTGCAGCTACGCCACTGCTTTGGAAAGGTATATATTAATTTCTGTAATAAAGCATTGGTTTACAATTTTAAAATTTAGAAAGTAATTAATCAACTAAAGCCCTCTATAATATGATTCATTGTTACTGTGAGGTAATGCCTCATACGAAAAACATGTCATCAGCAGCAAAGGAGTATGAAGTTCAGGTGTTTATGAAACTAGATTACATTTCTTGCTAGGAATTACCGAGATATTCTCAGGGACGGATAATTAGACTAGACCCACTAGACGGATGTTTGAACTTCTTTGTTTTCTTCGATGTTTGAGTATTAAACAAGCAAATTCGATGAATTGATATCCCCCGCCGAATGATATATTATCCTCGAGTGGAAGAAATGTGTTCGGATTTGTTTTAAATTAGTATAAATCATGACCTTGAGCCTTCATCAATTCGAATATCTACTAGATAGTATTTTGAAATTCATCACCAAAGTAGATTTAAAACAAAGATGTACCATTTTAAGGCACTGAATTTTATAGTGGGACTAAAGGGCTGGACTGGGTGTAGTATTAGCAGGTGTGTATAATATAGTAATAAATGTAATATACAAGAAATGTAGAATTGTATATCAATGATTACTTTTTAATTACCTGGCCATGCGATATTTATCAATCTGATTATTTCATCTCATTTCTACGGCTAGTATCAGATGATCTTGTTATTTCAGGGGGAGGGATGTATTTGGCTCAAGTTTGGCTAGCTTTAAAATAAATCAAACTTTCATTAATATAAGCACTCAACAAGTTTGACATGTGACCCATGGGCAGAGCCAAATTTGACCCCTCTGTCACCATTTGAACAAACTTGGTAGAGGACCATAAGCTGAGTGTAAATACAAAATATTAAACTGTTGGCTCTTGTAGTTTCAGAGAAGATTTTTTTAAAGTTTTTCCCTATATAAGTCTATGTAAAACACGTGACCCCTGCGGTGGGGCCAAATTTGACCCCAGTGTCACCATTCAAACAAACTTGGTAGAGGACCATAAGCTGAGTGTAAATACAAAATATTAAACCTTTGACTCTTGTAGTTTCAGAGAAAAGATTTTTAAAGTGTTTCCCTATATATAAGTCTATGTAAAACTGCGAACCCTGGGGCGGGGCCAAATTTGACCACAGGGTCACCATTTGAACAAAACTTGAGAGGATCCATAAGCTTATAATAAATAAAACAGATTAAAACAGATTAAACCTGCATCTCTTGTAGTTTCAGAGAAATTATTTGAAATTCTATGTAAAACTGATCCAACAAGGGCCTCTAAGCTCCCCATTAAAGAAAAAAATGAACCCATGAACAAAGGCTTCTTATGAGAAAAACATAATAATAAAAAATAAATAAACAAGAGGGCCAGGATGGCCCTAGATCGTTCACCTGGTAATCATCTGGTGTGTCTAGTCTGGCATGGGTATTTTTTTTAATTTGTCCCACTTTCTTCTATGAATGAGATCTCATAAAAATGGGTTGGGGTGGTGGTGGTGGGGGTGGGGGAGTATATGGATGGATATGAATCAGGCAACTTGTTTAAGCTTTCATTGATATTAACATTCTAAACAAATTTGGTAAAGATTAGATAAAAAATTAAGTAGCTACAGATTTAACAAAGGAACATAAAATATAACATTTTTCAATAAATCAAGGGCCATGTCGTTACTAACATGATTTAGCTGGTTTTCGAACTTGTCCAAGATTTCATTGATATACAGCAATTTGCACACCGATGCTTCCTGTCAAGTTTCGTCGAAATCCAACAAGGTATTTAGGAGGAGTAGCGCCGACAAGAAATATAAAGTAAAAAATAAAAATGTCAAGGAGCCGTCAAAAATCAACGAACCGGAAAAAAACGCAATATGCACAACTAGACATCATACCAATACTTCCTGCCAAGTTTAGTCAAATCCAAGTTTGGTTAAGATTGCTCAAGAAATGTGGCCTCTATCGTGTAAACAAGATGAAAAACTGCATTGTTTGCTAATTCAGGGGCCATAACTCTGTTATTACTGGTCTGATCTTGCATATTATCGAACTCGTCCGAGATCTTATGGTCATATACAAGCTGCGCAAGTTTGGTTAAGATTGCTCAAGTAATGTGGCCTCTATCGTGTAAAGAAGGTATATGTTGACGACGGACAACAGACGACAGACGACGGACAACAGACGACGGATGACAGACGACGGACGAAGTGTGGTCACAATATAGCTCACCCTTAGTGCTCAAGTGAGCTAATAAAAAAAAAAAAAAAAAAAAAAAAAAAAATATATATATATATACTCTATGTAAAACTGATCCAACAAGGGCCCCTAAGTTCCCAATTAAGAAAAAATGAACCCATGAACCAAGGTCTCTTATGAGAAAAAAGAAAAGAAAAAAGGTTTCTCATGAAAAAAATGAAATAATGCCTCCTGTGAGATTTGAACCCACGACCTGAATAATTCAAGGGGACATTTATCCATTTAAGGGCAATAACTCCGGCGTTACTAGGACGATTCCGAAATAAATTGTCCACGTCACATTCCACTATTGGGATAAACATTATATTAAAGTTTAATGAAAATCAAACAACCGGTTAACAAGATATGACTGTGGACGGACAGTATTAAGCATTTTTTATCAATTAAAGGGCAATAACTCCGGTGTTACTAAGACGATTCCGAAATAAATTTACCGCGTCACATTCCACTATTGGGATAAACATTATAATGAAGTTTAATGAAAATCAAACAAGCGGTTATCAAGATATGGCTGTGGACGGACAGAATTAAGCATTTTTTGCAATTAAATGGCAATAACACCGGTGTTACTGGGGGCGATTTCGGAAAAAAATAGGCGCGTGTCATCCCATTATCAGGATAAACATTATTACCAAGTGTAATGAAAGTTCAACCTGAAGTTATGAAAATATGGCTCCGGACGGACGGACATGTACATGTAGATATGGGAAAAGTGTGACTTTAGTGTTTACATGGGTCGTTTGTAATTGCTTATTGTGGTTTAGTTCTAGCATTGCCCATGAAAAAAATAAAATGAAATGATGTAAAAATGATTGAATTGGTATTTCCTTTTTACTTTATTGAAAAACATTCAACCCATCGATATATATAACCCAAAACGTGAGCGGTGTAGTTAGCAGTTTTGAGAAGTGTATGTCATTTCAAGAAAGTGGCATTATTTCTCCTTTCATACTCTTTTTGGAGTTTGTTAGCACGTAATCAAATCGATTTAAGTTAGCACAATTCGTAATTGAATTTGTCTTAGCTATATTTGTTATTATAACCATCGGCGGGGCAACTTACCCTTTATGATTGTTTTTGTCTCAGTTATAAGTGTTACCATAACCATCGGCGAGACAACTTACCCCTTATGATTGAATTTGTCTCAGTTATAATTGCTACCATAACCATCGGCGAGGCAACTGATCACTTATGATTGAATTTGTCTCAGTCATAAGTGTTATCATAACCATCGGCGAGACAACTGACTCCTTATGACTGAATTTGTCTCCTCAGTTATAATTGTTACCATAACCATCGGCGAGGCAACTTATCACTTATGACTGAAACTGTGTCAGTGATAATTGTTACCATAACCACCGGCGAGGCAAATTATCCCTTATGATCTAATTTGTCTCAGTTATAATTGTTACCATAACCATCGGCGAGGCAACTTACCCCTTATGATTGGCTTATTCTCCTTTTGAGCTGTTACCATCATCATCGCCCCTGCAGCTTCAGCAACAGTTATCGAACTAAAAAACAATATAAAACAAATATATAAAATGGTATACCCGAGTCAGAAGAGAGCTGATAGATTATCGATAAGGTGACACAAATATAATTAAAAGTGAAACGATGCATACACATTTAATATTATCTTACCTTCCTAAGCATTTCGTTTCCATTGACCGACTGATATCTACAGCGAGAAAAACCTTTAATCCCATCGGCTCAACCTTCTTAAATGAACTATAAAACGCTGTTTTCAGTGCGTTTAGAATTCGTTCATTCGGGCTCCATGTCGTGTCACAGCTCCAACTATAACCTTTCCCTGTAGAATTACATATTAACGTTAATAATGATAGAAATGTTTATTATAATTAAACTTTGAATTGTAATTGTAATAATTAAACATAATTTTAATGAATGTTTACCCAATAGAGGGTACATCTTATGAATATTAGTGCATGCGTCGATGACAACAATGAATACAAGAGGTAACGCCTGGTGGCGTTAAAGCCGTGTTGTAATGTTTGGTATATGTGAAGATACATGCCCCAAGGTTGTAATAATTGGACATGGTAACGCTGAGAAATGATAAGTTTAAGCAAAAAAGTTAATATTTAGTGACAAACATAACAAACTTAAACAAAAAGGTTAACGTAATGAATATTTTGGTAAATGTAGATCACGATGATCTAGTTTTCAGGGTATGGTAAGTAGTTGATGAGAGGAAGGTGCTGTTAAAATGTGATGAAGATCAAAAATGGCAATGCTGAGATATGATAAAAATAAATTCCCTATTGCCCCCAACCGAGACTTAAACAAAAAGGTTAACGTAATGTATATTTGGGAGAAAGTAGGTCACAGTGACCTAGTTTTCAGGGTATGTTAAGCGCTTGATGAAAAGAAGGCGCTGTAAAATTTGATGAAGATTGGACATGGTACTGCTGAGATACATCAAAAATAAAATCACCCCCGCCCAACCCCCCACCGAAACTTAAACAAAACAGTTACCGTAACGTATATTTTGGAGAAAGTAGATCAAAGTGACCTAGTTTTCAGGGTATGTTAAGTGCTTGATGAGAGGAAGGTGCTGTTATTATTTGATGAAGATCAGACATTGTAATGCTGAGATAAAAAGAAAAATCGTACCGCCCCCCCCCCCCCCCCACGAAACTTAAAAAAAAGGTTAACGTAATGTATATGTTTGAGAAAGTAGGTCACAGTGACCTACTTTTGAGGGTATGGCAAGTGCTTGATGAGAAGAAAGTACTGTGAAAGTTTGATCAAGATCGGACATGGGAATGGCGAGATATAACAAAAATAAATGTGCACCCGTCTCCCCGAAACTTAAACAAAAATGTTAACGTAACGTTTATTTTTGGAGAAAGTAGGTCACAGTGACCTAGTTTTCCGGGTATGGTAAGTGTTTAATGAGAAAAAGGTGCTGTTAAAGTTTGATGAATATCGGACATGGTACTGCTAAGATATAAAAAAAAAACACAATAATAAGGAACATGCGATGAATTAAAAACAGTTCCGTATTGAACATAACTCACCCGATTCGTAGGCTTTCAAGGCAATGAGAATCCTAAGAGGATGCACCGGTCGATTGCACATTGTTACCAATTCTTCCTTCAGCTGAGAATTGGTCATTGTTACCAATTCTTCCTTCAGCTGAGAATTTGTCAGAGGCGTTTCTGAATCTAGCTTGCGAATCACCTTTTAACGGAAACAAATAAAATGCACTTTCTTCGACATAGATATTTGTAAAACATGATGAACTGGAAATACATGTCATGAACTCGCCCCAATAGTAGTAAAATGACTTGTATTTGGATTAACTGGCCAGAGGCCAGCTGGGCTCATGCGACAGTGCGTTATCCGCCGGTGTCGCCGTGGACGTCAGCGTTAGAAGCACTTTCTCTGAAAATTGGTCGACTAATTTTGCTCATGTTTTATAGTGCCTTAAAGAAGATAATAAAATTAGGTCCATCAGACTTTTAAAATGGCCGCCGTTTCTAAACGTAGCCAAAACTTTTAACCTTTTTCCCCTCAAGAACCGCAACTTAGGCTTGTGCTATTCTTTTTCAAGATTAATCGAGATAGGGTAGGCCTAAAGTGCGAAAACGAGTCCTTTTCGCGAAAAGGAGATTCGGTATAAGAAACCGACTCACAGAAATAATCTTTTAGCTTTATATGAAAAATTACTATTTATTTAGAAACATTCTAGTAGAATAAGTTTGCAGTGAACACATATATTTAATCAAATTTAAAATAAATTAATGTATTTTGACTCTCTGACTCTCTGAAACTCCTTACGAAAAGGAGTTATCATGTAAGAAAAGGACTATATTATATATATTAATTTAGAAAAAGTAAATTAAATCAAACATTAAATTATGTATTTTGACTCTCTGAAATAACTTACGAAAGGAGTTTTCATATATAGTAATATTTATAGCCTTATATAATTTGTTTTATTACGTTAAAAACAGATTAATATAACTAGTTTGTAGTAAAAAATATAATAAATCAAACATTAAATAAAAATAATTATCGAATACGCATGTGCTTTTACACTCTCGGATTGCCTCACGAAAAGGAGTTTCCATATACGAAAAGGACTCACACACGATATGACCAAATGAAAATGACGTTTTCATAATTATAGATCCGTTAACTGTATATATAGTCATCCCAATCTTAAGAACGAAAACTCAGATTCAAACATCGAATTATGTTATTAGTAAAATTAATAGAATGATATTAAAAGGAGAAATGTGTGTTCAAACAAATATGTGTACTATCATTTGCTGGAAAATCTTGAGCCTTGAGTTAGAGTTTGTGCTCATCAAGAGATTGATGATATATCTATTGCTGTAGAGTGTTAAGTTTGTTTTAATTATTCACTCTCTTCATTTCATGAAAAGAAAACTACAACAACAATATTTGAACTGAATGGACTCATTACAGATTTAATATTACCGACGCATTTTAAATGTATCTATTACTTGAGCGTAGCATACATTATAAATACTGAAAAGTTCGTCCCTTGGAAACAACAAACACAAACAAGAGAGAAAATGAGCAGAAGCGGTTTTATTGAGTCAGTTCATGAGAGGTAAGTATAAGATGCAACACCTCTCACGCTTCCTAGCACCGGCTTAAGCGATATTCTACTTTAACGCAACACAGAATGGGCTTGATTATCCCAAAGGACAATAAATACTTAAAAGTTGATCCCTTCGAAGCAACAAACACAAACAAGAGAGAAACAAATATAATACAAGACATAATGAATAACTTGTTTGTGCAAGTAATAAACATGATAATACACAAAGCAGTAGTTTATTCATTCCTACGTGTTTATGTCCGGAACATTACTTAAGAGTAACTGGAGAGTTATTGTAAACAAATATAATACAAGACACAATTTCCTCGGGGTAAACCGACTTATATAGAGACAGACGTTAATAGCACTTCCTTTGAAAACGCTGTACCAAATGTTTTTGTTTACGTTTTTTAATAATGATGATTTTGTACTAATGAGTATATTAAATAGAAAATATTATGTCAATCGAAATTCAAAATGGTCACTGCTACAAAACGTATTAAACTTGATCGCTAAATACTGACCTATCAAGTTTGTGACTTCCGTCTTTCCGGTGTTAAAATAGGCCAAAGTTTGTTTATACAGATTTTACATGTTTAACATTGATGAATTCAAGGAAAAGGCGTTAGCTGCACTTTCTCTGAAACCGCTGGACCTGTTTTACACACATTTTATTTAAATACTTCTGTAATAGGGAATAACTTACAGAAGAAATATAAAGGTCAACTCGACCTCTGTCATGGCCGCCATTATTAAAACATTTACATCTTTTCAAGAACTGCAGCAAATATTTAACAATTTTGTTTTAAAATTGAGAGATACATGTAAGCACAAAATTATCAAGTTTGTGTTTCTGCTCCCCGGAGTCAAAGATGGCCCTGTCCTGTGCCCACAGTCTGGATACACAAAGGAAGTTCTAACGCCCCGTAGTATACAATGTTGAATTCAATCGATTTATATAAACATCGGTTATTTTAATGAAGAAGTCGAGTCGTACGTACCCCAAGCTTGAAAAAAGCTCTACGAAAACAAATCGAACACAGTTACTGTTCAGCAATGTTGTAATACGTTTCAAATGTGCCCATAAGAAATTTCATTTTTAGTAAAATGAAAATAACCATATATTTAAAATATAATATTGGGGCGTTAGGAGTTCCCTAAAGTCCCTATACCGCCAATTATTTAGGCACAATATAAACGGCTTTAACCAGCCAGACCAAACTCCAAAACTGGAGCAACGAATTAAGAGTAAATTACCGTTACCAACTCACAATTCATGTTACGCAATTCTTGGTATTTCAAGAACCCGTAAACAAACCTATAATATTAATCAGCACATATACGTTATTGCATGATCTGAACACCTGGAAAGAGTTTTGATAAACGGTTTTGTAGCGTAATTTTGTCATTATTTGACGGGTTAGTTTCTTTATTACATATATCATTTCCGATATAAATATTTTTAGGTTGACTAGGCGGCCGAGTAGGCTTACGCGTCTGCTATTATGCGAGGCGCTGTGTCGACGTTGGTGTCTAGGGCTGCGGTTTCGAAACCGTTGGTAAGTGGTTTTCTCTACATATAATATTTAATGTTTTAGATCCTACATTAAGGGTTCGCCAATGTTCTGAAATGACTTTCCAGTGGGTGGGGTATTAGGTGTTGAAACCTTAATAACTAGACAGTCTTGAAAATATGTAACACACCTTTCATATTAAACTTTGAGTATAATTCACTTTATTCATAAGGAAAAATGTCAAATGTGGGTACTTAATTAGCGTGAACAAAAACAATAGGGCAAAGGACTTCCCTGTAAACAATATAATTACTGAACATAATAATTGTTTTTTGGCTTAGATTAAATGTATAGACAATGATTAAGACTATTTTAGAGTATTAAGTCGAAATTCAAACCAGTTTTGCAGAAAAAAGTAAATAACTTCGTTGACACTTTTCTTCGGCCATATTTGTTATTCATAAAAATATGTAAACAAAAGTGGAACATGGAGTATTGTCTAAATTGGAGTGAGAGTCATCTATGCAACTACAGAACATATATGTGAATCTTGAATATTCCACTAAGTAGATTGTTAAAACATTGAAGACAATTCAAATCACATGTCAGGTAATCATGGATGTTGAGTTAAAGATTTTACGTTTTCTTGTTGTATTTTCAATGCTCCACCTCGCTGAACAAAATATGACCGATTAACCGATTACGATTCCTACGCGTGTCATTTTTTAACGATGCATACTAGGAAAATCCGAATCGAATTTTATAATTACAAATTATATTTTTCATTTTTAACAATTTTCTTATCATTTGCGTTATAAATGTTGCAAGAAAACGAAGAAAATGAACCCTTGCGGTTATAAATACTAAAAAAAAGTAATAAAAAATGGCACAACTTTATGCAATTGTAGGTGTTATAAGGCATTCGTTCATGAAAACTCGGACAATACCGGCCGGCTACGTTCGGAATCAAACTTCAAAGAAATGATCGAGATGTTGCGAATGAGAAGTTATTTCCGGAAATTAGAAAGTAACAATATTATTTGCCAAATTAACTGATTTTAAATTTTTTCGAGGCTTATATCTCTCAAGAATAACACATTTAAGAAGAAACAATACGTTTTCCCCACGCACCTGTTATAAACTGTTCAGATCTATCAGAATATAGTCGTAATAGAGGATCGTTCATGACGTAAACACATGTTTGTAATACGATTCATTTACTAATCATTGTGTAGTATTAGTAGTATTAAATCTCGTGCAAATCGTATAATTTACAAGTGATTTGCACTACTTTTGGGGATAAAACACGGTGCAGAAAATTCATTGATTTGGCATAGATGGTGTTATGAAATTCTGTTTTATTAAGTTGCTGTTATTTAATTTTTAATTTTCATTCTTACATATTGTAAACAACATACTGGACTATGGATGTGTGTATTCACTTTCAATAAAAAAGAAAAAGAAGTCAATGATTGGATGCACCCGAGGTACTGAAATCAAAAGTACAATATCTTTTTTATGAATTACTTTTATTCAAAACACTAGCTTTCAAAATGTTTCCTTATACATGTGACACACTATGTCAGCCTTGACAGTTGCAAGAAAATTGAAGTTTAAGCAAAAATTGACATTATAATTTTTACCATACCCCACCCACTTTAGACTATTGCCGAACCCTTAAAGAAAGTTTGTTATCATGACTTTAATTCTCTCAAATAATAATTATATTCCAAATTCATTGTATCAGTATTGATCTGGCGTCTTTCTATGATGAATGTTTGTATAGGTACGTGAGGTTATAATCATGTTATGTGTGAATCCACGACGCTATGGTTGTCGTTATTTGACGGAAAAGCCCGAATATATCCGACGCGTTCGAGAGTAAAGCGTTAGTATTACCCGGTTTCCGAAATCAATCATTTTAGGTTGACTAGTTGGCCGAGTGGGCAAACGCGTCTGCTATTGTGCGCGTCGCTGTGTCGATGTTAGTGTTTAGGGCTATAACCTGGTTCAACTCCCAGCGGCCTTTTTTGCCACTGACCGCTCCAAGACAGTATAGCCCTTGTCAATATTTTTATGTTTGCGATATCATATCTTGCCTTTCATTCATTTTTTATAATTGTTGTTTGTTTCTGTGCGTGTATTTGATTGAATGTGGTCCTTGAATGCTACAATGTCTTTCCTGTTCGACTTTTATATCTAATATAATCTTCTTCATGAGAACCACTGGATATATTTCAAGAGTTGGTTTACAGAAATAATTAGTATTATCTCAAATATCAAATATGTTCAAATAAATGGTCCTTGAATGCTACATTTCCTGTTCGACTGTTAGATCTTGCACAAATAAAAAACCCAGCATGTGTATCATCTTACATGGGTGCTTCTGTAATGACTACCATACAGAATATACTTTAAGTATTAATTTTAAACCTGAAGACGATTTTCATCTATCGCCTGTCCTTTCTGCCCCGAGTGCAATCGCTTCCTGGCGGAGAGTCATATCTGATGGACATTTCATTCGTCTCATCATCTTCCTCTCAGGTTGCTGTCCCAATATAACCCAATTAACGGGACGTACGATCCCATTTCATTTTCCTATAAAATCTATAAGCACACTGTAGTTTTTAGGGACCAGGCACTATTTATCGCGGGGTTGGGACCGGTGCAAATAAAAATGTTATATTAAAAAAACCTGTACGTCCCATGGCAAGCAAACGAAAAAAAGGTATCGTCCCATCTAAGATCACTGCTTTAACTAGAAACTGTTATTGTCCATGGGACAAAACGTATGGCTCCCCCACTCGCCCGAACAGGCATAATTGACGACTCTAGGTCCAACCGTTCTCTATTGATCTGAGATCGTTTTGATATTCAATATCCCTGTGACAGTATCTACTATCTGTATCAGTAAGGCCACATAAAAAAAAGTGTGGTTCAGGTAACCCGACCGACCCTATATTTTTAAGGGGCCGACCCTTAAACTTTTTATGCAAAAACTAAAAAAAAAACAATTAAACAAATAAAAGTTTTTTTCTTTTTTTCTTTTTTTCTTTTTTTAAAAATCAATAAAATCAATAGGGGTCATCTTCTGGTCATGACCAACCATCCTTCCAAGTTTGAGGACCCTAGGTCCAACCATTCTCTAGTTATTGATCGGACATCGTTTTGATAGCCAATGTCACCGCAACCTTGACCTTTGACCTAGTGACTCCAAAATCAATAGGGATCATCTACTTGTCAGGGGAGACTCCTTAGTTTCGAATGAATGTCCATGGGGAATTTCTTATAAAATAGAAATCTAAGAGATTAAAAGCCATGTACAGGCTAGACAATAAAAAAAGAAATCCACAAATGCGGTGTTTTTGACTTAGTATGACATAATAGTTAATTTTGATATAAATAAACTTTTTGTACTATGACCCGTATGTAGCCTGTAAACAGAAAATCGTAACTGGTGGCTATGTTGTAAATGATAGCTTTTTTTATCACTTCCTGCAATTCTTGAGTCGACATCAGATTACGGAAAAAAAAGCCGGTTAAGGTATGTAGAAATAGCATTTTTATGACAATTTGGAGTGTTTGTCATTCAATTATGGATGTGTTATATCTCAAAAAAGGGACAGGTATATGCTGTCGTTTGTCTATAAATGTCATGTTTTCACTTTGTTGAGTGCTGAGTGGGTGGGGTAAATGAAGTTGTATTTGTAGGTAGAGAAACCGATTTTGATGCTTTCTAGCATGTATTTGCTATATTTTGAGAGGAAATTTTATAATCTTTCAGGAACAATGCATGTTTGCTATTTTTGAAAAATAGAATTCAAGTTATTTAGCTTAATTAGTGTACATGTCTGAAACTAGTCTGAATTTCAAAGAAAACTGTAGATTCCGACCTCAGGACCCACCATTTTTCCAATTTTGAGGACCCTAGGTCCAACCATTCTCTAGTTATTGATCGGACATCGTTTGTGACACAGACAGACCTACAGACCTACAGACAGACAGACAGACAGAAAGCACAAAATCAATATGGCTCCCCTACCACACTTTGTGTGGGGGAGCCATAATATTCGTATTGTTGAACGTTTTAGAAAAACAAAAATGACTTAAAAAATTGCCATGGCAATCAAGCAAACAGAAAAAAGTCCCATGCCAGTTTGCACACGTCCCAACCTCCCGATAAAATATTGTCTGGTCCTTACTCTCATCTTACTCTTTCTACAGTGTTACTTAAAGTGTTACATTAAGCATTGTATTGTTTAGTAATGAGGAAACATTGTACACATGTACTAACCTTGTCCACTATGTCTTTATTTGTAAATAACTGGAGTGAGTCCATCTTGCGGAGGTTACGTAACATTGCCTCTATTTTCATATGACTCAGCAGGGAGCTCCAAATTTCCTCCTGGTTTTTCTTTTGTAACAGTAGTGCTGGACAGTGTTCCCAAGACAGTTTATACTTGCTGATCAGTTTGCAAACGTCCTCGGTCTGGGCCCTTTCAATTGCTTTATAATTTTCAAAGAATGCGTTGAGTTCGTTGATTTCCTTCAATGTGGTGTCATCCTCGTGTTGTGATGCATACTTTGCGAGTTTTTCTTTATAATCTCCATTTAAAATATAGCTGCAAAGTAACCTCATCTACTAAATAGGTATGTGTAAGAAAATGTATTTATTTTCTATTGTTACGATCGTAAACCTAAAATGGCATTTTATCATGTCGATCTGCATAATTCTGCCGAGAAACAGTGTGCCTGAGATAAAACCTTATCTCGGCAGTTACGTTACTATCCCGTCAGGAGCACATATGTTGATGACGTCAGCACGTCTTTTTGATGACGTCAGGGTATATTTGATGACGTATGGGTATTTTTGAGCGGAAAATAATGGGAAGAAAATGGAATAAAGGTAAATTAATGATTTTAAACGATCAACATGATAAATAGAATATCATGTTAGTGCCTGATCGTATCGAGTTTATCAGGTTCGGCACGAAAAAAGTGAAGCCCTCGGCACAGCCTCGGACATTTTTTCTCAGCCTCACCTGATAAACAGGATGTGATCAGGCTCTAACCTGATATTCTCTATTTACAGGTTGACATACTTTCTAAGCCAATGAAATTCCTGCATTCAATTGAAAAAAACTGAAAAACAAGTCGCATACAATATCTGTCTTGCTTATGTATATGAGCAATTGCACTGATAACTGATAATGATGTGTATGTCCCCACTTGAATGATTTTGTTTTTTAAATATGAAAACAAAGGATACGGATCAGGTGTGATGAGGCCTGAAATATAATTACTAAAACTCCTTGTGTTTTCGGGCATTATTTACAAATTATTTAATCACGAACAAAGCATTTCAAACACAATTACACAAACCTTTTTATCCTTTCAAATGAACTTGTCTTTTCAATACTTTATTAATCATTTCAAACACAATTGAATCAAAATAATGAAATTGATCGACTTTTTTTTACTTCATCCATTTAATGTCATATTATTTAACACGTTTGGTGAATTCCGTATTACAGCTCAACAACAATTTTTCTAACACAGTAAGTTTTTTAACAGAGATGGGTAAGCGCAAGGTCACTGTACCATACTGTTACGTCCTTGATTACGTCATCAATATTAATAGTAGCAGGCAAACTTTTACACGGAGTTTATACGGTGTACCTGACATATCAAGTCAACCTGTAAGCTGGTTATCCTTTATATTTTGAATTTTATGGAACTTAATGCAAGCGACGCTAAACAATAAAATGCATTCAAAACGAACACATAGCCTGTGAGGGGCATTTTAAAAGTCCTTAAACTTGCTCGATATCTTCATGCTTACCTAACGGTTTTTAATTATTTGCATATGTACGGAAAGAGTAGACTCAGCTGTTTCGACTGGTGCATAATTTGCACGGGAAAACTATGGTATAAGCGAATTATATAAAGCATGGTTTTCACTATTGACTGGATTACTGATCATATTAGCAGTAATGGCGCTCAAAGAGCAACTAGCCTATATCGAAATTCCGAACGTTATTTTTCACCAACTGATATTAAAGCGAAACTGGATAAAGTATATGGGAGTAAAGCTGTGTCATATGTTACAGTTAGAAGATGGTCTCAACGGTTTAAAGAAGGCCTAAAGGCACTTGAAGATAACCCACGTCCTGGACGCCCTCTTTCAGCGTTTATTGAAAATGACGTCACTGCCGTAAACAATCTGATTGACGAAGACGCCCGATATACTGAGGAGGAGATTTCGGACAGATGTGGTATTAGTTCGGGGACAGTGTTTAATATTTTAAAACAAAAACTTTGACTCCGTAAAATATGTGCGCGCTGGGTACCCCACTTGTTAAGTCAGAAGGAGAAAGATAAACGTGTGAAAATAGGTTCAGAACTATTGCAGATGTACGATGCTTTCGATGACAGGCGGTTGTTCGAGATCGTAACTGGTGCTGAAACATCGAACCCGACGGGAAAGAGAATAATAAAGTTTGGGTCGGGGAAAATGGAGGTAGACCGCAAAAAGCCCGGAGATCTAAGTCTGTAAGGCGCGTTCTTTGATGCAAGTGGAATGGTTGCCCAAGTTCCTGTCCCTGAACACAAAACTGTCACCGGCATTTATTATGCTGAGCAGGTTCTACCTGATGTCGTTAGTCACTACATGGAGGCCCGTCCACGTACCGGGGTGCGCGGTCTTAAGCTCCTATATGACAATGCCCCAGCCCATACTTCAGCGGTCGTTCAGGATTATTTGAAATCAAGGGATTTAAAGCTTTCCCACATCCTCAATACAGTCCAGACCTGTCCCCATGTGACTTCTGGTTGAACCGTTTAATCAAGAAGTGCTTAAGAGGACGCAAATTCGAGACCCGTACTGCTGTCGGTAGAGCGTTATTTCAATACAACAGTATTCCTAAAATTGGCTATCAAGAAGCTTTTAATAATTGTATTAGAGGATTGAAAAAATGTGTAGAGGTCAAAGGGGAATACTTTAAGGGTTTGGACTAGTCGAATTTAAACAGGTGAGTGTAGTTTTTCTAACGCGCTATACGTTTCAGGACTTTTAAAATGTCCCCCGTAATTCAATAAATGGAATGGAGATGAATGTTGTTGTTAAATTACATCCAGCGGTTTAGGTATGCTCTAAGACTAGTATCAAGATATACTCAGTGATAAAAAGGAAATGTGAACATCTTGTTTTGGAAATATTCAAGAAGTTGTATGGCAGTTTAGCAAAACAAGTTATAAAATATACAAAATTATGCATTAATAAAGTAGAGATATCTTTGTATTAAAAGTTCCTTCACTAACAGAGTATGAGTCAAAAGAGAAAAAAAAATAATTACAAAATGAGTGGAGTTGAATAGGACAACACAATATAACAGTCATCTTGTTAATTGTTTTTTCCTGGATTTTCTCATGAATGTCAAACTTTTAACTTCTTCTAAAACCTAAAAGAGTATGATAATGGACCTTTGGAAACGGTCCAACACGACACATACAAAATATTGCAGTCTCGGTTTGATTGAGACTGTTCATGAACGGTAGTGAAATATGCTAGCTACCGCTCATTTGTGTTAAAGTTTTAACACACGTACGACGTAACATTTTAAGGCAATGAACTATTCTCAACGAGGTTGACCATGCACATTTGAGTGCACACTTTCTTTTTTGACTCAGTATATATGCTGAATACGTTGTGTTGTATGTAAACCAACGGAGTTATTTGTGTATAAACACTGAATGCACTTTTGAATTTACTTAAAAACACGGTAAAAATAAAATGCAAACGGACAGTAAGTGGTGTGCATTTGAAACGCAAATCGAATTACAATGAAAAGCAAACTGAATTCAGTTTTGTAGTTCTTGAATAGATTTGGGCATGCACTTATTCCATGTAACAATGGTGGATCGACTTCACGATACTTTTGTGCTCGTGACGTATACATACATTTGATGCTGGTGTGCAACGGTTAACATGTTTTACAGTATTGACAAACCTCACTATAAAGTCGATCTGGGGAGATTTCTTGCAGTTGATGTGGGCCAATTTAATGACATCGCTGTGCCTCCATCCCTCGCGCCTTTTGTACTTCAGAACAAGGCGTGCCAAATCTATTGGTTTCTTTGGCTCCATTGCAAACTGCATATACCAGTTACTTATAGCTCTTTTTGGGGCACGACCCCAACCCGTACCTACCATGAAAGCCAACACATATTAATGTAATACTGTATGAATAATACTTAAAACTGCGCCAATATGTTTTTCTGAAAATATTTTTGGCATTAAAACAAAACATAGTCTTACAAATATTTTGAACGCGAAACAAGTTGTTTTATTTTTAAAGCATAGAGCCAATAACATCTCTGGATTTCTTATAATTTAAGATAATTTAAAACTAAAACATTTTTTTAAATACGATTTACAAGTACGAGGTCCTTATTTATATCTTTGAGAGCTGAAACAGTTTTTGTATTGTCCTTTTACGTTATGATACATATATACAAATGATTAGAATTTTGGCAAATCATGTTCAGTTCTATTTTATTTATAGAATTCTAACAAGCAAATAAACATTTAAAATACTCAAAAGTCTTAAAATCTTAAATACTGAACATTGTTTAACGTTCTAGTTAAATTTTGAAAACGGTATTTCTTTTTAATTTGACGGGGAAGAAATGAGTTTACCTAGTAAAACGCTTTATCAGAGGTGTGTGTAATATTTATAATATAGCACTGAAATCAAAGGAATTTCAACTTTCCTTTTATAATTTTGCAATTACAATTATACAAACACTAATGTACATGAATACACACATTCCCAGATGGTTTTGGTTCATACTTAGTCTAGTGGTTTCGAGGAAATTTACACCCCATTAATGTAATAATTATAAGATATTTAGAACTAAAACTATGCCGTCAATTGCGTCAGTCAAGCAAGCAACCAGTGAAGTTAGATGCAGTATTTTGTCACCTGAACCGAAGTTTCAGATACAGCTATTGTATTGACTTCTTCAAATAATCTAGTGGCGGGGGGTGGGGGGGGGGGGGGGGGTATGGTGTGTGTAAGGGTGGAACGTTACCATTGTTTTGCCAGCATAAAATGTTATGGTTATATTCCTGACAAATACTGCTTGTACGACCATCATTTTGGTCCGAAACTGAAAAAAAATATATATGGGGAGGACCCAGAACCCGCTTGTGGAAGAAGTGCACCTACTCCCAAACCCTCCCGCAATCTGCGCTTCATACGTCGTATTATGTTGAAAACAGGCTACGCCCCTGAAAGACATTACATTCACACGAAAATCATCTAAAAAACGACTGCAATGGTGGACAATGGTCATGCCAGTGGGTCCCGTGATTGTATGAAGACACATTATGTAAAGAATACAGTCATATCCTCTGTCAAGGACCATTGACCATAGTTTGTTATTTTCTGCTTCAAAATGACCTGCACTTCCTAGACGACAACGTATGTTCAACTGAAGTCATTCTTGTCAAAAGGGTCTTTCCCGACAGTTCGAAGCTGTATATATTAAAAACAAATTCTTAAGAATAATTGGACGTATATCAGCTGTTTTTCCATAAGAAATGGAAAGTATACCCCAGACTATACGTAGGTGAGTAATATAGGGACTCGTGTCCCCTTGTTACTTTTACAGCATGATTGTTATATATGTTTGCGCCAAATTAATTAGATACAATACAGAAAACTTACATTTTCTTACTGACGAATTGCTATCAAGACATGCAACGCAAGGATATTGTAGGTTTAAAAATGAATACCACTAGCATTGGGGAAGAAAGGATAAGATAACATACACAATCCGCAGGGTAGTCGCTCAGTAGGCCGAGTAATCAGTGCAACTCATTTAAATGGCCCTGATGAGCATAAACTTGTTTTGGTGCGCATAATATTAACCCGCTACATATATATAATGGACTGTTCTTTCTTTGAATTAGGACCATTCCATTTATGTGACAAAGAGATGTTTTGGGGGAAAATGACTGATCAGCCGAGGTTAGCGGGTTAAGGGTTAACTATTTAAAAAATGTGTCGTACCGCTGACAAATATAAACAGTTACATCCGATGACTGTTTAAGGCTCTAACACTTAACATGTTTCAATGAAGGTTTGAAATTATTCATAAAAGTTACCTTTTACATCTTTTTTCCTGTGTGTTGTTTGATCGCCTTTTCTTTTTGTTTGAGACGTATGAGACGTCTGTCTTCTGAATTCTAAATAAAAGCAATTTTAGTAAGTCTCGAAGATTGTTTTGAAAATATAATTACCTTAGTCATTGTAGCTGCATACACAGTTTCAATATGGGACAATCGTGTACAAGTTGATGTTGTTTATTAAGTTAACTTTATCTGGTTAACGATTATCTTTAACGTGAAATTGTAGTAAACGTTCAAAACGTGTGCAGTGAACTAAAATAGCAATGCTATAATTAGTGCATTGTCTGTTCAAACAATTGCATTATACCAAAATACACATTAAAATGACCATGAACTGAATGCAAGATATTAAAGCTGTCACACAGTTGAAGAGCATCCGCTGACTGTTGTGGACTCAACACTTAGCAAGAAGAAAGAAATGTAACATTTTTATTTTTTTTATAAGCACACGTGTAAGAACTTAATTGACTCGAGCGTCTTAAGACTATGTATTAAAAACATTTTAAATGATTCATCCAATCTACCTTTTCGATTTGTTTGAGTCGTCTCTGCTTTCTCACTGCCGCCTAAATGAAAGGAAAATATCCCGATAATAAAAGTGGATTTAAAAGTCGAACAAGAAATACAGCATTCAAGGATCACAGTCAAAGATGAACAAAAGTCAAAATATGAAATCACAAACATAACATGTTTGAAAATAGGGCTACCTACCGCCTTGGAACGGTCAGTGACAAAAAAGGCTGCTGGAGTTTTAACTAGGTTCAAGGGTGCACCGAACCTCACTCTTACACAATTGCCATCCCAATAAAACGGGACAGTGAAAATACAGATATCCCCGTTTTATTCGCTAACAAACAAGGTAGCATTAAAAGCCAAAATAAGTAAAACACATAAATGATCATGTTTATATAATATTTAAAAACAAAAATGCCCAGAAAGCCACACAGCAAGTACTCATTGACTTGGTAAAAGCCAGAGCAAGAGACCAAACCGTTAAGGGTACGAAGAGACAAGATTTAAGACAAACATCAAAAGCTAACGTCCTATAAGGATTTAGGTAGACGTCATCATAGGGTCCGCACTATGTCCGGTCATGGCACAATCAAAAAGTAAATCATAGTGGCGAACTAAAAATAGGTCAACCACTTAACATGTAGTGCGTTGCAAAATTATCAGGTCATAACCTCTTTTGATAAACTTGTTAACAAGTTTAATAAATATTGTATGAAAGTGATTATGATTAAGTATCTTACGAAGTTTGTAATCACATCACAATAAACTTGAAAAAAGATGAGCACGTAATTAAATGATCTATGATATTTTGAAATATTTTTTCAAAATCATAAGAGGTTGATCAGTGTTATTGGCTATTCATGAGTTGTGTAATAAAATATGCTTGTAAAATAGAGACTATTGTGTCGAAGATGTATATCTGTATTGAGTTATAAAACAAATTAATAAAATTCGTACTTTTTCTGTTTCTACAAATGAAATGTTTCACACGACATTATACAACAATTATATCTAACATAGTTACTTACCCTGGGTTATTAAATATGTTCATGAGTAGAAACAGTACATTTAAATTCATCCACACCCACTTATATATACGTATGCAATGTTTAACGTCAGATCATTTAAAAACCTTATCATTCACTTAATGCTGAACTTAACAAATTAAAGGCGATTCCTAAAAACACTTACTATAAGGCCGATTTGAACTCGTTGGTGGTAAATGAAAAGTTATTAGCTGAGTGGAATTTTAAATTGCAATTATATGGTTTTGAAACAACAGTTTTAAATATATACGCTACCTTTAATTATTTCAAATTTAGCTTCGACATGTCCATCTGCACACTTTGCATCCGCAATGTAGTGGTCTGTGTCTTTCTCTGTCGTTTTCTTGATGGTCATTGTTGACGATATTGTATTCGCATTGTACGTTACAATCGTTATTCTTTCAGATGTTTCAATTGGTGAACCGTTTTTCTTCCAGATAACAGTTGCGTTTGGTATGCCAATGAAATTGACAGGAACGGAAATCGTTCGACCAAATTTTATCTGTTTGAGTGTAGGTTTTGATTTGTTGACTGGATTTGAAAGAGCTATAAATATGAAAGCGAGTAAGTTAATATTTTAAAATAATTGCGATGCATGTTTCTACGATAATGTACATCAAGATATTCGAAAAAGAAATAATATTATAATAATAGTATTTTTCAATTTGAATTTGTTTCTTACGTTTGCTATACATATATGCACTACTTCGTTTCTAGATGAACATCTGCGATGTGTAAAATAACCAATGTACAATATTAATCTATATTCCATTACACGAACTATACTGAAAGGAAAAAGAAACGCAGGGTGCGTATTTCCGCTATATATTGCATATACTACACACTTAATTCCATATATATTCCAAGGAAATCCCAAGATGTTTTGTAAAAAAAGAAAGTGCAGTTAGTTAGAGAAAGGACACAACTGTGATGTTGTAGACGTTTTAATCACAGTACACGTTGTAACAAGAAATTCATAAATGTTGAAGTTCCTCATTGAAAAATTGAGCCAGTTCAGTACTATATTTAATGTTAAGTGATTGCAACATTTAAAGCCTAAGTTTGCTCACATGCTTGAGCCAAATGCGCATTCTGACGATAATGAAACTTTAAAGGGGTAATCATTGGTGTGTTCAGTGCTGTTTAAACCTTCTTTCTAAAAGGACAGGCCTAACGTCGCCCTGTACCATTCGATTAGCAGTAGCATATTAAACATACAATATATAGCGGAAATACGCACCCTGCGTTTCTTTTTCCTTTCAGTATAAATTAAATTCATTAACATGTATGTAGATTCATTCTATCTTTGCAGTTTGGTGTCATTTAGATTAGTTAGAAATGTCAAAAGATGGCAAAGACATGGCGGAAAGAAAGACATTATTGCGTATTTTCGTCTTGTCTGCACTCAGATTTTAGTGCCCAGCTACGTTCGCAGTGGACGTATAGATTATTTCTTTTAAATCTGCGATTTAGAAAATAATGATATAAATGTTATTTCCTGTGTTTCTTGTCGAAACATTAAACAACTGGTTTTATCATTATTAGAAACAATCACTAATTTGCTAATTTATTAATTATTCGATAAACAACTGGCTGTTAACATGATTACGGTTATTTGTACCAACACTTTTGTTTGCTATATCTTCTTTTATTAACAATATTGATGGGTGAAGCATATAGAATAAGGTCTCGTAGATTGTTTAGTATTTCAAATATGTTGTTGTTGTTGTACCTTATACTTTCTCTTGATTGTGTTTCTTGCTTCCAACGGATCGCCTTGTCCGTATTAATTTCAAATTCATACTAGAATTTGTTTAGTGCTGTTTCGCCCGACCACACATCAGTAGTGATATTACTACTTCTTTGTGATCATTCTTTGTGACTTTAAAGTAGAATACAACTTAAGCCGGTGCTAGGTGGCTAGAGAATTGTTGCACCTTATATTATCTCTCATGAACAGACTCAAGAACACCGAGTCTGCTACGTTTGACTCTTGTTTGTGTTTGTTGCTTCCAAGAGGTGCCATTTTCAGTATTAATTTTATTGTTGGTCTATTTTTTTTCTTTAAAAAATGAAAACACATAGTTTTTAATACAATCATTCGAGTAACCATTATTTAATTTGTTGCTGATAAAGTAAGCCTCTCAATATGTATTGAATATCATAGTTTTATGTAGATGAAAATTGATGAAAAATGCTAACATTCAATAAATTATTTACAAAGATAACTAGTAGCGCTCAGCTTGCATTCATAATCAAAGTGCTGAAGGCACTGATGGGCGGTGCTTTTTGTAAGTGTTGGAATGGATGGGAAATGGAAGTGCTGTAAATGTAACTTCCATGGTTTGTTTTTTACATTCAGTGATGTTTCAGATGATTGATATTCATTACCAATTTCATATTTAAACATATTTTAGCTAACTCATATGGCCCGAATTAGCTTCCGTAGATTTGTTTCTGAGCAAGCTCTTCAGCGAGGCATAGTATATTATACAGAGTGGAGTCTTGGTGTGGAGTCTTGGAGTGGAGTGGAGTGGAGTGAATAATTGGAGTGACCTTGGAGTCACATTTTGGAGTGACCTTGGAGTCACATTTGGAGTGACTATTTTGGATAATTATCAATTTAATATTTTTGAATGACCCTCACAAGATGCACAGTTCATAAGTTACTCAGTGCAGCTGCATTGTCCCATGAGACATGTGCTAACCTTAATGTGAGGGACAGACCATCTAAAAACAACATAAATGGACACGGATACCCAAACATTAACCCCAGTATTGAAGCATTATGACCCTTTGACCTGACATAAGCTAGTCCCGAGTGACCAACTAATCTTAGGTCAGGACACTGACATCCAGTGTCAGGGGTATACAGGGTTCCAATATGTCCAATATGTCAGTCATACCACAGAGACTGAAAACAAAAAAGCATTAAAGTTTATGGGAACTTAGAGCTCTCTCAGCCTAACTGTTCCACAAACATGGATTATTTTAGAACATGTAGTAACAGTGCCCAAGTTAAAATTAGTTATGCAGTTTTGGAATGAGTTGTTGAAATTGGGTAGCTTAATAGACACATGCATTTTAAAGAATTATTCAATCAATAAATAAGTGTATGTGCAAATGAAGTAACCCATGTAAATGTATTAGTTTCTAAAAAGTTACTAATTGTAAGAGAAATTAAGACTTGAAAAAATTAAAAAATTGACTCCAAAATATTCACTCCAAATTTGACTACAAGATCACTCCAATTATTCACTCCACTCCACTTCAAGACTCCACACCAAGACTCCACTCTATATAATATACTATGCCCTTCAGCAGCACTGACTGTTCTATTTTTAGTAACATGATACACTTTCTATTGTGTGCTTGTAGCACGATTATAACTGTTATAACCTTTTAAACAGATGATAAAAAGTTGACTTAGTGAAATTTTGATAAAATAGGTATGTATGACCTAAATAAGTAATAAATTGCCTTTACTGAGTCGCCATGCGTCAGCATGGCTGACTCTATGGAATCGTGTATATATGTTTATAGTGCAATTTCTGAATAGGGAGTTTTTGAAACGGGTGAGACGCTTTACCGTTGTAAGTTATGTAGTCCCTTTTAACTGCTTCAAATACAACTTAATTTGATAAGGTGACTGACATGAACGTTATGTATACCGAGTAATATAACTACTGATTGTGAAATAATGAAATAATTATAATTGTATACAGTATAAACATGTCTTTGTTGTAGGTTTACCGAAATATTATGCGCATTAATACACCAAAAAAATCGGATTGGGTGCTTTACGCACTTCGAGAATGTTGTTCCTTTAACTGCATCAAGTATAACTTAATTTCATAAGGTGACTGACATGAACGTTATATATACCGAATAATATAACTACTGATTGTGAACAATTGTCATTGTATACAGTATATACGTGTCTTTTTCGAAAAAGGAACTGAAATACTATGCGCAATTATACACGCACATATATATATATATCTCGATCGAAATGACGTCAGTATGATATATTTCATGAATGGAGTTACCCGGATTTGCCGCTCATTACGTGTGACCCAGATAACAAATTGGGAACTAAATGTTCGTAAATATTGTAGTTATTGCATACACGTGATACCTCACGGCGTGAGATGAAATCTCACGGAATTCTAAGCCTCCTCCCGGCCCCACGGAATTGTGTGAAAAACTCCCGTAAAATTGCTAAAATCGATTTTTCGAATTTCCTTTGTTTGGTATGTTAGCAGATTTATCAAGGCGTTGTTGCTTCTAAAAATAGAATGAATTCAAGAACGACAACTCCTACAAAATTTCGTACTTCGTACTCAATTAGATTCGTACTATTGTACATTGTACTCAATTTGATTCATACTATCGGTTATTTTCCAGAGGGGAAGTTATTAGGTAGCCAACCGTGCAGCCGTCTTTTGCACGGCCGTTTTTGAAAAATCGCGGCCAATATTTGGTGGTGTGGGTGGGGTAAAAAAAACAAAAAACTCTTACATTCTCAATATTTAAAAACCTTTAACCTCATCAAGAAGATAGACACTGTTCAATCTTGGCGACTCTCAGGACCTTCAGTCCTTTGATTCTGAACATGGCTTCTTATTAAGGGCATCAAATTAAAGGCATGCATGAAAGACTATTTCTTCTAGCGTAGTGTTGCATAGTGTTGTGCTGTTAGGTTTGTCACATTCCAAGAATGCCATTGAAAACCACCATTATACCTCTGACGGTGCTTTCGCACCGCCAAAAATAAAAGGAAGGATGAAATCCAAGCGGCCTTTTTGCCACTGATCGTTCCAAGGCGGTATCTCTATTGTCAAAAAAGAAGAAAACAGCAAAAAAAACAACCCAGCAAAAACAAACAAAAACAATTCAGATGCAATATAACATTATTTACGAAATATATGAATACAGCTGATTAGTCACTACACATACATAATATAAAAGTTATGTGAGACTGTCATTTAGAACTGATGCTTTTATTATATCTCTATATAAATCCGTAGAGTTATACCTAAAACCAAAATAATTCCAGTAAGTGCTGATAATAATTGTTAAAAACTGTGTGTAATTTAAAAATGATGGTATGTTTAATTTTAAGACAAAAATATAAAAGTTGAATTAAAAGTATCGATTTTATAGAAATATTATGATTAAACTGATCATAGGACATTTTGTTCGTTTTGTACGCGACGATTTTTATAAATTATCAAAAATAAATATTGTATGCATATTCTGGAAGACAAAACGATGAATAGTTAATGTTACCGTATATCACATAACATATAAAGGTTGTTTCCGTTGTGATGCATCTCAAGGTGTCAACTTGTAATATAGAACAGTAAGCCTGCACTTAGATTAAATCGTGCCAACATACTTACAGACGACAGTAAGGTGGCACCCAGATTTAACCAATCCCTGGTTTTGTGTTCCGTGAAGCTTTATCATATAAACGCCAGTGTCTTCAGCGCTCGTTGTAGGAATAACAATGGAAGCAACTGTATCTACATAGTGCATCCGGAACCTTTGTCCGTCACCTTCACTGATTTCGTTTGTGTCTTTGTACCTAGAATGTCAAACTTTTATTCTGTATTACTATTCGTCAATTAAATCAAGTTTCTGTAGTATCTAAGTCCAACTAATATAGTATTTCAAGTAAAAATACTCAAAGTAGATAATAAATGCAAAATTGTGATAGAATTACGTGACATTACCTACGGTGCCATTGCGTTTGGGTGCTGTGGTTTCTATAGGACACATTTTTCTCATGTTTTAACCAACACACAAAAACATGAACTCATTACTATTTGATATCACATTTTGGTTCACCTATGTCAACTTTGCAGCTAAGAGTAACGTCATTTTCAGTAACAGCAATAACATCCGTTACTAGATGCTCCAGAATCTTTGGGTTCCTTGGTTGAACAATCTTGTCTGAAATGTATAAACGTAAGTAAAGTAAATCGTTTATTATAGTGGCATGTACATAACGTATATAAATACAACGTAGTAATGTATAGAGCACCCGGCCCAATGGGATTATATACTAGAAAGAAAACGAAACGCATAATGGGTATTTTCGCTATATATTGTATGTTTAATAAGCTACTGCTAATCGAATGGTACAGGGCGACATTAGGCCTGCCCTTTCAGAAAGAAGGTTTAAACAGCATCGAGCACACCAATGGTTACCCCATTAAAGTTTCATTATCGACAGAATGCGCATTTGGCTCAAGCAGGTGAGCAAACGTAGGCTTTAAATGTTGCAGTATCTATGATGATGCCTACCTAAAGCCCATTGGGACGGTGGCGTTTGATGTTTGTCTGTGATCTTTCTTGTCGTGCCCTTAATGGTTTATTCTCTTGTTGCTCTGGCTTCTGTCAAGTCATTGAGTACCTTCATTGTGGCTTTCTAGGCTATTGTTTTTTGTATTATATTTACACGAGCATATTTGTGTTTTACTTATATTGCCTATTGATGCTGCCTTGTTGGTTAGATATTAGATCATGGCGGGGATTTCTTTATTTACACTGTCCTGTTTTAATGGGATGTCAGTAGGGTAAGTGTGAGGTTTGGTGCACCCTAGATCCGGTTTAAACCCCCAGTGGCCTTTGTTGCCACTGACCGTTCCAAGGCGGTAGCCCTATTGTCAACCCTTTTGTGTTTGTGATGTCGTTTGCATTTTTTATTATGTTTGCCTTCTCGTTTGTCTGTTTGCGTGTTTGTTTTTGTGTTTTGTGGTTGACTGTCGTCCTTGAATGCTGCTTTCCCTGTCCGATGTTTTTGTCTTTCTTCTTAACATTAGACACAATACTGAAATGGCTTGACTTTTCAAGCGAAACTGCAACATTTATGAATTTCGTGTAACAAAGTATACTTTGACTGAAACTACTACATGACAGAGTTGTCATTTTTGTAATTAGTTGTAGTCCGTTTTTCTGCAAAGCATGTTGATATATATCTGGAATATTACGTAGAATTAGGTATATATAATAGTGTAGTATAGGAAATTTTTTGATTATGCGTTTCTTTGATTATGCGTTTCTTTTTCCTTTCAGTATATGTCACTATGAATAATAATTACATACAACTACATGGTTTATATGAAAATAAAAATGTATCGACTTAATGGTACTATACATTTGACGGATATTACACCTTATTTAAGTACCTTTATACATATAATGTCTACTTATGAGGAATATTTTATCAAGTGTTTTTATAATATAAATAATAACTCAACATTCAAGAGTTCAGTCGATACTAAAAAGAACTTTACCTTAAAATGTTTTCTCCCTAAGAACCATTGCACATATCCCGACATTTATGTTTTTATTTTACGTTTCGTCCTTCGTCTGTCTATCCGTCTGTCTGTCCATCCTTACGCCAAAAAATTCTTTGAACGACATCTCTTCAGTAACCGCTTAGTCAGTTTTGACATTACATGGACAACCTGAGGTCGATGTTTTTCAAATTGTTAAAATAAGGTCAGTGCGACATCCCAGATGGCCGCCATTACTTATCGGTGGTACATTTTCAATTTCTTTTGTTTTCTTACTTAATTTTGGATTCGGTGGTTCCACTACTCCGGCCGATAAAAGGCTCTGGGTATTGTTTAACCACTCATAGGATATGTTGTCTGCTTTTTATACGCAGGCTTCATAAACGCTGCTCCCAACTTAATTCCATTATGTTTATTTCGCTCTTCATTTTATTAGATACTGGGACCATACGCCGTACGACATGGGGAATACGTTAAAGAAGGATAACTCCATGTCCACCGCCATATGCATGCCAACTTCGGGATGGTTAACATTTTGTGCTGCTGATTTTATGAATATTGAGTTCTGCTCAACCCGGGGCTAGAGGGCGTGAGCGGTAGCTAGCATATTTCACTACCACTCATGAACAGTCTCAATCAAACCGAGACTGCAATATTTCGTATGTGTCGTGCTCGGCCGTTTCCAAAGGTCCATTATCATACTCTTTCTTAAATAATCGAAACCCTAACCAGTTTTCTTCTCAAGGACCATCAACAGTTTTTTCTTTATTAATGATAGGCAACCCTTGCAATATCACGTTTGTTCAAATGAAATCCCCAGGGTAAAAAAATGCTGCGTCCCGGGTGTCCAAAGTTTGTATATATAGATGATGCATGTTCTGCATAGACTAATATTGTAAAAAACTTGTAAAGTCGTCTTCATTGAAACCACAAGGCTAAGAGCTCCCATATAGTGTATGTAGCATAGTATATGCAGCTGGGAAAATAATCAACAATCGTGTTGACAAATAGTCGAAACAGGTGGTGAGATAGGCGTTATTACATGGGCTGTTGAGGTATGTACAAATATTGTATGCATTTTATTATGCACAACTGTAAAACTCAGGTAGCCATCTTTTATTGTAATGTTGTTGTACTTTCGGTGCAATACATTTTACGTTTAAATTTAACGATTACGTTTGAGCAAGCAGATAAAGCTGACATATTACATTATCTATATTGGAGTACTAATACTATAGATTTAATATAATGTAAGATTGAATATCGAACCAGATTTTAAATTATAGGATGACGTTTTATATTAGATGCGTTTGTTTAACGTTTAACGTTGAGAGGAAATATTTGTCTAAATTCTAATATATACGAATAGTATTATAATTTCAATATATATCGACATTGATAACATTACTAAATGAGAATGGTTCAAATGTATTTTAAATAATGTGTGGTTTGTGTAACGACGACTGCATACGACTTTTTTCTCAGCCCACGGAGAGATATATTGGTTTAGCCGCAATAGCTTTTTCATAATTGGCGCATAAATGTCTGCCTGAAAGGTCATAATTAACTTAAGCATTCAATACTATTGACTTAATGACTGTGGACTATTTTTACACATGTGGAATCCATTTAAATAAAAAAGAGTTTGTACATCTTAACAGTCAAAGAATAAAGTCAGTGTTTGTTTTAAAAATCTTAAAAAAATGTGTTCATAGGAAAAATATGAAAACACTGTCCTTAATAATAAGAGTAAAAGAAAGCTTTTACGGAAAATACTAAACCGATATTGACTCAGGATAATTAAATATTCTTCCAATGCCATTCGCATCCATCGATCGACGCATGCAGTATTTAACGTTTGAAGTATTGAATATGTAAAATGGACTAAACCAATAACAGCAATTGATATTGTATTGAAACTCCAAAAAGAGTTAAACATAAAGTAAAGGTATGTTTGGGACGGTGAATCGAAGGCTCTGATCTGAGTCGACTCTTAAATTGCAATTAAACGGTGTGGAAACAACAGTTTATATAGATATGTTCTACCTTTAACTTCAACATCGAATTCAGCAATCAAAGTTCCGTCAGATCCCTTTGCCTCTACCATGTAGCGGCCTGTGTCTTCCCTTGTCGCATGCGTGATCGTCAGTTTGGCCAATATTGTCTTCCCCTTTTTCATTGCAATTGTTTTTCCATCAGATGTTTTGATTGGCGAATTATTAAACTTCCAGAAAACTGTTGCATTTGGCATGCCAATTACATTGACAGGAATGGAAAGCATCTCGCCGCATGTTCGTATCTCTGTGAGCCCAGGTTGAGGTTTGCCGATTGCGGTTGGACTTGCTATAAATAAGGAAACAGATAATAGTTTGTTTTTTAAACACACGTTAAGTTATTAGAAGACAGCAGAAACAAAACAGTTTGTTTTCATTTAGAACAAGATGACTGCGACAGTTTTCGGTAACGATATAAACAAGAGGCCCAAGTGGGCCTTTAGACGCTCTACTGGTATGATATGATTCAAAAACATAAACATGATAGAGGCCAACCCAAGAAACATGTTTCCTATATATAACTCTATGTAAACTTTGGGTTATCGTGGCGGCCATTTTGAATATTTGACGACAACGAAAAACACACACTTGATAGAGGCCAACAACAGGAACATGTATATTATATTTAACTAGAATGGAATAAGTGGTAATATGTCGTTTGATAAATGTCCTTAAATTTGACCTAAGTTTAGCCATGCCTTAAATTTGACCTAAGTTTAGCCATGGTGGCCATCATGGATGACTGGAGGCCCCAAAAACACAAATATGAGGGGGGACTAACCCAAAGATCATTGTGATTAAAGGGAATGTAGCGACAAGGCCAAACAAGCTCTATTATTGAGAGTTCTGAACAAATTGGAAAAAGGTGAAAGAATTATCAAAATCGGATGTTAAATAAAAAAGATATGACCATTTAAAGATTGTTCTAAAACGAATATGGGAGCCGCCATTTTTGGAACTATGATGTTATAGTTCTATATTACCATATATGGAATATTGATATAATATCATTTAAAACAAAGAAAATCACTGCAAATGAATGCATTTTTTACTGGTCATATAAAGCATTATTGCCATTAAGTATTACATATTTTTCATACAGTTGCTGTCATTTTTTCCCTATAAATCAGTAAATTTTCTTATTTATAAATATTCAATATATGGTCATTTAGAATCGTGATGTCATAGCTCTCAAAATGGCGGCTTCCATATCCGTTTCAACTGAAACTTCAAATGATCATATATTCTTTGTTTATCATCCGATTTTGATAATTCTTTCACCCTTATTCAAGTTTTTCAGAACTCTCAATAATACAGATGTTTTGCTGTGTCGCTACATTCTCTTTAAGTTTCATCAAAATCCTTCAAGCGGTTTCAGAGAAGATGTCATTTATAACGTTTTCTTATATAACTCTATGTAAACTTTGGGTCGCTGTGGCGGCCATTTTGATTATTCGACGATATCGAAAAAACACAAACTTGATAGAGGCTAACCCAAGGACCATGTTCATGATATTTCACCAGAATGGAATAAGTGGTTTCGGAGGAGAAATTGTTTGAAATTTCCTTAAATTTGACCTAATTTTAGCCATGGCGGCCACCTTGGATGACTGACAGCCGCGAAAAACATAATGCTGAGGGGGACTATCCTAAAGATCATTGTAATGAAGTTTCATCAAAATCCTTCAAGCGGTTTAAAAGATGTCATTTTTAGCCTTTTCCTGTATAACACTATGTAAACTTTGAGTCGCCGTGGCGGTCATTTTGATTATTCGACGATAACGAAAAACACAAACTTGATAGAGGCTAACCCAAGGAACATGTTTATGGTATTTCACAATAATGGAATAAGTGGTTTCGGAGGAGATGTCGTTTGAAAATTCCTTAAATTTGACCTAGTTTTAGCCATGGCGGCCATGTTGGATGACTGACAAATCTGAGAGGGGCCCTCCCAAGTAACATTGGGATGAAGTTTCATCAAAATCCTTCAAGAGGTTTCAGAGGACAGACGGACGGACAGACTGACAGACGGACGACGGACGGAAAGCAATCCCATAAGCTCGCCTGGCCTTTGGCCAGTATAGCTAAAAATGAAAATAATACTAAGAACATTATTTAAATTAGATATCGGCTCTTGTCATGCATTATATGTACTACTTCGTACCTATATTCCCATGTGCAAAGAAAGGCTGTGTGTAACATGGCAAATTACTTTGAGCGAGGAGAGATGCAACACTCAGATTGATTTAACTGTGCCAAACTAATGGCAGATACAATAAAGTGTGTATACAGAGTTAATAGTTCAGCACGCAAGACTGCACTCGGATTGAATTATGCCAACATTCGTACATACTTACGGAGAACAGTAAGGTTACAAGTAGATTTACACGATTCCTGTTTTTTTGTTGCTAGAAATTTGACTATATATACGCCGTTGTCTTCGGAGGTCGCCGAAAGAATATCAATGGAAGCAACGTTATCTTTAAATACTATGCTGTACTTCTGTCCTTTACAGATTTCCATGTCCTTGTGGTACCTAGTATGAGATTCAATGTGGTCTGAATAGCTTTATAGATAGTGAAAGTCAAATTAAATTTCTTTATTTTTGCAGCCCAACAAATATAGCTGTTGACGTTTAAATACTCATAATAGATAATATCTAAATAAAGCGACCTTAATCAAAACATAGAAACACGTTACAATTCAAATGACATCTAGTTTCCATTCTCTCGTATACATTTATATTTTATATTCTATGTGTTTCTTACCTTCTGTTACTCACGAATGAAACACGTAACTCAACAACTGTAATACATTAAGCTACAGTCCCATTACTGAATGTGCATTCCTCTTTCTGGTCGTGCCTTTATTTGTAATTGCATGTTCACCAACGTGTATGTATGCGATTGAACGAAATATTCAGTATTGCGTTATAGACATCGAGTAGTATACGTTGTGCCCCTACATTGTTAGCACACGAGTTTTCTAGAAAAAAAGCTCATGCTCGAACACACAACCTGATCATAAGATCTACTGAGGCCTCTTAATAACTTGATATAAAGCGTATTAAATAGTATAATTTATTTTACAAAAATAATGAAAATATTTTGTAAAATAAATTATACTAACAGATTTGAACCCTCCTCATTATGAATCAGTATAAAGTCTATCATGTCGCATATTAAAGAAAACTTGAACATGCCCGATGTCAATTTGTTATCAAATGAAGAAAAAAAAAGGTTGTATCGAGTTTATTAATTAACGAGTTTGTGTTTGCGAATATTAGAAATGTAACATAATATCAATAAATATCGATGGTGTATTGATTATTATCATGCCTTGAAGTAGCTATTACCACCAAAGTCGCCTGAGATCGAATTTCGCCCGGAATGTTTTATGAAATATGTTCGAAAGCTATATTTATCGTGTTGCCATTATGAAGGCTAGATATAAATACGATATTAAATTATTCATGCCGATATTTTGTATTTTCTTCGAACTGAAAATACTACACACGTGACTAACTCATATTCACACACGGGACTATTTCATATTGATGAGTTGGTATCATTTAAAACATAATTATAATCACCTTCATCGTGACAAAATTCAATTTCCTAAATATGTCTGCATAGGACATAGAGAAGAGCACAGATACTAACAAATTGCAGTTCCGTGAACCAACAAGTATTCCACAAAGAATATTTGAATATGTGAATAGGTGGAAGTTCAGGAACTTATTAAATACTGTACTGTTTGGCGACTCCATACTTTCAAATATTGTTGAAACGGTCTAGACAATCATACTGTCCTATACATTGTTTTAGATTCTATAAGGATCTGCAAGCATGTGAAACTAGACCTGCTACATCTGGGTGCTTGGAACATAACCTAATCAACTGAATTGAACTGGATTTTATAGTCGCACCAACAGCTAAGGTCACATGGCGACGTTCCAGCTTCCATTAGTGGAGGAAGACCCCAAGTGCCCCTCCGGACAATTTTCGTGCACGGGTGGGCACCTCGGTAGAACCACCGACGTTCCGCAAGCCAGCTGGATAGCTTCCTCATATAAAGATTCCTAGGCTCAGCTCATGAGGGATCGAACCCACAGTGGTGAAGGGCAAATAACTTCAAGTCAGAGACTCTAACCACTTGGCCAAAGACACCCTCTGACCTAATCAAAGTAGTTATGTCTTCCACACAAATTCTGCTTTAGTTGTTTAATTCCCTTTTATACTACTTCACATATGCTCATACGCTGTTCTACCTGTTTTTCTTCTATAATCAGTTTAAATTGAATAATTAAATAATTACTTTATAAAATCGTTCACCTTTTTTTTAAAATATTATATCACTTCATGAATTAGTTGTATAACATTATTTAAACATAATAAAGCTTAACTTTACCGATGTTTTATCGTTACAATGTTCAATCCTTGGATACGATTTAATTTTTCGTGCTGAAACCTTTGTTTCAAATGTATATGAGCCGAAACACGCGAAAACGACCCTTCAGAGAATTTTTTTACATTTTATGTTTTATGAAACACTGTTATTTTCTCTTTAAAAACCTCTTTATTTGATGTTGATATCTTAATTAAAAATGATTTTATCTCAATTTGAAAGTTAAAGATCGTACTCACCATTAATTTTGATGTTGACGTCGGCGTCTTGGACGACGTCGTTGATTAAATAATAACAAAAAACATAAACAATTATCATTTTCTATAGCATCAACTATTTATATTAAGAAAACATATTCTCTATGATATAATAATTAGGTAAAACACGGAAGTGACGAGAAATTTTATTAGTAATTAATTGATTACCGGCCGACGTCATAAATTGTTACTTCATGACGTTATCGTCTTAACGTCCGAAGGGACGTTTTCGTGTGTTGCGGCTCATATATTTCAGGTAATGTTGTAAATGTAAACCAAAACGTTACCATTTGATATCACATACTGGTTCACCTACGTCAACTTTACAGCTCAGAGTAACGTTTTCTTTAGTAACAGCAATAGTATCCTTTACTAGAGGCTCCAGAATCGTGGGTACTGAAAACATTCATTTGATATAGATACAGACATGTGTTTTTCATACCGAAGGCGAGCTTCGGGTAAAATAAAATAGTCTTGTTAATTCAGAATGGTTTCTGCGTATTTTAGAATACATATAACGAAACAAGTGGATTTTGCAACCTACTGCTGGATTTGAACAACATATATATATTAATAAGCACATTGAGTTTAATAGCTATATACATTTAACTGGCAGTTCACAAGTTGCATGTTGTTACTGTAAAAAAGAGTATGATAATGGACCTTTGGAAACGGCCGAGCACGACACATACGAAATAAATAGTTTATGGTTCCAAATGTACGTGTTTTTTGCGTAAATTGCATCGCATATTTAATAACACCAGTCACCTAACTGTATTTTTTTCTAAGGTAATGCTAGGTTATTTGAATTAACACAGAAAATGTTGAGTTTTTTTTTTTAAACATCGATAAAGAAGCGTTAAGAGTGTCATTACATGGAAGTTGTCAACAACTAGAATTAAGCATGTAGCTGGCGTTGTTTAGGTACCTTTAAGACAAACTTAGTATTTTGACTGTTAACTGTTATACGTATGTTCGAAGTTCACCGTCATATGCATAACATCTTCTGGATGGTTCAAATTTCTGTACTATTGACTTTTTAAATATTGAATTCAGCTCAACCAGGCTAGAGGGTGTGAACGGTAGCATGCATTTTTCACTACTGTTCATAAACAGTTTAAATCAAACCGAAACTTTAATATTCCGTTGTCGTGTTCGGCGATTTCAAAACGTCTCATTTCATACTCTTTTCATAATCTCTGCTCCCAACTAAATTCAATTTTGTTTATTTAGCCCAATGTTTTCTTGTTTAGGGCATATGCCGCTGGCATTGGAATGGTGTGAAAAGTACATAATACTTTTGTATTTGAAAAATTATGCTTGCCTCCAAGTTCCACTCTAGTGTACACTTTTTTTCGTGTACCGCCTAAGTATGGTTATCCAGAGTGATTTGGTTTAAACATATTTTATTTCACCTGTTTTTACAACATAATATGTGTACACAGTAGAAGATGAATGATTAGAACGAAAGTAAAACACGTATGATTGCTCTTCTCCTACATTACGCTTAATTCCATTAAGCGATGGAAAAGCCTATTAGCAGGTTTTAAATATTGATTATGGATCTGATAATGCTCACTAGAATGCGTTTAAATTGCGGTTCCCTCAACAACGACCTGTTTTCAAAAATTATTGTCGATTCACCATAGTGTACCTGTGGACTCGTAGAAAACGCTGAACACTTCATTTTTTAACTGAAATAAGTACACCGATATAAGAAATGTATTGCTTAATTCAATTCCCCGTCTACCAACACAACACTGAAAACATTTCTCTTTGGAGACGAAACAAATGTATCCTACGACACGAACATTCTTATCTTTTGCGCAGTACATAAATATATAACAAAAAACTCAAAACGATTTATCCAGTAGTTCGTTTCATTCACTATTTTGTTGTATTTTCCAAAACGACCCCTTCCGTGTGTCAATCCCCATTTACCCCCCATTTCAAGCAACGATTTAAATTTAAATTGCATTCTCTTCTACTTGATTTAACATTCCAAGTTGTTCTATTTTTTCTTTCATTTTGAATGCTTTATTACTCTACTATCTAATGTTTCTTTCATTTAATTAAATAAGCTATTCCGGAAATCACTCTCGATAACCATACTTAGGCGGTACACGACAGTTTCTAAAAGTGTACACTAAAGTGAAACTTGGAGGCAAGCATACGTTTTAAAATTCAACAATATTATGCATTTTTCTTCCTAATTTCAATCTGAAATTGGTAGAATTGCAATTAAGAATTTGTATTCTTGTAACAGATACAAAAATGTAAATGAATAACGAAGTTCAACATAAAATCTAAAACAGCAACATATACGAGTACTTAAAACTATCTAACTGTGTGTCTTCCTATTGTCAACCCTTTTGTGTTTGTGATGTCGTTTGCATTTTTTATTACTTTTGTCTTTTCGTTTGTCTGTTTGCGTGTTTGTTTTTGTGTTTTGTGGTTGACTGTCGTCCTTGAATGCTGCTTTCCCTGTCCGATATTTTTATCCTTTTTTGCTATAACTTGCAAAGTTTGAAACTCTGAAACTAAAAATAAAACAACTTTTCTTATTTAAAAGAACAAAAATATATAGAAATGGTCTACATCTAAAACACATCAAACCTCCTCAATTATACATAACGCGCCGTACAGTAATTTTGTCAAATATGTGTAATGCACCGTACAGATTTTGGTTTTGGTCCAGTAGCAAATTTGAAATGGTAACACACCGTACAGCCTAATATTTTTGAATCAGGGTTTTGCTTATTCATTGCATAGTTTACAAGAAATTAGTTATCTGATCATTTAGATATCATCACTATGTAAGTAATACACGTTATTTCGCTTCGATCCGTGAAGAAACAAGCCAGTAATTGTTCAAAACAAGAGGGACTTCTCGCTTCGATTGCAGATCGACAAAATTAACATGCTGCAGCGACGATTTTTCAAAAAGTAGTAAATCATTTAATACATACTATTCAGGCGAGTGAAAAGGAATACGTTTTCTGTCGAATTAAGTTTGTAATGAGTAAAATGTAAAGCACTTACATTTCGGATGTTGATGTGTCCGCCATCTTGGAAATAACAAAATCGGCTAGCTGTACAGTAGCCGTACATGTTACAAGACAGTGAATATACGCTGCCATCCAAAATAGGGCGGAGATAGCTAAGTGCTGGCGTCATGTTAATTTAGACAATAACACTATATGGATTTGCCAAGACGTTTATGAAGCACTTGTATTCAAATGAGTTAATATTTGCTTCAGGTATGTACTACTGTTTATAAGCAAATTGTTGGTATCTCAGTTGGTAATAATTATTAACCTTTTGTTACATATTTGTTTTTGTATTACTATGAAAGAGATTTCATGTTGAATATTTCACCAGATACTCAGGCAGATGTCATTTGTTTTTCAATATGTAGTGATATGTAGCTAATGATCTACTCAGTCAGTTACCACTTTCTTTTTCATTTTTAAGAACAATTCTGCATCAAGATCTATCCCAACATGACTTCTATGTCGACTTCATTTACTAACTTCATAAGATCCTTGGTCATGATCACTTTCATACAGACTTTATTAAAGGTATTTTAAACAATGTTCAGTTGTTGACCCATTTTCAGATTATCCCTATGCTTTCTTCTTTGATTGAAATACTCTGGATCCTATGATGTCGTTTTCCTATTGATAGGGATGGTAGAGTTTAATGCTTGTCGTTTTTATTGTCTTGTGTGCCTTAAACGGTTTACTTATTGTTGATCTGTCTTCTGCCAAGTCAGTGAGTACATGCTTTTGGATTTATTGGCTGTTGTTGATTATATCCATCTATATTTGTTTGACTTATATTGCATATTAATGCTGAGTAGTTGTATTTAAATTTACCGAAACAATCACACGTCAATATTTACATCAATATCGACCGACTATATATCCGCTTCAACGTGAAACGGATGCATCTGACTGGTGAACCACGCCCGCCTCTTCCCCAGGGAAACATGTCTAACACTAACAAATATGGAGCATCCGCAGACTATATTATCATGTTTTTTCTTTTAGCAATGTTATTTGATATTACTTTAAGTTCAGTTGGTTATCAATCCATTCGTTACCCAAGAGCACCCTGAGAGGGCAATTCGACAGGGTATTGTCGATGGTGCGCAATCCACTTTGTCTTGTTTAAGATGCCACACCTTCTTTAGGTTTCTTTTGTATGACTAAAGGGTATATGAAAGAATAACTATGTTACTTACCTCTATGTTTCCGTTCCTCACAAAACTTAATGAACATAAACAGATGAGTTGGGATCCTGCATACATCGTTTAGTATACCGTATGCTGCCTTTTTCGTGGCCTTTTGGTTGCTTCTTGCACAAACCGATAACGCGTAGAGTAACGAATCCTGTCCTTGATTACATCTTTCTGTGCTAACGGTTCGTATGACTTTAACAGCGTCTACACCTTGCTTATTGGCTATTAACCTGTTAGTTAAATGTTCAGTAAACTTTATGCAAAACGTTGAGTCCAGGGGTGGGCCAAATTTAACCTAAGATCACCTTTATAATTTTACAAAAGTGTTAGAGAATCAGAAGCTAATGGTACATGAAATATATCATAGTCCTAGGTTGTGAGGTTTCTGATATGACCAAACTTTTCCACAGGGTTACCATTTGAACAAACTCGAAGACCATATGTTTATGTTACAGCATAAAACAATACTAGAACTCTAACATTTGTAATTTCAGATTACATCCCAGTGAGAATGACAGTGGATATTGTCAACTTGAGGAAAATAATATCAAACTTGGCGATGCCGAGGTCGATATTCATTTTTCGAAGGTTGACAATATCCACTGTCACCCTACCTGGGATGAACTATTTGTTTTACTAAACCGAATAATTTGAATTTTTGGTGAAATTAAAATATGAAAGAAAAAATATAAAAATAAAAATAAAGGTAAACAAATAAAAATTAAGGATTCTGTTTTAAACAGTTTGGTTTAAGTAACAATTTATGGTCACGAAAACAAGATTCATATCTATAAAACAATTATTACAAATTATATCAACATTTTAACAATATAAATGGCATCATATTGTATCCATATCACAGATATTTAATAAAGCGTTCACCGATACATGTGCGCAGTTGTGACGTCACAATCATGAAAGAGTACCTTTTTTGACCACTCAGCGTCATAATCGGGAAATTTTATTCAGGAGTGTCAACGTGAGGTATAATACTATTTTATGTTAAACTATGACAAACTGAAAAAAACAATATGAACAAACTTTGTAGAGCATCATACCCTTATGATGCTTGCAGCTGTGGTTTCAAATGTCTTCCCCTCTTAATTATGCGTGGGCTCAAACTTGAACGCAGAGTTTCATTTGAGTTGAATTTGAACTGGGTTTTTATGGCGCACCAACACAAAAAGGTTACAGATTGCTAACAAAAATGAACAATATGCTCATGTATTGCAGAGCAATACACGTCACCGTCCGGGCATTTTTAAGTAACAGTGACCTTGACCAAAATAAATGCTATTCCAAACTTGCTTTTCATATAAGCCACCTACACACAAAGTTTCAGGCCAATATCTCATTCCTATGTAAAGTTAATGAGCAGAAACAGTTGTTTTATTTTTAGTAACAGTGAATTTGACCTTAAAACCAGCGAACCCAAATGCAATCCCAAGCTTCCTTTTCATATAAGCTACCTACCCATAAAGTGTCATTACAATATCTCATTGCTAAGAAAAGTTATTAAGCGGAAACACTTTTTCTAGTTTTAGTAATAGTAACCTTGATCTTAGTCGTATTACTGCTATAAGAAACTACTTGGCTAAATTAAATTTTGCTCTTCGACCCAGCAATAGAAAAACCCTTTACGCCCTGTTACGATATCACTAATCTAAAAGCACAGTAAAGGACTTAGACTCATTTATGATCTGTTATTTACAAAAAAACATTTACCCCAAGTCATTAATACAATGGAAAATAAAGTTATAACTGCACCTAATTAAATTTGAATCAATATATGCAATACCGTTCAAAATAACGAAAAAACCTAAACTACTTTGGTTACAACATAGAATCAACCACAGAATTCTGGAAACTAACTTATTTATTGACTGAAATGAATATTATAGATAACAATGTTTGCAGCTTTTGCAATATTTTACCTGAAACCATTCATCACCTATTTTGGAATTGTGAAGTTGTAAAACAGTTTTGGGTAGACCTTGCAGAATACATCAGGCATAAATGTAATGCAACACTGACACTTTGGTCAGAAACAGATATTCTATTTAGAAATAATAAAATTGATATCATTTTAAGCAAAATACTCCTGCATTCCAAATGTTTCATTTATCAACAACAAATGCAAAAACACATCCCATTGTTAATTATTTTTAAAAAACAAATTATATCTTTATACAAAGTGGAAAAGTGGATAGCATATACACATTTAAAACTTGCACGAATTGAAGCCATGTGGAGTCGATATATAAACATTGGTAAAATAGGCCTATAGATACAGACATTTGATTTTACTAAACCTCAATGAAATACTCCAAAATGCAGGGACACCACAGCAATCGACATAGTAAAACACTATTGTCTACTTCTCAACCTTTTTCTTTACAATTTTCTCCCTTTTTAAATATATATATTTAAGTTCTAGAAAATATGTTGTATTAAACTTTTTTCTTTTTTTCCAAACAGAAAGTAATCCATACATATCCTTACAATTAATACAACATAATCATAGACATACCAAATGGCTACAATACCCTAGAAAAATCCTATGTGCATCTATGTGTAAATAATATGTGTATGCGGGTGAGTGTGGTATATATATCAGAATGTATCTGCAATAATGTGTATATATTAGAGAAAATACTGGTACATGTATATATATATATATAGGAAATACAAAATGGCGCATACATAAAATTAAGCTGATACATGTATATAAATGAAATATATAATAATGCATATTTGATAATATATTGCTGCAGGTCTATCTCCAGTAATCTGCTTGCATAGTAACATCATATTATTATTATTATATTTATATCTAAAATAAGATACTTGGTACATTTGGAAATCATTTGACACAATACGAAAAAAAGATGATATCGGTAAATAATATCAATATGTGAAAATTTATATATATATGTTCTGTATGAATATGTTATGGAAGCTTCAGAACAAAATAATACAAAAAAAATAGTAACCTTAACCTTGACCCAGTGACCCCAAATGCAATCACAATCTATATCATCTACCTACCCATAATGTTTAATTACAATAGCTCATTCCTAACTAAAGTTAATGAGCAGAAACTGTTTTTTATTTTTTAGTAACAGTGACCTTGACCTTGACCCCAGTGACCCCACTCTTCCTTTTCATATAAACTACCTTCCCATAAAGTTTCATTCCAATATCTCATTCCTAAGTTATAGAGAGTAAATTTTCCTATTTTTAGTAGCAGTGACCTTGACCCAGTGGCTCCAAATGCAATCCAAACTTGCTTTTCATATAAGATTCCTACACACCAAGTCAATACATCATTCCTAACTAAAGTTATTGAGCGGAAATGATTTTTCTATTTTTAGTACCAGTGACCTTGACCTTGACTCCAGTGGTCCCAAATGCAATCCCAAGCTTCCTGTTTATATAAGATACCTACCCATACAATTTCGTTCCAAATATCTCATTCTTAACTAAAGTAACAATGTACTTTCTGTATTTCTTACAATTTCTGTTTTCAAAACAATCACAATTATGGACATATCAATAAATCAAAATGATGTGCATGATCTCCTCACTCCCTTTTACCTACACACACATTTTCATTAAATTATCTTAAGCATTTATTAGTTATCAAAGGATCCAGATAGTTTGCGTATTTTTACAATTCTCTTTCCCATAGCAAACACATGTTTTGTCAAATCAACAAAATAAACTAATGCGCATAATCCACTCATTGCCCTCTACCAACATACCAAGTTTCATAAAAATACATTCAATACTTTTCTCATTATCACAGGATCCATTATTGGTTGGACTGACTGACGGACGGACACACCTAAAGTTCCCTCCGGTGACACACCGGTAGGGGATTAATAAGCTAATTTAAAAATGTAAGAACTCTATGACATGTGGTTTCAAAGAGAAGAAAAAGTAGATATAAAAAAAAAGAACATTATATCAAGATTAAAATTATGTCTGATTTGTCTGTTACCTCTGTGTTTTATTTTTATGTTTTTGTTTTTGTGTGAGGAGGAAGGTTGGGGTGGTGTGGGGGGGGGGGGGGGGGTAGGGGAGTGGGTGCAGGTTGGGAGGAGGTTGGGAGGAGGATGCGGATGTGTTGGAGTGTTCAATATATTCTACATATGTTTTTGACCTGTTCCATGTAAACGAAAATGTATATATATTTGTTTTGAAAAGCATTTGATTTTAAGTCAAAATAAAGAATAGGTTATATTCTGTTTTGCATTAGTATCACCTGTATTATAAATAATACTGTATTATAATTAATAATAGTATAGTATACACCTTGAGGAAAACATGTTGAATGCAATTTACCTTTGCAGGCATTCTATATTTGTCTGTTTCAGTTTGTCCGCCGTAGTATAGTATGTACCACCCTCGCATCCGATGATCAGGAATCGCTTAAATCGTTCTAAATCATCCAGCTTGTATACTTTTCCGCCTTCATTGTTAGGAACCTGAATCTGTACAAATACGTACTCGTGACATATATAACACTACTAATTATTTACCTTATATTCCTAAAGTATTAGAATAAATACATACAGTATAACATAATCAACTAAACAAAAACTCATTAGAAAATATGAATGAAGCAAACGTTAGATATTGATATTGATATAACGAAATATTCCTGTTTTCACTTGATTCACGTGAGTCCATCAGATAATCGATGTTCGATGTCCGTGATTTCGGACAACAATGTAAAATCGGTCCGTTGTAGCGTGGGTAAGGTCAAACTTACAAAAATCATCTTTGAGGTATGTATTAGGTTTGTCCGTTTCTCTTACGCCAACTATATTTATTTTCCGAAAAAGGCTCCAGGCGTGTCTACGGTACAATATGTTTAGATCTTACCTGCAACATTGATATATGCTATCTTTTTACATTGTGTCAGGCGATGTGCAGGGTAACAATTGAAAATAGAACAAGCTAGAGATTTTAGGCAACATATGTTTTTTGTCTATAAAACACAAACTTGTTTTTATAAGCAACAGTGAGTATTTGGGTGCATTGTTTATTCATTTGTGCACGTTTGATTTTTGAGTATTCGATTGTTTGTTCGTACGCATCAATTTACGTTATATTTTATGTCCGTTGTCGATCGAATAAGTCGCTAATACGTCAATGATGAGGTACCGGACCATTATATGAGAGAATTATAAGTATATTGTATCAAATGGGAACTTATTAACTTCACGTTAACATTATACGTTCAGACAAAGGAATATTTTAGATGCAAGCTCGTTAATAGTATTAGTTTTCAATTAATTATATAGATATATATTAGGTAGATAACATTTAATACTACCAAATACCCAATATCCATGCCATTTATGACTGGGCGCCTGTCTGTAATGATAGCCACACACAATCCAACGAATACATCCACAACAAAGAAAGATTGAAGATGATATTATAATTGAGCTGAACATCATAACACATGCAGCCTGGTGGAACATTTAACAAACACATACTGAGACATACTTGATCAATCTATTACACCGATATATCCATGATATATTATGTCCTGACTGGGATACATATACATTTACTCATCCCACTTTTGAAAAAACATTATTGGAATCTACATTATTTTTACATGACTGATAAAACGATACCTAACTTTAGCCTTATGTATGATATATACTCAGCAAAAATAGAAACGTCCCTCTTTTATGCTTCGATTTGCATAGGGTTGACTTTGTTACACTTTGTACACCAATCTAGATACAATTTCATCATTTTATACTTATCACTCAATCATTCTGATAAATATTAATAATCATCAAAAACCAAAGTTTGTCTGTTGCTGCTAAAACATGTTTTATTCAAATTAGGAAATCACTATATTTTTATTATAAAGGGGTAATCTGAAAATATTCGTTCTTGAAAGCGGTATGGCGCAAAAATGAGTGAAAATATCAGCGTCTTTTCTCTGTTTTTGTGGTGATGAGGTCATTCTCTGTTTATTTCAATATAACTGTGTTAACTCAAAGTTTTAACCACAAAACCCGGAAATGCAGTTTAAACCAAATCAAGGGGAATAAGTTTGCCAACAAACTTGATTCAAAGACAATTGTTTTCATGACACTGCTGGCCTTTAACAAAGGTATTGGCATATAAGATTAAATAAAATATAATTTCATTGTGTCTAAATCTATGGGTAAAGTTAGGGACGTTTCTATTTTTGCTCAGTATTACTTTAAAATAAACCTGGTTGGTTGCTGTATCATTTCGCTTCTTACCTGATTTGGTTCCCCGTGTGTATCTATATCGTCCGGTTCTCTCTGCGTTGGTACAGCTAATGTGACTGGTTCATCCTATAAACGATAAATAACATTAGCTTGATGTATTATATAGTAAAAAAAAAAGTTGTTGTAACAATATGTCTGTTCTTACCTGATGTGTTCCATCTGTGCAGATTGTGCCGCTATTATAAAGATAAACATATTCAGCTTGATGTATTGCATAGTTAAACAGAAACCTTGTTGATATAATATGTCGGTAAAAGTGAGTGAAAATATCAGCGTCTTTTCTCTGTTTTTGTGGTGATGAGGTCATTCTCTGTTTATTTCAATGTAACTGTGTTAACTCAAAGTTTAATCACAAGACCCGGAAATGCTGTTTAAACCAAATCAAGGGGAATAAGTTTGCCCACAAATTTGATTCAAAGAAAATTGTTTTCATGGCAGTGCTGGCCCTTAACAAAGGTATTGGCATATAAGATTAAATAAAATATAATTTCATTGTGTCTAAATCTATGGGTAAAGTTAGGGACGTTTCTATTTTTGCTCAGTATTACTTTAAAATAAACCTGGTTGGTTGCTGTATCATGTCGCTTCTTACCTGATTTGGTTCCCCGTGTATATCTATATAGTCCGGTTTTATCTGCGTTGGTACAGCTAATGTGACTGGTTCATCCTATAAACGATAAATAACATTAGCTTGATGTATTATATAGTTAAAAATAAAAGTTGTTGATACAATATGTCGGTTCTTACCTGATGTGTTCCCTTTGTATCGTTCCATATGTGCATTGTGCCGCTATTATAAAGATAACCATATTCAGCTTGATGTATTGCATAGTTAAACAGAAACCTTGTTGATATAATATGTCGGTAAAAATGAGTGAAATATCAGCGTATTTTCTCTGTTTTTGTGATGATGAGGTCATTTTTCTGTTTATTTCAATATAACTGTGTTAACTCAAAGTTTTAAATGCTGTTTAAACCAAATCAAGGGGAATAAGTTTGCCCACAAATTTGATTCAAAGAAAATTGTTTTCATGACAGTGCTGGCCTTTAACAAAGGTATTGGCATATAAGATTAAATTAAATATAATTTCATTGTGTCTAAATCTATGGGTAAAGTTGGAGACCTTTTCATTTTTGCTCAGTATTACTTTAAAATAAACCTGGTTGGTTGCTGTATCATGTCGCTTCTTACCTGATTTGGTTCCCCGTGTAAATCTATATAGTCCGGTTCTCTCTGCGTTGGTACAGCTAATGTGACTGGTTCATCCTATAAACGATAAATAACATTAGCTTGATGTATTATATAGTAAAAAATAAAAGTTGTTGTTACAATATGTCGGTTCTTACCTGATGTGTTCCCTTTGTATCGTTCCATCTGTGCAGATTGTGCCGCTATTATAAAGATAAACATATTCAGCTTGATGTATTGCATAGTTAAACAGAAACCTTGTTGATATAATATGTCGGTAAAAGTGAGTGAAAATATCAGCGTCCTTTCTCTGTTTTTGTGGTGATGATGTCATTCTCTGTTTATTTCAATGTAACTGTGTTAACTCAAAGGTTAATCACAAGACCCGGAAATGCTGTTTAAACCAAATCAAGGGGAATAAGTTTGCCCACAAATTTGATTCAAAGAAAATTGTTTTCATGACAGTGCTGGCCTTTAACAAAGTTATTGGCATATAAGATTTAATAAAATATAATTTCATTGTGTCTAAATCTATGGGTAAAGTTGGGGATGTTTCTATTTTTGCTCAGTATTACTTTAAAATAAACCTGGTTGGTTGCTGTATCATGTCGCTTCTTACCTGATTTGGTTCCCCGTGTGTATCTATACAGTCCGGTTCTCTCTGCGTTGGTACAGCTAAAGTGACTGGTTCATCCTATACACGATAAATAACATTAGCTTGATGTATTATATAGTAAAAAATAAAAGTTGTTGTTACAATATGTCGG